>CM021106.1:243066075-243131571 GCA_007115665.2 Sequoiadendron giganteum | reverse complement strand
CCAAAAAAAGTTCCTAATCCCTTGGTGGTGGAACCAATGGATAGGAAACCTCTTCACATTGAGGTCAAGATTTTTATCTGTGTGTGGGTCGGTGAATAATGAGCACAAATCATATTTTGTAATTTTTTCATCTTTTACATCTTTATATGATAATTTATGTATGTAAAAAATCTTGGCCGCATGCCTCCTATCTTTCCAACCACTTAATTTTTTATTGATTTCATCTACATGTTTTAACATTTCTTTAAGTGAATTCGTAAGTCTTCTTCTTTTCCATTGTTGAACCTAAAGGATCGTTCAAACTCATGATTAACTCCTCAATATATTTTTTTATTATTTTCAATTACCTCTATTAAATTTTGTTGAGTGGCAGTAGGATGTTCAGGGATTGGTGGAGGAGATTGTTGTTGTGGTTGTTGAGGATTTTTGTCATGTTTTTGTTACTCTGGTTGTTGAGTATTTTTAAGATGGTTTTTAGGATCATTATCATTTCCTACAAACTAAACAAAGGAATATAAAAAACACCCTAAAACAAACAAATTCACAAAAAAATCACAACAAAAACAAAAAATTCTTACTTCTTTGACTTCCCCGTCGACGTGGCAGCATCTTGGCAATGAACTTACATCAAATTGATGACAAAAATGTAGAAAAATTTCCCTCCAAAATGCAAGCGCACAAGAAAAAGGGTTTTTGGTCGTAGGCTGCTAAAAAAACAAAGTAAAAATGAATTCAATTTTCTTTTTTTTTCTTTTAATAACCTATAAGGTGCTCACATTATAACACAAGCACATTATAGGCTCAATGTGACCAAGCCTTTGGCTCGATCACCCCAAGCCATAACACGAGCATGTTATAACGCACTTGGTTATAGCCTATCAAAAGTTTTTTAAAATTTTGTCCACAACTTGGCCCCCCATCTTTTTGCACTTTCCCACCCTAGACTCTTTATTTTTTATTTTTACAACTCCCAATAGATGATAGGCACTTTGGGGTTGAAGGAGAACAACACTTAGATATTTTTGACAAATGGAGGCCCATGCAAATATTCATCAAATCAATTATATGTGATGGGGCCTAAATTCATAAAGGAGATGGGAATCAAATAGAATTTGATACTATCACATTGGGTCCCAACAGTGGCTTTGGTTAGGAACATGTGTCTCTTACAAGCACAATAAGAATTCAAATATTTGAGAGTAGACCACAAATAAGGAAACAAAGAGGGGATCAAGATAATCATGCCTCATCTTGAACAAATCTAAATATTTCACAAAGATATAACACATATACAACATTGAGTAGATACAAGGCATGGCTTGAGATGTTCACCATGAAATAGTAGCTCCATAAAATATCCCACTAAATATTTGAGATGATACACATGGTGATTATACTCTATAATTTCATATGGCCAAATCCATATAGTATCAAACATTCCACTTTTTTAATTTATTCTTTGATTTGGCATTCTACATGAGAACTATATCTCAAACTTGGAAGTTTATTTATAATGCTATCTTTTCAAATATATTTTTTTTGTTTTCATTTGTGATAGAATAATATCATGTTTAATGCTCATATTTTCATCCAAATCTATTGGTTCTTCCATTCTCTAAGAAATTTCACAATTCCCCCTTTAGCATCATATAGTACTTGCCATGCATGCAACTCCAAATTAACTACCATCTTAGCATCCAATCCATAGACTAGTTCAAGTGGACTCTTCAATTGTAGTCTTATAGGTTAGTATATCAGTCCACAAAACATATATCAATTTTTCATTCTGGATTTTTTATTCATATACAACATTATCCTAATGATATTCATGAGTGTTTTGTTGTTAGATTCATTGTATCAATTTCCTTGGGATAATAAAGGGATGAGTGAATCAAATTGATCTCATTATTAGTGTATAAACTTGAAATATCATAAGATTTGAAACACATGATATCATCTATAACTATTCTTGTATACACTCCAAATCTACTGATCATTTATTCAAAAATAAATCAACTACTACCTTTGATGTATTATTATAGGTTGGAACCATCTCAACCCATTTGGTGAAATAATCAACAACTATAAAAATTTATTTTTATCCATTACTTGATCTTCCTTCTCTATGAAATTAGTTTTCCACTATCAAAAATGAGATTTTACCATCATAACTATTAGAGGAAGGGCACCTACAAACTTTAATTTATCTTATAACCTCTAGTAGGTGTCATATCTTCTTACTCTTCCTCCCACATCCTAGAATAAGGTGGACTACCCATATGTTTCTCTGAGGACCTTATGCATAATGGTCTTAGCCTTGAGTGTCCCTTGAGAATTATTTGATAGAATTCATCCATCACCTTGTTGGATTGCTCTAGATAAATAAGCATTTGAGTATTAACCCATTAGGATCTCTCCACATCAAACCATCATGTACCAACATGTATCTCTAGGGTTACAACTTAAGAAGTATGTTCTATTTATCTCTCATTCCAAGGGGACATCATGTTTTCAAGGAAAAAGACAATATCCTTATAGAAAGGATTATATTTCAAATAGAATAACAAGTATATAGATAGTTAAAATTTATCATGAAATTGAACTACTTCTCAATTTACATTTTCCATTAGCTTGGCTAAGCCTTGACCTCTGACCAACCTTGTAAATAACTTGTACCTCTATATAATATTATTAGATCTCATTGATCCATACGAATCTCTTTCTTGATTCTTCTTGTTAAGTGTATATATATTTTAATATTATGTGTGGAACATATGCAATAACCTTTGCATCTATCAAATAGTACCTATAATTCTTGATAGCTTTCACAAAGGTGTAAGAATATTTTTCCATATTTTAGTACTATAATTCAACATCTTATAAGGACTTTCTAAATAACATAATAGGATGCTCATATCCATCCTTGTTCTTTTGGAGTAGCAGAATAGGAATAGTATCAAATTAGGAAAATGAGAACTAGAAGGGTTTGAAATAGTTTGGACTTACTACGACTAATGCTTCCTTAAGAGCTTCCTTGGTATTCATAAATGCTTCCATTGGTTCATCACCCCATGTGATTGGTTGTTCTTTCCTTCACATCTTGGAGAGAGCTTTGGTTTTCTAAGTTAATTTTGGTATGAACCTTCTAACAAATTTGATTTGGATAAAGAAGGACTCCAGGCCCTTGACTATTTTAAGATGAAGGATGGTGTCAATCTCTTTTACTCTTTATAGATCTATTCTCACTCCATCCTTTGATATAATATTCTCTAGTAATTTTCCCTCTTCTGTGCCAAATATGTACTTATTGGGATTTAGGTAAATCTCATATTCTAGATATCTCTTATATATCATATCTAAGTGCTTGAAATGATATTTTATATCCTTAGCCTAGGCTAAATATTAGGTCATCTTGGTAAACACCATGATTTTATCAATAAGACCTACAAACGAAACATCCATTATTCTTTAAAATAATTATCCTATATTTTTTAATCCCAAATGGAATTATTATTAGGAAATGTTATATTAACCTTGCATTCCTATGTCATTTATGTATCTAAATGTTCCTTGGAAAGTGTTATAGGGGACATAAGAGGAAAAAAAATATAATTGATAAGTTAGAATTGCATTTCAAAGAGGTGAACATATGTTAGTGACAGTTACAAGGAAAAATGGGATAATACTATTTCTAGACATCCATCTTTAGGAAGGTGAACAGTCATTTGTTGGGTGCCCAAGATTGGAAGGCGAAAGTTTTTCCTATTGTGTGATCAAAAGAGTCATTAGGTAGCTATGAAACACCCAAAAATTTAAAGGTTTGATTATCTATGGGCTAGGAACCAATGTTGGAGCCATGGGTTTTTGTGAGTGGTATTTTCCTCCTTTTTTAGGATACCACTATGGTTTTCCCTCCCACAATTTTCTATAAATTGGAACCATGAGATGGTAGTTTTATGTTGAGTTTTTGTAGGTAGCAAGGTGCTACCAGATTAATCAAAGAATAGAAGTAAATTGTATTGTTGTGTATCTCTTCATTTAAGGTTAGTAATATACTTTCCCTGTTTTTCATGTGGATTTTTTTTTGAAAGGGTTTCTCCATGTAAATCTGGTGCCCCTTATGGTTTGCTAATTTTTACATTAGTGTTGAATGTGAAATCACAAATAATCTTATTTGGTAATCTAATTTTTCATATTTTCAAACACATTCATTGCACCTTTTCTTCACCTTGTTTTCAACATTTGGTATCATAGCTAACATTTATGTTGAGAGAGGGATGCCTTTCTCTTAAGTGTTGAATGGTTTTTTCCTTTCTCTTAATTCAATCGATATTTTTTTTTTGGTTCATTGGAGATTTGTGAAGAAGATTGTCTATCATGGTTTCTACCTCTTTCTAAGATATTGATAAATTCAATGACACTAGCTATGGGATTTGGAAATTGAAGATGGAGGATCTCCTTGAAGAGAGAGATTGGTGGTTGCTAGTTTCAAAAAAATGAAACTAGCTGCAATATTTGATGAATATTAGAAAAAATTGGACAAGAATGCATGAGGAATAATTTTATTGCATCTTGTGGATTTTATCCTCTTGAATGTATCTGTAGAAGACACTACATACAAGTTGTAGAAGA
Organism: Sequoiadendron giganteum; assembly: GCA_007115665.2. Taxonomy (NCBI): domain Eukaryota; kingdom Viridiplantae; phylum Streptophyta; class Pinopsida; order Cupressales; family Cupressaceae; genus Sequoiadendron; species Sequoiadendron giganteum. Next base: position 243,126,939 of record CM021106.1, on the reverse strand, counting down.
GGATAGGTGAAATCTAACCAACCAAAAAAAATTCTAACAAATTATATCTGAAAAAGATGACTATTTTATTTAAAGATTAAATATGGTGATTCAATTGCATATCATTTAAATGCATTTAACTTGATTATAAGTCAAATAACATCAATAGATGTTATATTATAATATGAAGATAAGCGTATCTTGTTTCTTTGTTCTTTTCCCAAATCTTGGGAAAATCTAATTGTTGCCATAAGTAGTGGTAACGCAAAGCCAAATATGGATAGCATGGTTTCTAAACTTATTTAAAAATATATGAGGATAAATTCTATGAATGTTGTCTCATAAGATTCCTTGCATGTGTTAGGTTAGTCCAAAGAGAAAGGGCCTAAAGGGGACAAAAAGAGGGATAAGTCCAAAGGATGCTCTAAAACCCCAAGAAAGAGAAGAGTAAATTGTTGTAATTGTGGAAAAAGAGGGCATTGAAGGAGTGTAAGAAAAAGAAGAATAATGTCAATTCCTCCACAAAAGATTCCATTAATGATGATTCTAATTCTTTATCTATTTCAGCTAACACTATTACTAATGATGTTTGCCTTATTGATTTACGTTGATCCTAGCATATGACTCCTCACAAGGAGTGGTTTTCTACATACAAAGAATATGATGGGGGGAATTCTTTTCTTGGTGATAACATCACAAATAAGATTGTTCGTAAGGGAAAGGTAAAGTTGTGTTTCAATGGTGGGAGGATTAAAACCCTCAAAAAATTTGATATCCAATTTGAATGATTTTGGAATGCATGTGATAGTTAAAAAGTTTGGTTGTAGGTTGGTAAGAGAGAGTTTTTTAATAGCTAAAGAATCGCAAATAGACATTTTGTTTAGGCTAAATACCTCTAATTTTTGTAACCTTGCCAAGGTAACTCACATGAAAAATGCATGTATGTGTTGACACTTTAATTTTTTGAAAAATCATTTCATTGATAGCAATGAGAAAAGTGTCAACATGGTAACACAAAGTCAAAATGAAAAAAGTGAGAAAGAAGATATCTTGATAAGTCTTTTGGGTGTCAAGTAAGGGATTGTTTTTAGTTGGTTTTTTCCCATGTAACAAGAGAAAAATTAGGGTTTTTGTTTTTCTATTGGAAGGAGTCCTCCATGAAGATGGAGAGAGACTAGCACCGATGGTTTCTATTGAAGGAGTCAGAGCTTCAATAGCACATTGTATCTACATCTGGAGGATTAATAACACATTGTTGAAAGCTTGAGAAGGTTTTTGACAAGTTGCACAAGAAGATGAGTAATCTCAAGAAAAAATGATAGATCATTACCCATGTGTTAAGAGGTATTTCTCAGCATGGCTTCATTAACAAGTTTGTTACTACTCCCCATTAAATCTTGACTTCATTGTGAACAAGTGTCATGTTTCGACACACATGTAGCATGATGACTATGCAATGAATGTATAGAAAGGAAATTAGTTGCTAAAGACCCAGTTATTATTGATGCTTCATTGTTGTCAAAAATGCAAAGTTATTCAACATTTTATAGGTCTTCATTTCATATTTCAAAATGTTAGATGTTGAATACATAGCATATTATGTTATTAGAATTTCAACCTATAAACCCTCACAACACAATCACTGTACAATGAAGAAATAGTAGAATTCTCATAGGAGGCTATCTCACGGTTTTCACACTACATTGAGAGAGAAAATGATGAGGTTGATGCATATTGAAAATCAATGGCAGCTTCAAAGTATAGTTTTTGGGTTTGTAGGTAGTATTGGAAGAAATATAGTGGGTCTAAGATGTGATTAAAAAGGAAAGGTTCCATGAAGAATGTTGGGGAAAGAAATAGGTCATCTTAGAATGAAACATCTAAGAATAACAATGCCTTTGGTGATTTTCATTTCTTCAAACCACCTCAAAGACACAAACCACTATGCCATAAAGTGAAAATAGGCACAATTGTTTCCCCCATTAATCCTTCTAACAAAAGTACATGCAGACTAAGCCAGATTCAAAACCATGTACAAATTCAAAATTATAGAATCAATAAGAATGAAATACAGACTTATGAATGCATAGATTTACATGGGGAAAACCCTTTCGGGTAAAAAAAACAAACCCTCCAAAAGATCGAGCCCTATGTATTACTTAGCAACAAACAGAGTTACAATACAATCTCAGGCTCATGGCCTTTACAGGAGTTACATCTTGTTCATATGGAGAACATAGAAAACAAAATAGATCTGAAACCTTGCACTATTACAATGTCCTCACAAGACATATAGTGAAGATTCCCTTTAGCTCCTCAACCCACTCACACAACCAGCCTTTCAACCGACATAGCCTCATGGCCTCCTCAGGTTCACATCTTCTGAGGTTCAGTGTGTCTTAGTGTTCACGGTTACAATGCTCTTCGCATACCACTCGAACACACACTCTGATCACTGACCAAGCTCACCGATCATCTGATCACCGGTCATTCGATCTTCAAACTCCCCAAATCTACCTACCTCTGTCATCTTTTTCAACCAACGACCATCAGGGTACTAATTACACCACCAAAAAGCTTCATCATCTCATGTTGCATGCACCACCCTGTAGCATGCATCAATCCACCCAGCAATCAATTCTACACTCTGATCAAACCCTCGAGACAAGCGCCCAAGCTTTCGATCACTAGCCATTGATTTGCAACAGTGATGTAAAACAGTTAATGAGATCGTGACACCATTCATCCACCAATTGTAGAGATTGGTCAAAAAAACCTTGAGCTTCATCACTAGCCATTCGTCAAACCTCTAAGCTTTGGCGGTCAGTAGCCCTACTGCTATCAAAGAGAAAAACCCTCACAGTATGGCAGTTAACCAAACAACTACCAAACAGCTAACCAACCCCAGATAACTGCTAGCCAGACATTCTATGGTCATGAGGGAACTGCCTTTACAAACACCAACCACCACCATAGCCAGGCCCACCGAGACATGCATCCACCACCCGTGGACTTCCGAGGCATAGAGGAGGGAATCTCCAATATTCCCTCGAGCCCGTCTGGAACTGGCTTTCGATGCTGACACAAGTCCATCACTCGTGGACTTCGCTTAGATCACAATTGGGTCCCACTGAGCCATGCGTATGTCGCTCAAACAATTTTGGGGAATCAATAAAGCATCTATGACATTCCCAATAGATTTCCCTAAAACAGTGACATGTGTCCATAGCTAGAACACTCGGGCACCATTGATCAAACAACCATGCGCCAAATGCACAGGAAATTTAGCCCGACTCAAAGGCTTTCGTCGGTACTTGCCTTAATTGAGCATGAAACAAAATGAGCACCTTTGGATCAACTCCACCGTAGCCATTGATTAGGTTCATCGGCGCTTGATCCCACTTCAACCACTCAACACATTATCAGCATATCGGTTGGACATGAAATTTCAGCCGCCGATATGAGCACACTCTTCCGATGAATCCAAAGCTCACCGCATTGGCACATCGATGGAACAACACAAAGTCTCATGTTGATAGTGATTTCCAGTTGATAAATCATGCCACCAAGCCAGACCCATCGGGCCATCACCAGAACACCCCTAGGAGTCCCACTAACCAGACAGGGTCTTAGCAACAAGGAACAAAGTTGAACACATGAAGGCCTCAAACCAATGTGATACAAGCCATTAAGATTGAGGCAATATTTTCCAACAATCTCCCACTTGACAAAGACTTGTTGGCTTCCTCCAAAACTCGAACACAAGAATCTTCCACAATGCTTATGTGCTCCAACAAAGACACCTGAAAAAACATACAAGATGTCCACCAACAAAGGCAATAGTTCCAACCATCCTTCATAGGAAAAAGGAACAAGCCTAGGCAAAAATGCACCAGTCTCCAGAACACAAGCATCAGATCCTTCAGATGACAAAGGGATCAAACTACCACCACTCCACAATGCTCACCAACCCTATAGAAGAAACACTGCAATAGCTTCAAAGCTCTTTGATTGTGAACACAAATGTGAAGTCATTCTCCAGAACAAGATAAACCATCAGCTAGAACAACAACCAGAAAACTAACTATCTCATCCAACTGATCAAACCCACGCAACTAAAAAAATCACCCACAACACGTTCTAATCCATCCAATCTCCCATTCCTTTAAGGTATCCACACCAATAAACTCATGCCATCAAATATCAACCCATCAACTATAAAATACAAGCACCATGTGCCAACCAGTCAAGAAGACCAAACATATCCAGGAGCTTCCACTGCATGGGAAATGTCCAGATGAATGCAAAACTGGAATGAGCGCATTCAATGTGTCTCTTCATTAACATCCTAGCAAACAAGGCACCATCACAAGTGATCAAGGCATACCAAGTCTACCAATTATAACACATAGAAGAGCATAACCATGTAGTATCAAGGGACATCCACAATGATATGAAAAACCTACAAACCAAACATACCCTTCTACACACACTTCTAAATTCTAGCTGTGTCAAGTATGATCTTCTTCACATCCCAAAGGAAAGCCTCTCAAAGAAGATCAAACTAGCCCATATTCTTATCTCCTACTAGTTCTCAAAATCACAAGGAGATAAACTATGTTGTTCGCCTTCCACTATGAATCCTCTGGAATCTTAAAAGCAATTCAAGATTCATATCATGAAAGAAAGCATAAAACACCTCTGAAATATATAATGGGAAAATACCTCTCAAAATAGACTTCACTGCCGAGCAGACCAAGACTAAGAAGATGCTCCTCCAAGATATATTAGCCACCATGACTCATCCAAGAGCAACCTCCTTATTGGTCTCTGTTGAACTCACATTCAACCAAGGTGTAGGCTACTCAGAATTTCAACTTTAAACAACACAACAACCTCACCTTATTCTCCATGTATCCATGAGAACCAACAATCGATCATCTCATGCTAAACACCAATTTGTATTATTGCACTTAACATAAAGTTCTCAAGCACATGAACTATGTACTCAAAACACAGAGAAACCCCAGACTACTATCAAAGCTCCAAACCTAGGAAATAGGAACTTATCATGACACCATGATCTTACCATCCCCCTTAGGATATCACATGCTTTAGGTGACTTCACCACGGTCTCAAGAGAAAAGCCCAATTCCAAAACTCTAATTAGAAATCAAGAGTACACATGACATCCAACAAACAAGCTCCAAACCGCCATCACCTGTCAAGCACCACCAACACCTCAACCAAAAACTCACAAGAGTCCTCCATGGCTCCAAGATGCTACATATCCTCAAGTAGTGTCCATGCAAATGTGAAAGAGCTCTTCTACAGCAACAGGCTCTAAGAGCTCTACTAGAAACATCTACAACACCAATGAAGATCACTAGTCACTGCTAAAGCTCCCACTAAAGGTGGCACCAAGCTTTCCAAGCATCATGACTGACAATCTGCTGATATGAAAAACCTCCAAGTACAATCGACAACATGTCCATTTGACAATCAATGCCAAAAAACACCAAGATCTCCAAACCACGCAAACCACACTCTCACTGTCAAAATCTTACACTAACCATTGTATCAAGCTCTCCATGACATCATGATACACACGCTACAGGTCCCCATAACTGACAAATTAGGTACTCAACACCATTGCTCCTCGCACCTCAAAATAGCTATACCAATGCACAAGTGACCACAGACAAGGCCAACTAACAGATCTGCACCACCACTAAAGCAACCTCATAGATATTGGTAGTCTACTTGCGAGTTGACTCACAAAGAACATGTAGATAAAGACAACCCACAACATTGCACAACTTGTAGATGCAACCAATGGAAAAACCCGCAAATCTATCATTGCACTAAAAACTACAAAATTGAGATCTCAAAGAGAAAACCCATGTAGACTACATGACTCAAACACCAAATCAAACTCAGATATGATTCGCCAATCATGTCCACAACCCAAGCACCATAGTCTAGGAAAACAACAAGAAAACACCACAAGAATGCTGAGTGATAAACACATACCAACACTCCCATGCAGAGAAGACATCGCACCTCCTCAAACATGTCGAACTATAACTATCTCATCTAGTCACACCCCAAAAGCCAGTGGCTAGAAAATAGCTTAACAACAGCTCCACATAACCACAAGTTTTTCTTGACCACGCAAAACCTACAAAACCACCGTGTTTCCAAAACACACATGCACATCCATATTCACTGCACATCTAGACGACACAGGAGTCTGAACACAACCATCAAGATTAACTACAATAGTGAATTGTCATGAATATGCATCATATAATTTTTAGGAAAATCAATAGAAAACCCTTCAGAACGAAAAACATGAATTTGAAACATGCTAGTATAGGGTACAAATAAATAGGAACTCCAGGCCTACTCCAGACTGTTTCCTAATCCACAACCATGCACAAGCATGCAAGAGAATCAAGCTATTCAAAAGTTTCCAAACCACCCAAGATCAACTTCATAGCCTTCATGCAATCAAGGGTAACAGAGAAATTGCCTTCATTGCTAAGTTAGAACACCCAGCACAAGCACAATACTCCATGGCTGTGAAACAGCCCAAGAAACTCCATACCGCTAGGAATCCTATCACACAGACACCTAGTATGAACCACACTTTACTGCAACACAACCATAAGCATAAACTCACACCCCTTGCATCAAGATCATTTGTTGCCAACTAGGAGCCTCAAACCACATCATCACAATATGATCAACTCCACATTCTCTAGCATCTTTCATGCTACGTGTTGTCTCAAAAGAGCAAAGACTTTTACTCATCAAAGGATCAACCATCAACTGATACCTCGAGATTTCGTCAAGCTTTCAAGGCTAAGAAATATTTATAGAAGGAATCCACGGAACTGAAACACGAGGAACTCTTACATGCAACAACATGCAAGCACATGCAAGACACATGCGAGTCCATGCAAGTACACGCAACAACCATGAAAGTACATGCAACTCACAAACCTACACATGCAAGCATAAGAAAATCCCAGAAGAAGGCTTTGATACCACTTGTTGGGGAAAGAAACGGGTCATCTTAGAATGAAACATCTAAGAATAATAGTGCCTTTGGTGATTTTCATTTCTTCAAACCACCTCAAAGACACAAACCACTATGCCATAAAGCGGAAATAGGCACAGTTGTTTCCCCCATTAATCCTTCTAAGAAAAGTACATTGAGACTAAGCTAGATTCAACACCATGTACAAATTCAAAACTATAGAATCAATAAGCATGAAAGACAAACCTATGAATGCACAAATTTACGTGGGGAAAACCCTTTCGGGTAAAAATCCCCACCCTCCAAAAGATCAAGCCATTGTCTTATTCAGCAACAAACAGAGTTGCAATATAATCTTAGGCTCATGGCCTTTAAAAGAGTTACATCTTTTTCATCTGGAAAATACAGGAAACAACACAGATCTGAAACCTTGCACTGTTACAATGTCCTCACAAGACATACAGTGAAGATTACCTTTAGCTCCTTATCCCACTTGCATAGCCAGCCTTTCAGCCAGCACAGCCTCATAGCCTCCTTAGGTTCACATCTTCTTAGGTTCAGTGTGTCTCAGTGTTCACGGTTACAATGCTCTTCGCATACCGCTCGAACACACACACTCTGATCACTAACCGAGCTCACCGAACATCTGATCACCAGTCGTTCGATCTCTGAATCCACCAGATCTACTAACCTTTGTCATCCTTTTCAACCAACAACCATCAGGGTACTAATTACCCCATCAAAAAGTTTCACCGTCTCAAGTTGCATGCATTGCCCTACAACATGCATCAAGCCACCCAATAATCAATTTTGCACTATGATCAATCCCTCAAGACAAGTACCCAAGCTTTCACTCACTAGCCATTGATTTGCAATAGTGATGTAAAACAGTGAATGAGATCGCACCACGTGTCATGATGCTATTCGTCCACTGCTTGTAGATTGATCAAATGAACCCTGAGCTCCATCGCTAGCCATTTATCAAACATTTGAGGTTAGGTGATCAATATCCCTACCGCTATCCAAGAGAAAAACCCTCATAGTATGGCAGTTAGCCAAACAACCAACCAATCCTGCATAACCGCCAGCTAGACATTCAGTGGTTAGAAGGAAACCACCTTTGTAAACACCAACCACCACCACAGTCGGGCCCACCAAGACATGCGTCCACCGCCCATGGAATTTCGGGGCATTGAGGAGGGAATCTCCAATATTCCCTCGAGCCCGCCCAGAACTAGCTTCTGATGCTAACACACGTCCATCTCTCGTGGAATTTGCTTAGATCACACTTGGGTCCCAATGAGCCATGTGTATACTGCTCAACCAATTTTGGGGAATCAATAAAGCATCTGCCACATTCCCAGCATATTTCCCTAAAATAGTGACATGTTTCCACAGCCAAAACACTCATGCACCATTGATCAAACAGCCACGCATCAAATGCACATGTAGTTTAGGCTTTCTTCGGTACTTGCCTCAAATGAGTGTAAAACATGATGAGCGTCGTCAGATCAACTCCACCGCAGCTGTTGATCAGGTTTATCACCGCTTGGTCCCACTTCAACCGCTCAACACATTATCGACATATTAGTGGGATATGAAATGTCACCCGCCAATATGAGCAATTTGTCGATGAATCCAAAGCTTGCCCCATCGGTACATCGGTGGAACAACACAAAGTCTCCCACCTATAACGATCGCCAGTCGATAAAGCATGCCACCAAGCCAGACCCGTCAATCCATCATCTGAACACGTCGAGGAGTCCCAACGACCAAACAGAGTCTTGGGTGACAAGGAATAAAGCTGAACACATGAAGGCCCTAGACCAGCGCGATACAAGCCAGTAAGATTGAGGCACAATTTTCCAACAAAGAAGCTAGTTTTAGATTGTTGTCTAGTGACAGGGCTATAAATGGTTATCATTGTCATTATAACAACCTCACAATCATGAAACATCACATTCATGGAAGCAAAGGATGTCTTAACAATGGAAACCAAAAGATGAAGATAAACAGTAGGCAGTTTACCTTGGCCAAGAGACGATTATGTTTCTTTTCTATGCAATATCTATACAACAAAAGGAATAAAACTATGTTGCAAGTCAGTTTATTCTGTGATATTTCTCAAATGTAATCAAGATCCATATTTCTTCTTGTGTTTCCCCTGTGCCAATATTGAAAGATACATGAGCCATTTATTTTGGGTCAATATTAGTCACTTGGAGATTTAATGTGTTTATATTGAGTTTCGGTTGCTTTTATATTTGGAATGGCTATGGCAATTAGGTTATTATTTTATTTCTAAATGCCACTAGATATATGATTTTACAAAAAGCAATATTTTGGACCTTGTTGATGAAAGATCAAAGAAAAGGCAAAGGTGAAGAGTCTTTTAAGTCAAGTTTTTGAAGATCCTACTCAAGAAATAATTTTTTTTCTATCATGAAAAATATTAATTTATTTTTCCACCATCATGAGAAATTATAAAATAGGGGCATTTACCTTTTGATGAATTGTTACAAAATAAATAGCAAGGACAATCATAGTCTTATGAGAATCATCAAAAGGATGGTCATTTATGACTATGATAAGAATGTTACAGTGAGATAATGACCATTCAAGTCAAGAATGAGGGAAGGTGATAACCAAATATTATCACATGTAGTAGGAGAAAATCAAGAAAATTGGTAAATGATGGACATATTAGCTCTTACATTCAATTTGTAACAGCCTCCCTAATTCTTGGGTAGGAGTAGTCAATGGGAAGAAAGAGTAAACTTTGTACAATGAAGGAAGGTCAAAATATGGGCATAAAAAAATGCATCTGGAAAGAGTGTAACTATAATGTGAAGACAATCCTGAATGGAGATGTCATGAATGTGAGGAGTGATGAATATTTATGATTACTACTCGTAGATCTTCTAGTCTTTAGGTCCAATCATTGCAATGAAGGGACAATGGTTCAAGACAATATAATCATTTGTGAGCAATGCAAAAGTTAGTCTAAGTGGACTGTATAAGGATAGTTAGCTGATTGTGTGTTCACTATCATCATTTTCAAAAGGGTTTGATGACAACCATGTGTCTATGATAGTCCTGTGCAAATGCAACAATTTTTGAGTCACTTTTAGCTATTAGTTCCATTTCTCATAGCCACCATAAAGAATTTAAATTTTTATGCACAAATTATAGTATAAAAAAAGTATGGATTAGTATTTTTAGACTATCTAATCACATGAATTGAAGGAAAATTCTACACTGTCAATGGATGGTGTTGAGATCAACGGGATAGTAAGGACATTCTAATGCAAGGATAAATTGTGATTTTTTATAGAGGAAGGTTCTATGGGAAACCTTGAAGGATAAATCAACAGGACAATCAAACTGAACATTTAGGACATAAATGTTGATCAGTGGTAGTGGTAAGATAGTCACTTGAAGATCCATCAAAAGGCAACTGCAATAGTGAGATAAAAATGTGAAAGAAGATAAGTGTCAAATCAAGGTACAGTCACAGTCATAGTCCTTTGAAAGTCATGGGAAGTATGATTATGGAAAGGTAAATGGGCTCAAATTTATGAAAACAATGATAAAGGGCTTGGTTTACTGTAATGAACTCATCAATGTAGGGAAGTTTATGTGGTAGTCTACCAAAGATGTGCAAGAACAATAACTATTGCCATCATAGTCCAGAGATAAATTTATACAATCTTAGAGACTGTCATGAGGAGCTTAATGAGATAATGAAGGAAAGGAAGTAAATAAGGGAAATGAGTCATAGATGAAGTCCATAAAGGAAAATTAATTGGAAACCTTGGAAGTCATAGATAAAGATGCACTAGCCACAATAAGGCACTTAAAATGTTATAAGGATTAGTCATGGTATTATAAGGATTGCAACACAACCCTTTCAAAGATGGTGGTCTATGACAATGATATAGGTTTATGGCTTAGATTTATGTTTATGATTATGCCTATAATATGACAGTAGACCTAGAAATAAGTCTTATGCATTCTAATTTTTTGTTGTGTAGTCAATGGTGATAGTAGGAAAACATCAAGCTTAATAAAAAATGAGCGTCATCAAAGGACACCTAGAATCCTTCATGGAAAGAATTAGGCAAGATGATTGATTAAGGAGAATATGCATTGAAGGAGGTTAGTCTATGCCCAGAGAGTTTTAGTTCATTTCAAACTCATTCAAATTATGACCTACTTATGTGCAAGTGATAGTTTTGAGGCATAAAGAGCAGTATTGAGGAAATAGGTTGGTTTGACACTTGTAGCAGGTATATAGGGTAGTTTGGATGATTTGTAGCAATAGTTCTAGATATATAGCAATAGTTGCAAGCATCTACGATTTGATAAACCTTATCAAGTTGAGAATCTTCATCCACCTATGCCTACTTGGAGCTTTTGGTGGAGTCAAACAAGGGGTAGTTTCAAACACTTAGTTAAAGTTACAAGAAGCAGTCAACTCAAGGGAAAAAGGAGCATTTAATCATTCTTAATGTTTGTCCTAATTTTTATCTAACATAGATAAAAAGGAGGTTTAGCTTCATTTTAGCTCAGTTCTTTCACTTCTTGGAGTTGTATTGTAAGCTCTAAAAGCTTCTTTCTTCCCTTTTTGTGTATTGTAACTCTGATTTATAGATTTTTAGATTAAAAACAAGCAATGTAATTTTCATATTTTTAAGTAGTTAGAGCATATTTCAGGCATGTACTATTGTAAAGATACCTTCTAGCAATAAAATATCAGTTTTCTACCTTCAAGGACTTGTTATTATTGTGTGCAGCTGGTAATTGATGTTATTTTTGTGATTTCATGTATGAATCCTTGAATATATGTCTTATTTTGGCACCTTTGAATAGGAAAAATATATCTTATGTAGGTTATAGTCTATTTTTAGGTGAAAAACAACTTCTATTTGTGAAAAACACTTCATTTTTTTCCTTCTAGGACTGAAAATCATTCAACCTCTCTATAAAATACTAATACTTGAGTATGTTTAAGCTGAGTTGTGAAGAAATAGATAAGTTATTAGTTTGTGTGTGTCAAAACAACAATCTAAGGCCTGAGAAAACATTTTGGTGCATCACCTCATGTAGTTAGATTTCAGTTTATGTCACTCTTCTATCATTTTCTCTTAGCAAAGCAATAGAATAGGTTAGATTAGGTGTTGTATCAACATGAATTTTCACCCCTAACGCAAATTCCCTTTTGATCCTTAACACTTTAGAAAATCAAAAGTGGAGGTTTAATTCCACTTAATCCAACTGCTTGCATTCCACTTGGCACATGTTTTGTGTGTTAGTGGGGGAATTTATGTCGAGGATGCCCACATAATGCACAGATGTCTGTGCGATGCGCTTACGTCCCTGCCAAATTCTTGCAACTGGAGATTGTAGAGGTCTTACATTTTCGATTGGGAGTCGAAGAGTAATGTCCCTCTTCGGCTGGCCAACTCGAATATGGCCATTTTTCACCCTTCTCTTCATAATCTTCACTCTTCCATCCTTATAATTTTCAAGAAGAAGTTTGAGAGACGTTTGCAAGATCATTTGAGCATTTTCTTCACCATTCTGCATCCATTTCCAAGCTTTGGGGCATCACCATTCACTCCATTGCAGCAATCTGCTACTCTATCACTCCAATAGGGAAAGCACAGGACAAACACCATGTCAACAGAGGCTTGATTCCCTCTCATTCACTCTTCCACGAGCCTTGATTTCTTTGGACGGAGGCGGTAAGCTCCTACAATGTCTCCTTTTTCTTTCAATTGAGTAAGCACGTACTGCTTGGTGTGTTTTGTGTTACATAGCTTGTAGTTTCTTTCCTTTATCATCTATTTCTACTATTCCAAACTTGGTTGTCCGTGGAGGTGGAAACACCAACACGGGTGTATGACTGAGGTAGGCCCCTATACAGCCCCGACAATTTCTCCCTTTATTGTGTGCAGGTGGAGAGAACTTGGAGCGAGATGGCAAAGAGAGCATTGTACAAGATCATCTCTATCACCTTGGTGGTAATACATTTCCTTTATCATATTTGTATCTACAATTCTCTTTAATTAATCTTTTTTTATCACTTTAAACATCTCTAGACTAGGCTGGTAGTCTCTCCTTCTAAGTTTGATTTTTGTCTTTTCGGTTCTCTGGTCATACAGACGCCAATGCACTTGTGAGATGCTAGCATGCCACGTTTTCATCCTTAGATAGAGAGCTATTTGAGACACGAATCTGACTCTAAAGGTTGATTCATCTATTCTCCTTCAAAGATTTGGGATTGCAGAGTGATCAAAGGATGCATAATCCTCGTCTTTCTCATCCTCATCATCCTAATTATCATTTAAACTGAGGTGGGTTAGGGAAGCCTTTCCGCTCTTGGCCTTTTGTGACCTAAGGCCTTGCAGTGGGTGGCCTTCCTCTCTCACATCTGTGGTGAACCCAATGTGAACCATTTTGGTTTCTTCTACAATACTGAAAGCTCCTTTCCTTGTATCCTAGGAGTGTTGTAGGTGTGAGTTTTGTGAGGCTCTCACCTCATAACCCAACCTGCGACCCCTAGTAGGCGTAGTTGGAAGGTTCCAAATTATTGCGTAACAAAACCTTAACTAGGTCACTACCTTATCTTGTAAACCTTAGGAGGCTCTATAGAAGTACCATCTGGTGTGTGTGATGGCCTCTTTCCTTAATCAACCTATTCCCTCTACAAAGACTATGAGTAGTGGTACGAGCATAACCTTTACTTCACAGGACTTAACGATGGGTTTTAATAGAGATCCATCTCCTCTTTACATTCCTGTAAGGAGAAATGGGAACACTGTAGCAAGTGTTCTTGTTGATCTGACATCGCAAGTGAACATTATAACTGAGGAGATCATGTTGATTACCTTCCTACACAAGGATGGATATGATGCACCTAAAAGTATTGTCCGCACACATGAAAAACTTTTTATACCTCCTATAGACAGTATTTTCCTATCAATCCTTGTTGTACCTAAATTTGTAAGCCTTAATTTTGACATCATCCCAAGGTCTGAACTCTTCAAAGTGAAGCTAGGCATCCCTTGGCTAGTAGCTATGAACGTAGTTCCCATGGTCATACACAAATGTCTAAAATTTTTTCATGGAGGATCGGTACATGTCCATGACACCAATTATAGACCACTGGTTGCACGTGGCAACTATACCCTGGATTACTTTTGGCCCACCTCCCTTAGTCCTCTCCTACCTAGGAAGGACCTCCTACACCGCACATATCAAAACTACAAGAAAGGGTGTGCTAGGTTGAAAGTGAGATACCCTCCTTCACCTTATGCTATCTCGCATAAAGCCTACTTAAAGGTTGATAGTGATGCCATCAAGGCACGTAGAAGAGAAGAAGAAAAATGGTCTCGAGATTCTCCTTCTTCCTCCTCCACGTTCCAGCTCGATGCTTCCTCTCATCCTACCATGGTACCATCTACTTTTGTCTCTCGTTTGCAAGAGAATCCCATGGTGCCCACTTGGTGAAAGGCTAAGCATCTTGCATTTGAGCTTCCTATCTTACCGACGGAGCCTAGGCCCATTCGGTATGGAAGAAAAAAAATCCCCCATGGGGATTCCTCTTCGTCTTGGCCATTGCGGCCTCCTACTATTCTTGTTCCTAAAAGAGTAAATGGGAAGAGGCCCACCATGAGGCATTAGAGTCAACTCCTCTCATCATTTCTGAACTTTCCTCTCCTCCTTCCATTCAGGTGTTTTCCCTTCCACTAGATACAGTCATCGAGGACACTCCCATGGCTGAGCAGGACCCTTTTGTCCCTTCACAGGTTTTGTCTTTCAGTGCGAAGAGCCATAGAAACTGACTTATGCATGAGCGTAAGCATCGATGAAAGGCTCTCCTAGCTGAGCAAGCCTCCTTACAGAAGGAGGAAGAGAAAACCACACCTCCTATTGTGTCCTCCTCTTTCCCTCCTTTTGTCCCTAAATCTCTTCAAACTCCCATTGTGAGTGCACATGTACTTAAAAGGATACAAGTGTTCATCGCTCCTTCACCAGAGCCACCCTTATTGACCTCCATCTTAGATGTCTTGCCTTTCCCAAAGCCTATGGACATGGTTAACACTTTGGTTGTGTCCACTATGGTTTTTTCATCTTCTTCCTAAACACTCCTTGTTTCATCCATGGGGATTTCACCTCCCTCGATAAAGAAGAAAGTAGAGTGTGGCCCCTCCAACAATGGGGGACATAAGAAGATCCCACCTTCTCTGAAAGGTGGCCCCAAACTTACTTGTTCTATCTTGGTGATGGAACTGGTCCCAGCTTCCCCCGAGTTTGTCACTACTCCTGAGTCTCTCAGTGAGCCTAGCAGTGAACCTCGAGTGCAAAATCCTCTGTCCAACAAGGTAAAACATGAAACTCCTATCAAGTCCATGTTTCACTTGGTGGACGAAGTCCTAACCCTATCAGCAATCTTTTCTAGGTCATTGACCCTAGACCCAAAGGAGCTAAGTGACGGAGACCTTACAATTCCCTCTACTTTGGACCTTGTTGTGGGAGGATCAGAAGCTCCTCCCCTTAACATTACACCATTGTAGGCTCATCTTCCTTCCTTTGATAATCTAGAGTGGGAAGCTAACGACCTCTTGGTCAACCAATGTTAGGGGGAGACTCTCTTCTTGATATTTTGATTAGATATGTGTGTGTTTCATGACATGTGCTTCCCCTGTAATCATGCTATATAGGCCTGGATGACAAGCGTGGTGTTAGTGTTGTAAACTTTCCTCTATATGTATCTCTATTCTTCCATGTTTGTGATTGACTTTCAGTAAATTGGGGACGATGCAAATCATCGGGATAATTTAGGCCTCCTTCCATGTTGACCCAATTTTTTATTTTACTTTGTCTTTCATGCATTCTTCCTGATTTGGTTGGGGATTGATGATCATTCACCTCTTACCGTGGTTACCTATTATATATAAATAAAGGCAAATCTGACCCTACGTAACCAAATCCCCCTATGCCCTTTGTATGAGATCTATTTTCTTTACTTTTCACTTTATCTTTCTCTCGTCTTTGCTTGAGTTGTCCCTTTCATGTGTGACAACGTATCTTCTATATTACCTGGTCTTTAGAAAATGCATTTTTTTCCAAATGAATCTTTCCACGAAGATCCCTCACACACTTCCTCGTTAGAATTGCATTCTCAACTTAGAACCCTAACAGAATGTGTTTCCTTCATCACGGGTTCGTAAAGAAAGGACTTGGAAATCCTCCTTCGAAGCGGGAATGGTCTTAATCTTCAACTCGCATGAGCATATCTCCTTCCTTTCAAATTCCTTGATGAATTGAACATCTTTCAAAAGGATTCCTTGATGACGAATCGATTTGAGAAGGAAGCATTAAGCTTCTTGAATAGTGTGTCCCTTGAATGGACCCTGCCTCTTCACACCGGGTTCCCAAGGGAGCCCTTCAAAATTTTTCAACAAATTTCTATGGTGTCTAGCTTTAGGGTAGCCCCACTAGACCTATTTCACATCTCAACCTCTAGTCCGAGGGCAGCTCGACTAGACCCTCTTCGCATCCTTATGTCTAGCTCGGGTGCAACCCGACTAGACCTTACTTTTCAAACCACGCATCCCTTGAGTGGATCCTCCTTCCTTTTGAAGGGTTCCCAAGAGACCCCTTTAAAAGCTTTATAGCTTAGTGATGATCTATGTGACTGTTCATTCACTGGCCTGCGCAATCACTTCCTAATGTGTTCTATCTATGGGTAAACATGTCACCATCTCTAGCTCTACGGAGTCTCCTTTCTTGGTTTCCTTCATGTGAGAGTTCTTGGGGGATACCTTCCTTGCAGGTCTACGGGGCTGTAAGGTGCTTTTCTTGGTTTCCTTCATGTGATGTTTCTTGAAGGATACCACCCTTGTAGGACCGTGAACCTGTAAGCTACTTTCATGCTTCAACTTTGTAGTTCCGCAAAGCTATGAAGCCCTTTCTTGCACTTCTAAGTTCTCCAAACCATGCTTTGCTTCCTCGTCAGTTTAGGTATACATCTCTTACTTTGTTACTTCTTTACTACTCTACTTTACCGAAGCACTCATCATTACTCATGCTCACTAAAGTGGGGGAAAAATGTATCAACATGAACTTGCACCCCTAACGCAAATTCCCTTTTGACCCTTAACACTTTAGAAAATCAAAAGCGGAGGTTTAATTCCACTTAAGCTCGCTACTTGCATTCCACTTGGCGCCTATTTTGTGTGTCGATGGGGGCGTTTCTATCGGGGACACCCATGCAGTGCATAGACATCTGCCCACCACACTTACGTCCCTAGTAGATTCCTGTGACTGGAGACTACAGAGGCTTTATATTTTTGATTGGGAGTTGAGTAACGTCCCTCTTCGGCTAGCCGAACTGAATATGGTCATTTTCACCCTTCCCTCATAATATTCACTCTTCCATCCTTAGCATTTTTCAAGAAGAAGTTTGAGAGAAGTTTGCAAGATCATTTGAGCATTTTCTCCACCATTTTGCATCCATTTCCAAGATTTTTAGCAACACCATTCACTCCATTGTAGCAATCCACTACTCTTTCACTCCAACGGGGTGAGCATAGGATAGACATTGTGGCAATAAAGGCTTGAGTCTCTCTCATTCACTCCTCCACGAGCCTTGATTTCTTTGGATAGAGGCAGTAAGCTCCTACAATCTCTCCTTTTGCTTTCGATTGAGTAAGCACGTACTTCTTGTAGTTTCTTTCCTTTATCATCTATTTCTACTATTCCAAACTTGGTTGTCCATGGAGGTGGAAACACCAAGACAAGGGTCTGACTAAGGCATGCCCCTATACAACACCAACAATTTCTCCCTTTATTGTGTGCAGGTGGAGAGAACTTGGAGCGAGCTGGCAAAGAGAGCATTATACGAGATCATCTTCGTCACTTTGGTGGTAATACATTTCCTTTATCGTATTTGTATCTTCATTTCTCTTAATCTCGTTTTATCACTTTAAAAATCTCTACACTAGGCTAGTAGTCTCTCCTTCTAAGTGTGATTTTTGTCTTTTCGGTTCTCTGGCTGTATGGACGCCAACACACCTGTGAGATGCCAATGTGTCGCGATGTCATCTTGGAACTGCGCTTCTGTCCTCAAATAGAGAGTTGTTTGAGACATGAATTTGACTCTAAAGGTTGATTCTTCTAGTCTCCTCCCAAGATTCAGGATTGCAAAGTGATCAAAGGACGCATAATCCTCATCATTCTCATCCTCGTCATCCTAACTATCCTTTAAACTGAGGTGGGTTAGGGTAGCCTTTCCTCTCTTGTCCTTTCGTGACCTGGGGCCTTGTGGTGGGTGGTCCCCCTCTCTCACAGGTGAACACCAAGGGAACCAACTCACTCTGGAGGTTAAATCTCACATCTCAAGCCCATAATCAGGGGAGTTATTCCATGTTTAACTAGAAGGATGAGTTTTGCAACTCAATAAGGGTGCACTATTTGGTGATAACAGTATGTTGTGGTACCATAGATTGGGTCAAACTAGTGAAAAATATCTTAAGACCATTCCTAATAAAAAATCAGTTGATGGTGTTTCTGATTATTCTATAATTGGTAAAAGTAATTTATGTGATAATTTTGTGTTTGGTAAATAAAATAGATCATCATTTCCTAATGGAACTAATAAAGCAAAGAGATTATTAGAGAATGTTGACTCTTTGGGAAAATCTCAGTATTATCTCTCTTTCATTGACAATGTCTAAAGATACACATGGATTTATTTTATGTGTTCAAAATATGAAATTTTCACTAAGTTTAAGGAATTTTTAGGTCTTAGTTGAGAAGAAATTAGATTATAAGATAAAAATGTTGAGATCTGACAATGGGGATAAATATTACTCTATGGAATTTGATGAATTATGTAATTATGAAGATATTATTTGGAAGAAGACTACTACTTACACTCCCTAATAAAATGGGGTAGCAAAAATAATTATTCAAACCTTTATGGAAAGAGCTAGAAGCATGTTGACTGGTACTAATCTTGATAGGTTTTTTTGGGAAAAATCTATTGGTACTGATTGTTATTTAATTAATAGATCTCCTTGTCTAGCCTTTATTTATAAAACCCATTATGAAGTGTGGATAGGTAGAAATCCTTCGATTTCACACTTAAGGGACTTTGGTTGTGATAATTTTATTCATGTGCCTCAAAAGAAGCAATCTAAATTGGATCCAAAAGCACAAAATTCATCTTCATTGGTTATAATGAGAATATAAAATATTACAAGATTTGTAATCCTCTAACCCATAAAATAATATTTTCTAGAGATGTGATTTTCAGCAGGTTTAGATCTTACTTAGGCAAAATATAAAATAAAAATAGTGAAATTTGAGATAAATATTGAGAATCGGTAATATGTATAGTTAGAAGAAGAAGGGGGTTCAAATAGTTTAGAGGATGTAAAGGATGAGAACATAGAAGAATAAGAATAGGTAGAGACCTTTATTCTTACATTGAGGAGGTCCACAAGGTAACAAAATATAGTTTATAGGTATAGCCTACCATATTTTTGAACTATGTACTTACTTTATTGAGTAGTGACATCTGATGGAACTAGATATTTTAGGGAGGCTCTCTCTTCAAAGGAAAGTGAGTCTTGGATGCAAGACATGTAGGATGAGATGATGAACATGGATAGTTGTGACAACTAGGATCTTGTGAGTTTTCCCAAAGGAAGGAATCCCATTGCTTGTAAGTGGGTGTTCAAAAATAAATTTGGTGTAGATGGTTTGTTAGAGAGGTACAAGGCCAAAATAGTGGCCAAGGGATACTCCCAAAGAGAGGGAGCTGATTTTGGTGAAATTTTCTCTCTTACTACTAAATTGAATTTTATCTATTCCTATTATCTATTTCTATTGCATGTGATTTTGAGATAGAGAAAATGGATGTTAAATTTTTTTTCTTGCATGGGGATCTTGAGGAGGAAATTTATATTCGACAACCTGAAAATTTTGTTGTAAAAGGAAAAGAACACTTGGTTTGTAGGTTAAAGAGATCTTTGTATGGTTTGAAAAAGTCACTTGGGATGTGGTATCAAAGTTTGATTCCTTTGTATTGAAGTTGGGTTATGTTCGGAGCAAGGATGATCATTGTGTTTACATTAAGGTTATTGATGATCAAATGCTAATTATTATCATGTATGTTGATGATATTTATTGGTAACAAAAGGGATACGATTAGGTAGCTCAAGACTCATATTTTTAGAAAAATTGATATGAAGAACTTGGAGGATGCAAAATATATCCTTGGGATGAATATTAATATAGATTGAGTTCATAGAAAGCTTTTGTTATGTCAAAGTAATATTTTTTATCATTTTGTAGAGATTTAAGATGCAGGATTGTAAGGTAGTAAATATTTAGTTTCTAGCTAGTACTAAGTTGACTTTAGACATGCATCCTAATTTTGATGATGACTTTTATGAGATGCCTAAGTTTCCTTATGCTAGTGTTATTGGTATTTTAATGTATGCATTGATTTTAACTAGACTAGATATAGTTGAAGCAGTGGGATTTCTAAGCAAGTCTATATCTAAACCTAGTAGATAGAATTGGACTTTTACTAAAAGATTGTTCAGATATTTTTGAGGTACTCTTGATTAATTTTTGGTTTATTGTGGTATTTATGATTTGGTCCGTTCATTGGATATATAGGGGTTTGATTATGCATACTAGGTACGTGACCTAAATAGTCAGAGGTCCATTAGTGGCTATGTGTTTACTTTGTTTGGAGGAGTAGTGAGTTGGATGAGTAAGAGATAACCTATAGTTTAACTTTACACTAATGAAGTAGAATATTTGGATGCTACACATGCCTCTAAGGTGGTGGTATGGTTATAGAGACTTGGTAAAGACACTGGTTTTGATTGTAGGAAAATGAGGATTGGATGTGATAGTCATAGTGCTATTTTTTTGGCTAACTCCCATGTATCACACTCATACTAAGAATGTTGATGTTCACTCACTTTTTGCAATAAATGGTTGAGAATGGTAAGGTCTTCATTAAAAAATTTGACACTTTGGATAATTGTTGATGTGGTTGTTATGCACACATGTAGATAAAGTTTTTCTATTGAACAACATAACCTATCTATCTTGAAAGAATCACCAAAATTTCTAGTTAGGAGATTTTGGTTATCCCAAGGCTTGGGAATGTCAGGTCTTGATGTACTAGGTTCACTAAAAGTTCGTTGTGCAATTTATGCTAAACGTAAGGGTCCTAATACTATTCACAATTTTCTTCCACTTAGAAAATTTAGTGATGTAATAATCTAAACAAATAATTCATGCATCACTTCCAAACTTTCATCAATTTAAATAATTTCAAAATAAAATAGTAAGAAGATCAAGGTTAAGAGATTTATAAAGCCTAATAAATTAAAGGGGCTCCTAGTTATTACACACACATGCACTAAAAAATTTCTAAACCAAAGCATGAACTATTTCATACTACACTAGATTGCCTCACATCTTCATATAAAATAGTGCAAGAGCTTAAAGAAAGAGAATCATTCACCACTAAGATAACTTCAAAATGCACCCAAAAAAGACATAGTAAATTAATTATATCAATAATATGATCAGTAAATAGTCACACATGATATACAATTTTATATTACCTTTGTTTTCTTTAGCGTTAAAAAATCCTAGCAGTACATACAAGTCTTTAATCTGGAATTAATCATAAAACATTAAATAACTAAAAGTTCGTGGAATTCCAATTTATGCTCTATTGTATCAAAAAATTTTGATCCCTAAAAATAAACTCTCCACATTTTATGTTGGCAATATGTGTTTTCATTGATGTCAACTTGAGGTTTTGTTTGTATAGTCATTTTTAGGGTAGATTTGGAAAGATGGTTTGACACATATGTGTGAACCCCAATCCTATACCTACACAAATACAAGAATAAAACACATTAGTAAGCTCATATGCAAGATAAAACAAGGATTCCCCATGAAATCCATTTACTATGCTTAAAATAGGAAAAACAAGAACAAAACATGAAAAGCTACAGAAATCCTAATTAAGCATGCAAACTCTTGATCCCATGGGGGAATTGGTGCCAATTGGTGTGTCGAAATTGGCCCTTTCCCAACTCCTTTGTAAGCTTTGTGATAATTAGTGGGTGATTGAAGCTCCTTAATGATATTTTGGCATAACCTTGCTATGAAATCATGAAAATGATGAAAACTTGCTATGAAGTAGACAAAATTAGCTCTCAATGTGAAGAGAGTAACTTTGCTCAAATTTTGGATGATAGAATGAGAGGAAGAGTCTCTCATTTATAGATTTCAAAATTGGAAGAAAGAGTGAAATTGAGCAATGTGGGTTCATTCAACATCCAATGCCCAAGTGCCACTTATCAAGATGTGAATGGTTGAAGGTTGTGCACATTTTAGTCAATGTGCATGATAAATGCCATTAGGTGGAATTTGAAATTGAGGAAATGACATGTGAGAGGGAAAAAAGAATGAAATAAATGCCACTTGGCTCAATGCACAAGGACATGTAAGAGGAGTGAATGTTTTGTTGGAAGGACAAATCCACTTGGATTTTGAATTCAAATTTGAAGGAATATTCCTCCTTTATTCCATGTTGAGAGAAAATAGGAAATTTAATAAATCAAAGTAATTGATTAATTGTGCAAGTTGCATTCTCTAGAGGATGTGACATGGATTAAGATTAAATTAATCAAAGTTTGATTAATTTAATGAAGAATTTAGGAGATGTGACAATTTAGACTTAAATTTGATTTAAATCAGAATTGAGAGGAAAGGTTTAATTAAATAAATTTTTTGATTTATTTAACTAAAGGGGATAATGTTAGATTAAATCAAATAAGGTTTAATTTATTCAATTTAATAAGAGGACTTTAGGGATTTAATTAAATAAAATGAATTATTTAATCAAATAGAGACATAGGGTTAATTAAATCAAATTGATTAATTTAATTAATAGGAGAGAATGATTTAATCAGATAAATAATGATTTATTCAATTAAGGGATGAAAAGTGATTACAAGTTAAGAAGATGATTCAGGAAGAAATAAAGTTAGTAATCAGGATCAAGTGTGTCGGTATATTTTCCATGTCTACATTTTCCCCCTCTTTCAAGCAATGTACTTGTTGCATTGGTTCAAAGAATAAACTGTTGTGATCAAAGTTTAAAATTTCTCAATTTTTTTGAATGCCCCAGTGCTGCCCCAGCAGAAGGATTATGCTGGTATATTGCTCCCTCAGGAGATAGAATGAAAATTTTGATTTTTTGGATGATCTCGCGAAAAAAGAGGACAAGGTGCCCGACAGGTCCAAAAGTGCCCCAAGATGTCAAAAAAATAATTAAAATGCCAAAAAAAGATGCAACATGGCCCTCAGTTGGACAAAAACGGGATCAAGGGACCAAAACCCTAGCCGGATGGTCAAATTAGGTCAAAAAACCCTAATTTGGAGGCTTAAATAGACCCTGAGGGATAACTTTCAATACATTTTGATACTTAGCCTTCAGAATTTTCTACACTTTGAGCTCTTAGTCCCGATCAAGATGGCACAACAACAGCTTCCTAGGCACGTGTCAGAGAGGGTATGAGTGCACCAGCGGCCAGTCGGTGCAAGCCTCATGGTATGTACCCCTATCCCAACTTTTATTTTTATCATTTTACGTTCATTTGGTAGGGTTTAGGTCAACTTTAGGTCAAGCAGCGCTATATAACACCGCTACAAATTCTTAATCGACGTCGTGTGGCCTCAAATAGCACCGCATATGAAAATAGCATCACTGCGGGCCAGTTAGGAGAATTAGGGTTTCATCCAAACTCCACCGCATATGCAAATTGGGCCGTGCAGTGCACTTTGGAGTTTAGAATTTGGCAAACTTCATCGTGGTGACGCAGTTTAGAACTTTACAAACTGCATCGCATTTGCAAACAACACCGCATTTGTTGTTGCAAATGCAAAAAAGCTGATGCGAGATGCAAAAAAAATTTACGAGACTTGATGTGATAGTTTCTCCTGTGCAAGAGGACCTTGACATACTTCACTCAAGGGAGCACTGATGGTCGGTGCTCCACAAATTGCAGGGTATGCACGTGTATCTTCAAGAGCAGCTTGGTATTCTTGGCCTTTGGTTCATTGCATATGTTCCTCCTATTCAAACACACTTAGGTATCATGACAGCCTTGGTCGAGCGGTGGCACAGTGAGACCTACTCTTTCCATCTTCCTACCAGCGAGGCCATCATCACACTCGAGGATGTCTGGCACATCCTTCAATTGCCTATCCACGGAGCCAAAGTGATTTATGATCTCGATGCTAGTAGGAATGTCTACTTTGATGTGATGGGTGTTGATGAGATCTATTTTTCTGATGGATAGATTGACTTGGAGTGATACTGGGGTATAGTGCCTACTTGCAGGTTGATCGTTGTAGCCATAATTTCTAGTCTTGTGGCACCAGATCGGCGGGGCTAATACTTTAGTCTAGGTTGGGGAATGGCATGGGAGTGGATGGTCATCCGCGGGGAGTGTTTTTCTTGGGGTCGAGTGATGTTGGCTTCC
Source organism: Sequoiadendron giganteum (assembly GCA_007115665.2). Lineage (NCBI taxonomy): Eukaryota > Viridiplantae > Streptophyta > Pinopsida > Cupressales > Cupressaceae > Sequoiadendron > Sequoiadendron giganteum. The sequence goes on along the minus strand of CM021106.1, from coordinate 243,102,312 downwards.
CTATATAGGGATTTACATGAGTTTTCATACCTGGACAGTCGGGCTCTTGGGGCCGAAGTTACTTTGTTGCATATATGGGCATGGGAGCGGATTCCAAGGCTTCATCCAAATGTCACACCAATTGTTCTTGATATTGATGACCCATTGTCTAGCGATATGGCAGGGCACAAATCCACTTCACCAATACTGGCACAGGTGGCATAGCCCATTGGCGACGGGCTCTTGATGAGATGAGAGAGTTCATTTGGAGTCCTTGGATGGGCATATGCCCATGGTACAATGATACAAAACATCTATTCTTTTCTCGGTAGGAAAGATGGATGCAGGGCTAAGAGCATTCTATGATAGAGCAGTACCTTCCAGATAGGGTGGACCGACAGTTCGGTGAGATTCAGGATAGGTCGGATGATCAGTACATGGTGATCTTCACTCGTAGCACGAGAGAGACAGTATGGGGCCAACCCATCCCGACAGCGGAGGTAGTGTCCTCATTCACACAACTGGTGGCCAGGTCGTGGCCATATGATCAGGGGCCAGTAGATGCAAGAGTGACCTAGGAATACAGAGCTTTGATTGGGCCTCCATTGAGATTGGCAATTCCAAGTGCAACACTCCCACGATGGAGGCCCAGAGGTAGGTTAGTTAGCAGGGGTAGAGGATAGGGAGGCAGAGGTGACAGTGATGGGGATGGAGAAAGAGGAGGAGGTGGACCACCTCCTCATCAGACAGCCCCAAGAGATCAGGCACAATGCACACCTCCACAATAGGGATATAGGATGATCAGCCCAGAGATGGGGATAGAGCAATCTGCAGCCGCAGCCACCAAGGCAACCAGATCACAGAGATGCACTGATCCAGCACTTGCAGGGTTAGATTCAAATATTAACACTTTATAAAGGAAATGACCAACACTCATCCAACTTTTAAACTTGAATCACTAAAAAGTGGCATATATGTTTTGAATTTTGAAATGATGTAAACTAGTAAAATATGTAATTTTTAGTATATTTTATGTTTTTATTTTTAAAAACAATTAAAAAATTATTTTAAACTAGATTTTAATAAATTAATGCTATAATTTAATTTATGATAAAATGCTGAAAAATGAAGTTGCATGGGACATCAAACTTTTTATAGTAAGTTTTTTTTTTTTCTTTCAATTTTTTTGTGTATTTATAACTTGAAACTTTAGTGCATGAATATTTTTTTCTTCCAATTTTGATAAATATATATTTTTTTAAATAAATATTAAAATGTGCGTGAATCAAAAAATAGTTTTTTCCATCATCCGTCAACTTTCATATTAAATATTTATCTAAAATGGAAACAAAATTATACCATATTGAAAAGATTCTTTTATCTAGTGCATCATATTTTTTTCAACTTTTTTTAATAAGTTTTAATATTTTTCCTTGGCATGGTAATCAACCTAATATTTTATGCTGATAACCTACTTTTAGTATAAATAATAATTAAACTATTAAAATATATATATTTTTTGAAAACTATACTTATGGATCTACAAAAGGGTATTTTTATATTTTAAAAAAATGTTATTTACATTAGTAGGAGTTATTGAAACTTCAAGTTTTTCAAATAATTTTATTTTTTTGGTAAATTGGATTCAAAGTGATGCTCCATATATTTTTAGCCAACAATTTTAGTTGAAAAAGTTGTGGAAGTATCTAACTTAGCTAGAATGAATCTTACTAGATCATATATTTGACCAAAATTGACTTTTAGTTAGAAATACTTAAATTCGGTTGTGTTGATAAGTTGGGTGAAAGTGTGACACAACTTTGTGCTTTTACCCAGATGTGACAGTTTTTTGGATTACAAAATAATAGAGTTAAGTGTCTCAAATATTCTCTAGATTGCTTTGAAATCCTCTAGAGTGATATATATGGTTGTGTGGACTTGGTGACATGTTCAAAGAGGTGTATGGCTTCATCCATAACTTTTTTAGATGTTTTGATGAGTCGTAATGCAATATCTTAAGTGTTGATGTGTCATAGTCAATCTGAGATGCTATGTTCTTGTATGTTTAGTGGGTTTCTTCACTTGCGCCAGCATATGATGATCTGATACTTCAAGGTTGTAAGGATGTTTTTGATAACCTACATTATTCACATCTTGGTCTACATAAATTTTTGGGTCTCTCCCTAGTGGTGTAAAGATGAACAGTTGACTGTTGTGATGGTGTTGATGTTTTTTGGGCCAACATTCTGGTTTCCTTCATCTATGAATGATCTTGATTAATTAATTTTTATTTGGAGAGTATATTGTGATTTTTTAGTCCTAGTTATGTCTTGAGTTGATTTGTAACTCATTTTTCTTCAAAGTGCATATGTGTGAAGCTGACCTATGTAGTATCACTTGTTTCATTTTATGGGTCTTGTTGGAGTTAACATATTTGGTGTTTTGAGTTGTTGTAGAGGGTATTTATAGAAGAATGAAATAAATTGTGAATTTATGTTAGATAGAGTGTGGAGTATGTTAAATATGAAGCATGTGAAGTTAGTATGATAGATTGATTGCATAAAAAAGGGATTGAAATATCAACTTAGAATCTTCCATAGAAGTTCATGTTCATGTTTTCATTGTAATTTTCATGTATCCTGCTATGAGGTAGTGATCCTCTTTAGCAATTCCTTGTATATTTCATTAAGGTTATACACCTTATCTTGCAAGTAAATAGGCAACGAGCCTTAAATAATATTGTAATTGATTTAAGCAATGATCTTCATATATTGTGAGTTAACTCTCACCGTGGTTTTTCCCATTTTGAGTTTTCCATGTAAAAACCTTGGTGCCCTTGTGTGGTACATGTTTTAATTTTTGTTCTTTTAGTTAATGTGATTTGATGATTAATCTGTAAATGGAGTTGTTCAGGTTTCCCCCTCTCAAAATTTTAGTGTGTTCAACAATTGGTATCAGAGACAAGTTCCTTTAAGTAGGCTAATAGCTAAGGTAGATCCTACACTTGAACATATGGGATCTGGAAAAATGGTTAATGATATGTTTTCTCCAACACCAGATCTAGAACCAATGGAACCAAAAGGTTGGGACATCAATCCAGATGATTGTGAAGTAAATTTTGAAGGAGAAATATGATCTGCTCTTGAAGATCTATATGAAGCAAGAACACTAAATATGAAATATGAGTGCATTCTTGAAAAATTAAAGGAGACAATTGTCAAATTGAAGGCACAAGCTAGAGAATCAAAAGAAAAAATAGGAAAAATAAAAATTCAAATGGAAGGAGGTAAAGGATGTGAGACTAAACTCAAGGAGGCATAAGATGTGATCTCTAATTTGAGAATTAAAGTTGAAGAAGGAAAGAGGATTGATGATTTCTTGAATACCAAACTCAATGATAAAGTAGTTGAATATTCAAAGCTTGAGGAAGAGATTTTCACTCTGAGAAAAGAGTTGGAAGAAACAAAAGAGAAAATTGACAAGGGTTTAAAATTGAAAGGAGGTTTTGAAATTCTTAATGATTTCATTAACTCTCAAAAGCCATCAAAATAAAAATTTGGTTTTTGTTTTGATAAGGGGAAGAGTCCTATAACTAGTGCATCTACAAACTTGTATGATAACTTAAAAGAAGAAGGAAATTTTGGAACAAAGGAGGAGAAAGCATGTACTGAAGTATTAGTGTAATTAATTATTTATTACACTAGCATAAGTTTAACTTAGGTCTTTTATTTACTTAATTAAGTCCTAGGTTGCATCATTAGAAAATCATAATGGGTTCATTACCCTTTTCATTATTTTATGAGATAAAATTCCTTCTAGAAGATGAGTTGTCTTTTCTAGAACTTATCTCAATCAGTTCATCATTCCCTAGGTAGTTAGTTAGGGTTTACATGTTATTAGATCAAGACACATGGAAACATCATATTGCATCTTGTATATCACTCGTGCATATTTAATCAGGGAATATGTACATTTTTAATCATATTCTAGATCAATCAAATAATCTCCATTTGCATGCCCTTAGTTGCAACATTTTCTGTGTTGGTGAATTTCTTCTTGGAAAAGGTCCTCTTGAAGGCTGTAGTTCTAGGGACATTGTGATTCCATTATTTCAACATGAAGAACCTAAGAAGACATCCTTTGAAGATGCAAAGAAAAATCAAGGCAACAAGAAATAAGGTTTATTCATTCCTATTCAAAGACAAAAGGGATTTAGAGGTCCTCCACCAACTAGACAACATGCCCATACCAAGTTGAATCGATATTTTCAAGGTTATTGCAATTCTTGTAATAATTTTGGACATAATTTTGTTGAATGCAGAAGTAATATGAGCCAGAATTCATTTAGGCCTCCAAGGTAAAATAGTATGAATTCTCAATTATTTCATATTCAATGTTATTCTTGCAATAAGATATTCCATAAGACTAATGAATGCAGAAGTAAAGTGATGAGGAATAGTTTTGTGAATAATAATAACACTATGAATTCTCAATCCTTCTATGGTTACTATTACATATGCAAAAAAATTGGTCATAGCCTAGCTGTTGACTATAGATCTAATGTGAAGAGAAGTAACTATGCTCTGTAACCTAGTATCACCTACTACAAATGTAATAAACCATCACACATTGCAAGGTTCTATAAGGGAAAGAATGTAAGACCTTCTACTCCTCAAAAGAATAATTATACTAATCAACAAAAGAAGTAAATGAACAAGATATGGAAGAAGAAGGAAGAGAGTGAAGTAAATAATGAATTTGTACCTTTGCCTTGTGGAGATGGATCTTCTGATAACTAGAAGAAATTAGTCTCAATGAGAGTTGCAATTATAAATCTTTTCAAACCCCTACAATGCATAATATGTTGAAGTCTTCAACATAATAGTTAATGGTGACTTGGATATGTTTTACTAGTGATACTATGGAATTTTCTCAAGGTTCTAGAGAAAATACACTCTCTACGAAATATTGTTGAGTGATCATGGATCTCTGTGATATCACAAAATAATGAAAAAGTTGTTTACGTCAAAAAAAATTAATAAGAAGCAATTAGGGTAGGTGTTAAGAGTATTTTATCCCTACTTGATAAAAACTAATCTCATTAAAATTATATCAAGTGTGTGCAAAAGCTAAGAAAGTGAGAAAAGGTTTTCAAGCTATTTGTGTGAAAACCTAGCTATGGTGTTTGAATATTTCTAAAGGAATTCAAATAGAAACACTTCAAGTAATCGATGAGCTAGAGAAACCCAAGCCCAAATATAAGTTCTCATTCAAGGTGATGGAAGTTGACAAAGATGGCATGTTCTCTAGTGGATGTTGTGTTATGTGAAGATATAAGGATTTACATCCATGCCCAGTTGAATAAGATTGACCATACCTCATCCTTTGAAGTGGTCCAGCATGAGCTACTAAATGAGAATGAAGTATACAAGTCGAAGTATTCAAATATTTCTATGAAAGGGTTGGACATCTAGAAAAAAATTCTAGACTTTTGTGAATGTAGGGAATGGGTAAGAATTATCTTGAGTCACATTCATGAAAAATTAATTTGGCTAGCCAAACCCTGCATGATAACATAGGAGGAAATTATGGAAATAACCAGTCTTTGTTCCACTGGACTAGTCTCAATGTTAAATTCAATAAAGAATGAAATGGTTATGGAACTTACCTTAGCTAAGTTTGGAAAGATAACCCTAACTTTCAAGGATATCATAGATCCCAATGTCTAGTAAGCATCAATGGGTATTGCGTACAAAATTTATTTCACAAACAAAGAAGGGTTTCCAACTACCACTACAATTTACACAACATATCAAATGGTGAAGGAAGGAACTAGCTATGACTTGTGTGATTTATTGAGAGAGAAATTGTTGGAGAACCTAAAGAGAATAAAAAATCTGGTTATAATTTTAGATTTGGTTTGTTGATCATTTGTCTTCCATTCTTCTTTTATAATGAGTTACCTGGTTTTAAGAGTAATATTTGGGATAAATTCACTCTAGCAGCAACATAGATCAAGCAACATATGAAAACTTTTCAAAATAAGGAAGTATATACTACTTTCTATTGGGGATTCTTTAAGAATCTAAAAATTGAGATGTAGAGTAGATATAGGATACCATCAAAATTGGTTCAGAAATATGAAAATGAGGTAACATTCATGGTAAACAAAGATCATTGCTATATGGAGGTTGTAAGCCCCAAACCTCATGGATTCCTTAATTTCTTTATGAGGTTGAACCATCATATGTACAAGGTTGTGTTGATATTATACCATCAAAGCCAAAAGATACTAAGGCAGAAAGACTTGGAACATATAGAGAAATCATGGATAAGATTATCCAAAAAAATAGAGGAAACAAGTGAGAAGAGGTTGGATATGCTACTCAAGAAATGGGATATTCTAAAGTACTCTAAATTTGTACCACCTACCTCTAGTCATACTCTAGTGAATATATCTTATGACCCTAAAGAACATGTTGTAGAAACATTTCCTAGGAGAACCAAAAGATCTTTATTTGTTGCGTTTACTCTGCAACCCTCTATATCAACTCATTCATTTGGTGGAAGAAGAAAAAAATTGCATTTGTTACTCCACCATAGAAGAAAACCATAAGTGTTGTGTAACCAAGGCCCAAGCACAAGGAAAGGAGAAAGAAGTATGATGAGGAAGAACTAGAAGAGGAAGAAACTAAAATTGAAGATATCTCCTTGTAGAAGAAGAAAGGAAAGAAGATTACAAAAGAGGGAAGTGAGAAAACCCCTCTGATAATACATGATCTTCTTGATTTTGGTGCAATTTTCAATGGAATTGTCAAATATGGTCTATTGAATGATACAATGGGGTTGCATCTAGATGTTCCTCTGAAAGATAAGAAAACAATTGAAAGGGTTGCCATTGAATTTATTCTAAAACAAAACATTCTCTTCAGTGACTTTGTTGGAAAATATTTGGATAGCCTTGTTGAGGCTTTGAGGCAGATAAGAGAAGCAATCAAGGTTGATTAATAATTGAAACTACAAGCAATTGACAAGGCTGGGATCTTTGTCTCCCGGGAAGAAAAATAAAATATAGTCCAGAGACAAGCCAAGGATCTATGCACCAAAAGATGAATAGATCTTCTAATGAGCATGGATGAGGATATCAGAAGAAAGATTCAGAGTGAAACTAAATATGCCACAAAGAAGATCATTAATGAAATTCCAAGTGAAGTGGTTACATAGGGGCCTCTAAAAACACATGTACAAGTGCCTCAAAATGAACAAGAAACTAAAAATATGCCTCATCTAGATAATTAAAATGTGCAAGACATATCCAATCAACAAGAAGTACAGAAATAAGGAGAAGATGTCTATGTCATGCATGATAAACATGAAGTATTAGATATGGAGATAGAAAAGGAAAAAAAGAAAGAAGAGGGGAAGGAGACAGAAATTGATGAGCAAAAGAAAGAGGATAATCTTGAGAAATTTTAGGATGCATCAAAGAAGATAGTTGAGAAGCAAGATTCTTCTATGGATATAGATTAGGACTGCTCACTGTCAAATTCATTCAAGGACCTACTAGGACTATAGATGTAGTTTCAACCTATGGTAACACCCCAACTTCTACAAATTCCTACTCATGAAGGACAAGTTGAATTGTCAAATATTTCTTCCCTTCATAAGTTATAGCTTGGTGATAATTTGCATGCTTTTGCAAGGAAGGAGATTCTATAGGAAAATTTGAAGAAGAGTGGATTAATTGATGATGCAGTGAAGATTATTCAGGAAGGTTTACTTGAGGTAAAAATTGATTCTTCTTTTCCTCCAAAACAAAAGCCAAAAAATTTAATAGATTATTTCAAAGATAATTCCTCACATGGAGCAAAAGGAAAAAAAAGAGGTCTTGAGGAAGATAAATGACAAAAGAATGGTTGATGCATTTGACCAGTGTGTCAATGCACACAAAAAATTGTAAGGTAATTTGAAGATGTTTAAGGAATGTGTAGATGAAGTCACTACTTTATATAATTTTTGTTTGAAATGGCCAAATTCTACCAAGAGCATCAAATATCATATTGACTCCATTGAGTCATAAATCATACAAATGGTTGGGGATATAAGATTAATCAAATTATAAGGATGGATCAACTAGAGCTCAAATAGAAAATCTTCTTTTTGAAATTTTCATTTCTCTAGGATCAAAGAGAACAGACAAAGAAACAGTTTGGTTAGCCACATTGTTAACTGGCATAGAAAAGAATGATAAAAAAATGAAGGTTCCAAGCAGTGTGGATGAGGCTAATAATTTATGCATGCAGTTTGAATGTCAAAATCATATTCTTACCTCAACAAAAGAAAATTGGGCTGCAATGCTGCCACACCTTAAGGTAATTTACAAGAATATCCTACCCTCTAAAGGATTTTTAAAAGTGTAGATAAGACAATATTATCTTTGTATAGCTTTGTGGAATATTAAAGTATCTTTTTGTCTTTTGTTGAAGACATATAGCATTGATTTTTGGGGCATCTCCACCTCAAGAGATTGTATTTTTATAGAGAGAATACATTAAGGAGGAGTTTATATAGTTTTCTTTGGGTTTGTTATAAGTAGAATGTATTTTTCCCTTTGTTTTTAATGTCAAAGGGGTAGAGTGTATTGATGATTTCCTTATCAGTAAGGAGAGAAGAAAGGAGGAAAGAAGACTTGTAGATAAATGTGTGTTTCCATCAATGACAAAGGGGGATATTTTTGTAAATGTGTTGTCATTGATGTCAACTTCAGGTTATGTTTGTATAGTGTTTTTTGTGGGAGATTTTTAAAGATGGTGACATGGATGAACTTGGGGTCAACATGTTTGAGGGAAGTCAGACCAAAATTCCTAGCAGATGCATAAGGTGACAGAGTGTTTATCTAAAAGCATGGTATGATCATTATTAAGATAGATGCACATTGTTGATTCTTTTATCCATTTTTCAAATGGTTAGATAAAATTCAATTGCTTTGTTGAGAAAAAATGTCTAAGGCAAAATTTACATATTTTCCTAAGTCAATAAATTTGGTTTTTAGTCTACTTTCCTCTGCATTGCATGATCTAGTGGTGCATTTTTTAAGTTGATTTTGGAAAAAATTAAAGAGTTTATTCCCAAAATTTCATGTCATGAGAATCTCTACAATAAGAGTTAGATGTAAACATTTTCTAGATTTCAAATTAACAAAGTTAAGTATCTCAAATATTCTTCGAATTGCTCTACACTCCTCTGAAGTGACATATATGGTTGTGCAAACTTGGGGACATGTTTAGAGAGGTGTATGTGCTCATCCAAATGTGTTTCATATGTTTTTATGAACCATAGTGCAATATCCTAAGTGTTGATGTGTCACAGTCAATCTAGGATGCTTTGTTCTTGTATGTTCAATGGGTTTCTACACTTCCGCCAGCATATGATGATTTGATACTTCAGGAGAAGGTTGGAAGGATATTTTTTATAACATACATTTTTCACATCTTATTCCACATGATGTTTTTGGTCTCTCCCTAGTGTTGTAAATATGAACAGTTGGCAGTTGTGCTAGTGTTGATGTTGTTTGGGTCAACAGTCTAGTTTCCTTCATTTGTGATTGATCCTGAATAATTAATTTTTCTTTGGAGAATTTATTGTAATGTTTTTGGGCCTAGTTATGTCTTGAGTTGATCTGCAACTCATTTTTCTTCAAGGTGCAAATGTGTGAATCCGACATATGTAGTATTACTCATTTCATTTTATGGGTATTTTATAGTTGACCTATTTGGTGTTTTGAGTTGTTGTGGAGGGTATTTATAGAAGAACATAAATTGTGAATTGATATGAGATAGAGTGTGTAGTATGTTAAATATAAAGTGTGTGAAGTCAGTATGATAGAGGAATTTTATGCAAAAAAGGGACTGCAACATCAATATATGTTAGATGCTTCTTTCATAGAAGTTAATGTTCATGTTTTCATTGTAATTTTCATGTATCCTACTATTAGGTAGTGAGCCTCTTCAGCACGTCCTTTTATCTTTCCCTAAGGTTGTGTGCCTTAACTTGCAAGTCCATAGATAGTGAGCCTTAAACAATATTGTAATTTTTGTAAGCAGTGAGCTTCATATATTCTGAGTTGACTCTCATTGGGTTTTCCCCTTATTGGATTTTCAACATAAAAATCTTGGTGTCCTTGTGTGGTGCATATTTTTATTTTTGTTCTTTCAATTAATGTGATTTTATGATTAATCTACAAATAGATTTTTTTAAGTTTTAGTATATGTTGATTCACCTCCTCTTAGTATTTCATTGTGTTAAATATTTTATATAGCATAAGGAAAGAGTTAGTTACAAAATAGCACATGGATAGAGAGAAAACAATTCAATTTTTATAGGATAAGTGACACAAATATATTTTCTTGCAGATGGAGTGTCGGGAAAAAACTTTGGAGGGAAATATCAAAATTGATCTCCATCTCTTTAGTTCATACACATAATCTTTTGAATCCTGAAGAATTAAGGTGGAAAAAGCACTTAAGCACCTCTCTTACAGAAAGCTTTGAAATCCCCACATTGTGTTCATTACTTCCAATATCAAGAAAAATATATGCAACCAAAATCAATAAAAGGTCTTGTTATAGCATTAGACAAAAAATCTGCTACCCACTTTCCACTTTCAGTTACCTACATTCACATAATATTAACTCACAATTGAAATACCATGCATTCAATTGTTTTACCAAAATAAATCATTATCAAATATTTTTCATTGATTAATCTTTTCCAAAGCATTCTTACAACCATATTAATGCATTACTTAACCTTTTTGGGTTTTTGGCCTTTTGTTGGCTTTCGAGAATTTCTACACTGTAGGGAATTTTGGGGATTATTGATGCTACTAGAAGACATTAGGTATTTTTTGTGCTATGAGATTCTCCTAAAACTTTGATTACCCAATTTTTTGACTATGCTCCTACCCGATGCCTAGGCTATGAAAAGAATTATTAATCAACACTCTCGTCAGACAACTCAGCTTACCCCTTTGGTGCTCAAATGTAATGAACCAACACTTCCTCCTCTTGACTTGTTGAGCTGCAAGATTTTGACCTATACTCTATGTTGAACATAGGTTGTCAATGATGTCAAAGGATTGTTAAAGGTTGTTAATAGTTGTTATCAAAGTGCACTAGATTTGTCGAAGATTAAATAGATTGTAGGAGTACAAGAATTGTCATTTGACTTAAAGTTTTGAAATCATGTTGGTTATCAGTGTGTAGACTGTCTAATCGATCATATCCTATATCAAGCAACATACATGAATTTTCTTTGATATGTGACTTCCTTCAGATAGTTGGTATATTTTTTTATACCATGTCAAGTATGCAATCAGTATGAGTGTGGTGGTCCAAAATTCAATTCAAGGATATCTTTTGGGCAAAGATATTTCTAAATATGGTTGGAATTTCTTTCAAAAATGCATGGTTTCTCCAAGGTTTGGAGGGAGAGTATTCCTACACTTGTTTTATTCATTTCTCAAGTTTCTAGAGGATATGTGTAGTGTTGAAAAATATCATCTAGACATTTTCACACTTGTTTCGGCCCTCTTCTTGAAATAGGCTTAATATTGCCTTGATTTAGTGTTGTAATGTGGTTGAAAATTTCACATTAGGTTTTGGGCCGTTGTGAACTAATGGATTTAAATGGTACCTTGCTAAAGTGTTGTGAAGTGTTGTAACTTATTTTCACACTTTTCTAAGGTTTTATTAATTAACTGAATCTAATAAATCACTTTTTAAACCTTAATCTTGCCTTATTTGGAGTGTTGTAAAGTGTTGTATTACACTTTAACACTTCTCCAGGATTTTCATTAGTAATTGGGCTTTCTTATGCTTTAATTGGCCCCATTTTGCATCTACAAGCCTCATTTATTGCATCCTTTCAAGGATAATCCTAACACCAATCAATACTTGTGTGGTGTAAAAGTGGAGTAATTAGTAAAACTAAACACACATCAATGAAGACATCTTGCATAAAAGGAATTGAATAACAAATTGAACTGCTATGACTATCCTCTCAAATCGTATCATTGCTCTCTAATCTTAAGGACCTTTAAATTCATGCACTCATATTTGTATGTTGCACATGAATTCATAAGATGACAACCTAAGAGACGAGAAGATTGTATGATATGAAAAACTATATGCCTATATCTACATGTTTTTGGTATTTTGATTGCAATGCTAAATGATATGATATAATGTTGTATTCAAAATGATACTAAGATGATTGTTGTGATGAGATGTAAATCTAAATGAAATGTATGAAAATGCAGCAATTAAGATGCTAAAACTAAAATTGTCATGATAACACTAATATGAACTAAATGCTAAATGCTAAATTAAAATGCTATGAAAATGCTCTCAATTGCTAAGATGATTTCTACAACATAAGTTTATGATCAAATCGCTTGTTAAAAATTTGTAGAATGATCTCCTATTTATAGATTTTTCCAAGCCTTGAATGAGGTGGAAAAGAGGAATGGTCGAGATCATGATCCTGAGAGATCAACGGTGGAGCACAAAGAGGTTGGAGGAATTCATGGAGGCCTGCTCCATTTGGAAGGGAAAATCATCCAAGTGTCAAAGAACATCAATTAGAAAGAGGAGCCATCATGTATCCAAGGAGGTTAGGAGGTTAGATGAATATTTCTAATTTAGAAATTAGAAATAAAAGAAAATCATGTGACATGTGAGGATGTGGAGGGTGATTTGGAGGAGGTTAGGAAATTATGGAGAAATGTGACAATTTGAATTAAAAATTCAAATTTAATGAGAAAGGGGAACAATCAAATAAGAAATTATTTAAATTTATGTATTTAATTAATTCAAGAGGGAAGATGATTTTTGAATAAAAGAATTAAAGGTGTGAACTTATACAAATAAATTTATCTATTTATTTATATAAGTAGAGGAATTTAGATTAATTAATTAAATAACTAGTATTTAATTAGTTTGTACTCTAGACCATTTTTATGTGTATACATTTTGCCCCTCTTTGAAGTGATGTGTGCAGACGCATTGCTTCAAAGAAAATTTTTGTCAAACCATGATGATAAAAATTTTGACATACCTTAGACGCTGATTTTTCAGTGATGATTGATGTATGCCCCCTTGGGAGATAAATCGAGGAATTTTCGAATTTTTAATGATTTTTGTATTTTTTTGAAAATTTCAGCATGCTTCAACGATTTATCTCCCAAAAATTGTTCTAAAATCTACCCAAGATGATTAATTGATGAATTTTAGCCCCTTTGTAAAAAAAAATCAATGCCACTTAATTACCCACCTTAATAACCCCTTTAATAGGTAAAAAGTGAAAAAGAAGCTCATTTGTGCATTGATAATTTGAAAATTTGAAAGAGATTGAGCAACTTTGAGCACTCAAAGAAAAATGGTGATCTCGATTCAGACTCATCGATTCGAGCATGTGCGGTGGCACAACCACCTGACAACGTATGAACCTCTGGTATGAAATTCTAAATCCTCTCTTTGTCAATTTTGAAATGATTTTTCCGTGTTTTTTGAATTTTTGAATTTGTGTGTTCAAATGTTTTAGCAAATCTGTAGGATAGAATAGTGCATACATTAGCTATTTTAGTGCATCAATTTAGGAATTTAGCGCATACATGACTCGATATAGTGCATCAGCTAGGAGGTTTAGCACATAATTTTACAAGATTTTAAGTTGGATAAAGTAGTGCATCTATATACTGAAGTAGTGCATCCTTAGGATTAGCACATACATCGACTGTTATAGCACATTGGTGTGAAAATTTGGCACATACATGGAATTAGCGCATTGGTGAATTGTAATAGCACATAGATCAATTTTTCTAGTGCATTGGTATTTTAGCACATAGAAACGTTGTTATGGCGCATCCTTGCCAGAATAGAAGATTTTTGATATTTCTCCTTGATTTCGACGTTTTTTCGATCGCGTTATCTTTTGAGTTGATGTTGATTGATTATGTAGATAGATAAGGTGATGATCGATTCTCATGATAGATGAGATTCGATGATTGATTGATAATGATTGGCCTCATGATTAGCGAGGATCAATGATAGGTTGATTGATTTACCTCATGATAGGTGAGGTGCTTTGATAGATTGATAGGTTGATAGGTTGATTTCCTGATTTCATATCATGCTGATTTTGTGATTATTGATGATGATAGGAGAGTGATTTAGGAGTAGTGATGTCTCGAGAGTGATTCCCGAAGATGTTGGATATGATCCCACAACTGGTATAGGCTAACTTGGATGTGATTGAGAGATACGGGTTGTACTATTTGATTCATATGCCCTAGGTTAGGATTAACTGGACACTATTGACAACATTATTGGAGAGGTGGCATAGCAACCACAACACTTTTCAGCTAGCAACTGGCGAGATGACTGTGACACTAGAGGATGTATATCGGATTCTATGGATTCCCATTGTTGCAGAGGTGGTTGTTTATGATGCCACCGAGAAGGGAGGCACATATACATTACAGAGGATCTTCCATGATGATCAGATCAGTGGGGATGAGCACCTTGGCAGGAGTTATTTGAGAGTTATGCCCCCTTACCTTCTATACTTTCCAATTTTGTTGGTGGCTTCCTATTTCCCAACCGTAGGTCGAAGGGACTATTTTTTGGTTGGGGTCGTACATTAGAGTAGATGATTCTACAGGGTACTTCATATGCTTGTGGCTCATGCATGCTTTCCCATCTTTATCATGACCTTCATTAGGTAGTTTACCTTGGAGTGGCCATCCTATCTGCAGGAGTTACATTACTACAGATCTGGGCATGGGAGCACAAAGCTATTACTCGACCAGTTGCTGACAGATATCGGCCACTAGAGAGATCATATGTATATGGATATAGTGGGCCGGTTTTCTAGCATAAGCTGGGAAAATTGGAGTGTTGGAGATGAGTACTGGATGATCTGGATACTTTGACTTGGCGACCATACCTGGACTGCGAGCAATGGGCCAAGGATCAGCTAGAGATGCCCTATGTATGTACTCCCAGATTTTTGGTTGGGTGGACATGGTTTATCATTGAGAGGGTTTTTTTTGGGCAGAGTACACAGAAAGTATGGGAAGGTACAGGACATGCCTCAGGGAGTAGCTCACTAAGCATGCAAAAATCAAGATATTCTAGATTGGGGGCCCCTCTTGTCCTAAGATGTAGCATGCCAAGAGTATTACAGTTTGTAGCCAATGGCATGGGCTTATCATCTAGAGGTTACAGAGGCTACCATGTCTAAGGATTATCCAGAGTACTTTGGGACACATCCATTTCCTAGAATGTCCAACCCTGATGAGCCAATTCCAAGATTAAATGATGAGGAGGAGAGGGCACATAGGCAGAGGTGGGGGAGAGGTGACAGAGAGGAGGAGGAGAGAGCTGGGGGTGGGGATGATGGCGAAGATGATGGTGGTGATGGAGGCAATGAATTTGATGTGCAGGATGTGATGATACCTCGACACCAGAGATCCTTGGTGGTTGTTATATACACCTAAAATTGGTCTGGAGAATCTGATTAATTGAATATGACTTATTTGATTAATTATCCTAAATTCCTCTATTGTTAAATAAATAGAAATATTTATTTATATAGTTCACATTTAAATTCTTCTATTTCTACTATTATCTCATCTTAATTAAATAAACAAAAATAAATACTTTGTTTAATTTAATTATCAATTTCCCCTACTCTATTCTATCACATCTATTTAAATTAATTAAATAAAGGTTAAACACTATATTGATTAAATATTATATTCTTCTATTTTAATTTAATAAAAAAATTCTATAGTTTGTTTTATTAAATTATTTATCCCTCTTTTGCTAATTTAAATAAATCAAAAATATTTAAATTAAAGCATAAATCAATTTCGTCTATTTCCTCAAAACCAAATTAGATATCATATGTCTAATTTATGTCAAAATTATGTCTAAATTAATTGATTCAATCTTCATGGGAAGATTTGGAGACAAATTAAGGACAAATTGGAAATCCATCTCTCAATCCTCTTCCATCAATCCTTCCTATCTTCTTGCCTGGTGTTTTCATGGGTAGGGACAATTCCCAAAATCTTCTCAATCTCCTCCATCTCTCACCATTCAATTCTCTAGATTGAATCCAAGCCTCTACTTTGTTGCCCCTATGCAAAGTTGTTGCCGGAAAATCTATAAATACAGCTTCATTCAACAAAGAAAAGATTCAGAATATCCAAGTTTATGCAATCTTACTCTGCAGGAAAGCATCAAGCAATCAAGCATTTCAGCAATAGAAATAGCAATAGATTTCATATCATGGCTGCACACTGTAGCTTCATTTATCACTTTTCATGTCAATTCATATTATAGTAGTTTCTTTTATCATTTAAATATTATCATATAGTATCACATTATTGCATTCAACATCATTTCGTTCTTTAGATTGTCATTTTAACAATCATAGTGTTTTACTAAATCTGAGAGCACTGTAGCCTAATAAATCTTTAAAGATAGGAAACAATGAGACACTTTCAGTAGATTCTTTCCTTAGAATGGTTTATTTGTTGAATCTTTGATACAATGTTTCATTAAGAAGTGTATTTACTCTTTTTTGCTTATTCACACTTACAATTTGGCGCCCACCGTGAGGCATTAACCCCATATTTCACATTTTTTTCTTAAAAGTGTCACATAGGTTTCTGGAGTGTTCAGATTAGCACGATCGAGAACTTTTCTGGTGCTTCCGTCAAAAATTATAGCGCTTCCATGGAAAACTATGGCACTTCCAAGCTCTGTTTCAGCACTTCTGTAAAACTATAGTGCATCCACGAACTGTTTTAGCACTTCTGGGAAGGAAACTATAGTGCTTCCATGATCTGTTTCAGTGCATCGGCCACCCATCTCCAGTATAGTTAATATAGCATTTTCGTGGAAAACTTTAGCACTTTCGAGCTCTGTTTCATCGCTTTCGATTATAGCGCATTTGGTAAAAACTATAGTGCTTTTATTCTCTGTTTTAGCGCTTCTGTAACTGTTTATTTGGATCCAACACGACCATGGCCAGAATTCTATTTTGATCCATTTGGACTAAAAAGAATCAATCCTAGGGTAGTCACTTGGTTTAAAATTTATCAATCCTAGGGTAGTCACTTGGTTATAAAATTTATCAATCCTAGGATAGACATCACACCTTTTTGCTATATCAGTTAAAATGGACACCATGACTTTTGTGAAGCAAAATCTTCACATAGAATAGAAAAATTTGTCTTTTAGGCTTAAAATAAATCATTATTTATTGTGCTTGTGTGGTGAATAGGCTTATTCTCTCCCCTTAACTGGGTGATCAAAGTGCCAAACTCATCCTTCATTTCCATGCAATTTTACGCTTTTATTAAAACCTTTAGAAGGCCTTTCGTAGTGGGAAAAAGTACTCACCCTACAGGAATGACCTAAGTGGGAACGCCTAAAGCCAAGGATTCCAACCCACTCTAAACAAATGTGAGTTTTTGATGAAAGTCCAACTCGATGGTAGTGTGCAAGATAACCATCCCTAAAATCTTTATTCTAAAGATTGGGAGGTCTCCTGAAGGAGTTTATCATTTGTTGCACCACACGAAAACCCTATCTAAGAACCATAGCATAGTATCTAGCCGAGTCAATAACCAAACATTGTAATACTCAATATGCAAGGGGAGGGAAGAATCTGCCCCCAAGAAATTCACCATACAATTGCCAAGGATTGTTTGCTCAAGGGACGAGAAATTCAACCTTAAGTACGCACCTGGAAGCGCCAAAAACATGGGCACCCTCTAGGGGGTGACACTATTGTGTGAGTCAATAAAATTTTAAGATGTGGGTTGTTGAGTATAACGATGACCTTTTTGACTTTAAGAGTGAGTCTGTCTGAAGTATATATTTGTTAAAACAAACCAATGGAAATCAATAAGGACCATTCGTGGTTCTTGAATATACTTTATCTATTCAGATTCTAGGACTAAAATAATTATTCTACAATTCACTCGTGTTTTCAAATCATTATAACTTAGATAACAGATCATCCTAAAAACCACAAACCAAATCAGGTTAGAAAAATTCATGATTCGAGATTGGAAATCCAAAAAGTTTGTCAAGAAAACGATCAAAGTCAAGAAACCCAAGAGACCACTTGGTTATCAAAATCTTTTAAGAAAAAGGCATTTTTTATATTAGAGTTGAAAAATCTTGCTGCAACACAGAACCTTCATACATAGGTATCATGATTTCGCTAGAGGTTACACTGGTGATTACGCCTTAGAACCTCTTTATTCACAAGCCTTCTTCCAAAGGAGAGCCCTTACACAACATTGTAATCATAGTCAACCCATACATCAGTCCTACACTCCATAGCCGATGATAGAATACTCCACAAGGCCAAATCAAGTTCTACAATAAAGAGTCTTAGTAACTCCTAAGCGTCGTTTAGCGCTTTTAGGATCCGTTTTAGCGCTTTGGGTCTCTGTTCTAGCACTTCCATCCTTTGTTTCAACGCTTTGGGACTCTATTTTAGCACTTCCACAGAATAGTGCTTCCATCCTTTGTTTCAATGCTTCCAAGCACTGTTATAGCGCTTCCACAAAATAGCGCTTTCATCCTCTGTTGCAGCACTTCCAAGCACTATTATAGCACTTCCACAAAAATAGCGCTTTTATCCTCTGTTTCAGCACTTTTAAACTCTATTTTAGCACTTCCATGAAATAACACTCCCAAGTTTTGTTTTAGCGTTTTTGAACTCTGTTTTAGTATTTTCAAAATAGAAAGTTTCAAAACATATCAGTTGGTTTGATTATCATCTAAACATGGATTTTTGTCAAAAAAGAAGTATCTTTTCAACACAGACACTGTCTAGAAATAAAAAATAGATAGCTTCCTACAGGTTAACTATCTTTTGAACTAAAACTCAGATCTTGAAAACCATAAAGTTTCAAGAAAATCAAAACAAAATCTTGGTTATTTAGCTAAAGTTTCATCATCAGGATATTATCATCCTACTATCACGAAACGAGGCATAGTAATCAGATTTTTTTTACCTAGTCTTATCAATAGGATATATCATCCTATTTGACTTTGTTAAAATTCACTTGACATTTATCCAAGATAGAAGATCAACATTTGGTAGGAAAAACAAAACACTCATATGCCAATCTTCACCAAGTTACAAAAATAGAGGCTCTTAGAAAAAAAACTTGAAACATCAACTACCATGGCAGAAAAAAATCCCTAGAATAGCTTACATCAAAGTCATAAGAACAAAATAACAGCGGAAGACATACAAACAACACAACAGGACCCAAAATTCCATAAATTCATGGAAAAGATCTTAGAACAAGACATGGAGAAATATCTTCTAATGCTAGCTGAATCAGGTGCCAAACTTCCCAAAGACTTCGATATCAATCACTTAAAAGAAGCACCTAGAACAAATGAAACCAAAATACCACAACACACACAAGGTGTAGATCCGATTGTTGCTTTAACAAACCAAATGCAAAACTTACAACAACAAAAACAAGACATGACAAAAGGAAACACCAAAAGGTATGCATTACAGGACATTTTTCCTTATCCTTTTGACCCAACAATCGACATTATACCTTTCCCTAGACACTAGGAATTTTTGAATTATGACAAATACAATGGTAAGACGGGTCCAATTGACCATATAAGGGAATTCAAGACCATGAGCTTAGAATTTTCTCAAGAGGAAACTTACCTCATGAGATTATTTCCAAGAAGTTTAGGAGGGAAATTTAAGGAATGGTTTTCCAAAGTACAACCAGGTATACGAACCTTTGAAGAGCTTGTCAATAGGTTCATATCCCAATATTATTTTAACATCCAACACGATGTCACAATAAAGGATCTCTATAACATGAAACAAAACAAAGGGCAGACATTCCTATCCTTTTTGCAAAGATGGCGATGACTATTTGCTAGATATCCTCGCTCCATACCTGAGGAAGAAAAAATGGAGTTATTCATAGACAATTTGACGGACAAGATGAGTTACAGACTCGAATTACAATGTCCTCCTACGTTTGAAAAGGTGATTGAAAATGGCCTTAAAATTGAAGAAGCTCTGGTCAAAAGAGAGGTTATTAAACATTTCAACGAAAAAACAAACAACACGAACTCCTCAAATCAATACCCCAATAGTGATTTACAAAATCCCAAACCAGTTTTCAACTCGACAGCATCTACTTCAAAGAGAAACCAAAACAACGATCAAAACATCAAGTCAAATGTCATTCAAAACAACGAAAACTCAAAACCACAAATGTATCAAAAATCATCAAACTGACTTAGGTTCAGACCGTTAGGACAAACTTTAGAATCATTAATGAAGGAACTAGTTTCAAGTGGTCTTATCACTACATGGGAAGCATGATTTTGGGATCCAAAATTCAAACCACCATGGTGGAATGACGTGGATTATTGTAACTTCCACAACAATAAGGGACACAAGAAAAATGATTGCATGGAATTAAAACACATAGTTCAAGATCTGATTGACAACAATAAGGTATACATAGAGGGACACCAAAATAACAATGATCATACTGCCTTTAAAGACCCTTTACCAAATTACAACAAGGGAGCATCATCTTCTACAAACAATAAAGGTAAAAATGTCAATCACATTATAATGCCATGATCCTTTGTCTTACCGAAGTAGAAAATGATAATGTCACTGGTCATCACATGGACAACACCAAAACCAATGACATTTTATCACTGGATCTAATCCCGAGCATACAAGTCTCTAACAATCAAGTAATTTTTTTTTAAATCAGAGAAAGACAAGACTATCAACTAGTTAATGTAATGACAAGGGGGCAATCCAAGGTAATTTTAAAGGGAGTTGCACCTAAAAACATAACTCCACCTCCAAGTCGATACAACATTGTGGACCAACTTCAAAAAATTCCAACGCAAATATCAATACTTGAACTTCTTAAACTATCACCATCACATAAGGAAGTTCTGGAACAAGCACTTGTTGCCACCACAGTACCCAACAACCTAGATTTTTGTCAATTCCAAGCTATGGTGGGACATTTGACCACACCACACTCTCTATCATTCTCTGAATAGGATGATGTGTCACTTAAACATCCACATAACACCTCCCTCCATATTGAAGTTCTCATCCACAATCATCATGTTAAAATATTTCTAATAGATGGGGGAGCTAGTTTGAACATTTGCACTTTAAAGTTAATCTATGCACTAAGGTATTCAAATAATTCTATTGATGCCTAAAGAAAAATGAAAATAAAGGCTTATGATGAGGAAGAGAGATCTAAAGGACTGATTGTGTTACTCATTCAAGTGGGACCAATGATGAAAAACATAGCATGCCAGGTACTAGAAAAAGATTTGACCTACAATATACTCTTAGGATGCCCGTGGATTCATGAAATACAGGTAGTACCCTCAACCTATCACCAATGTTTGAAATTTCCAGTTAATGGGAAGGAGGTGACTATAGCAGTAGATTATAACCATCCTCATCATTGTGACACACTCATAATCTCTCAAGACACCTTTATGCCTCACAATTGGGAAGCATGCAGTTCAAATTCATCAAATGAAGAAAAACGTCCAAACATTACATCCAAGTGGGTTGAGAAAAAGGATAAATCAAAAGATGCAAATCTTGTTGAAACTAAATTAACAGACAATCAAGATCCCCAAAATTCTTTCACAAAAATTCCAAGAACAGATCTAGCTGATAGACAAGGGAATGGGACAATATTCTATTGAGAAGTCTCTTAATCTTTTACAATTGATGCCATCTCCAAAGACATATGGAAAACCATCAATGATAAAACAACAAACATCACAACCTTCCACACTTCTAGAGGAAATATTTGTAAGAGCCGGTACTGTAGAGGATGAATCAGAAGACAAAGCTATCCTCAATTGGTTATACAAAGATGGAGAAACATCAACATCAACAAACATCAACATCAACACAGATAAGTATGGAAAAGGGAAGGCTATTTTAGAAAAAATGGGTTATGAAGGACAGGGACCTATTGGAAAAGGAAAGAAGGAATTGTGGAACCTATTCAACCTCTTACTCTCCATTCAAAAGATAAGACAGGATTGGGTTACTCAGAAGAAGAAAAATAAGAAATGACAAAAAAGGCAGGTGAAATAATCCTTTACGTAAGAGATAGCTCTAAAACATATTCAAATGAATATGAATGGGATCTATGTTCTGATATATCTTACATAGATATCCAAATTAATTTCATAAAACAATATGCACCTACACGTGAGGAGGGACAGAGCTCAGGGTCTAGATCATTTTTATTAGGATCACAAAATATCGATGACTCAACTGAGGATGAACAGACATCAAGTGAACAAGATAATCTTGAGGAGGGTACCATCATTGATCTCGACATCCCTAATAAAAAATCTAACAACATAGCTATCTGAACCCTTATTGCCATTAACCTAAGTCAATCTGATGAATTCATGCCTTTAGTCCATCCCGAACTTATTGACTAGGAACCCATTTAACCTATAAATGTACCCATATTTGCAAATGATGATGTCATCATAAATTTCCTAAATTGTGATGAACCTAGTACAAGTTCTATCCATACCTCTCATAACAACACGACTCAGAAGGAGGGTGTCAAATTTTCCAATTACAAAAATAAAAAACAGGAATAATGGATCTAATGGTGAAAACCATTATATGGCAGCATTAGATCTTAAAAAAGAAAAAATAGAGAACGCATCCAACGGTGAAAACCTCTCTGAGGCACTGAAAGATGGGAGATTTGACAATCTTCTGAAACATTATCATGAAATTTCATCAGTTCTTGTGGAGCCTACATAGTCTATAAACATTGGCACCGAAGAAAGAGAAAATATTTTACATCTAACAGAATCTATGAAAGCATAAGAAAGACCTGAATTTATCAAATTATTTGAAGAAAGAAGCATTAACTTTGCTTGGTCATACTCTGATATGCCAGGTTTGGACCCAAATCTTTTAATGTATCATCTATCTTTACCTATTGGAATCAAACCTATAAAGAAAAAATTGAGAAAGTTGCATCCCCACATCACACTAATGGTAAAGGTTGAGCTGAAGAAATTATTAGATGTTGGATTCATTAGGTCTATTGATTATGCTGAATGGATATCAAATATTGTACCTATATCAAAGCCAAATAATAGTATCAGGATATGCACAAATTTCAGGGACCTGAATGAGGCATGCCCCAAGGATGATTTCCCATTGCCTAATATTGACATCATTGTAGACTTAACAGCAAGACATGCCATGTTTTCAATAATGGATGGTTTCTCCGGATACAACCAAATTAAGATAGCACCAGAAGATTAGGAGAAAAATGCATTCACATGTCCATGGGGAACCTTTTGCTGGAATGTCATGCCCTTCGGTTTGAAAAATGCAGGGGCAACTTATCAAAGAGCAATGACCAGTATCTTTCATTATATGATGCGCACCTTTATGGAGGATTATGTCAATGATATTATGGCTAAATCTTATTCTAGGGAAGGACATCTGGATATCCTGGGAAAAATATTCACAAGGCTAGAAAAGTTCAATGTCAGACTAAACCCTAAGAAATATGTCTTTGGGGTCACATCAGAAAAACTCTTAGGATACATAGTCTCATAGTCTCTTAAGAAACTTGATGTCTGTTCATCCTCAGTTGAGTCATCGATATTTTGTGATCCTAATAAAAATGATCTAGACCCTGAGCTCTGTCCCTCCTCACGTGTAGGTGCATATTGTTTTATGAAATTAATTTGGATATCTATGTAAGATATATCAGAACATAGATCCCATTCATATTCATTTGAATATGTTTTAGAGCTATCTCTTACGTAAAGGATTATTTCACCTGCCTTTTTTGTCATTTCTTATTTTTCTTCTTCTGAGTAACCCAATCCTGTCTTATCTTTTGAATGGAGAGTAAGAGGTTGAATAGGTTCCACAATTCCTTCTTTCCTTTTCCAATAGGTCCCTGTCCTTCATAACCCATTTTTTCTAAAATAGCCTTCCCTTTTCCATACTTATCTGTGTTGATGTTGATGTTTGTTGATGTTGATGTTTCTCCATCTTTGTATAACCAATTGAGGATAGCTTTGTCTTCTGATTCATCCTCTACAGTACCGGCTCTTACAAATATTTCCTCTAGAAGTGTGGAAGGTTGTGATGTTTGTTGTTTTATCATTGATGGTTTTCCATATGTCTTTGGAGATGGCATCAATTGTAAAAGATTAAGAGACTTCTCAATAGAATATTGTCCCATTCCCTTGTCTATCAGCTAGATCTGTTCTTGGAATTTTTGTGAAAGAATTTTGGGGATCTTGATTGTCTGTTAATTTAGTTTCAACAAGATTTGCATCTTTTGATTTATCCTTTTTCTCAACCCACTTGGATGTAATGTTTGGACGTTTTTCTTCATTTGATGAATTTGAACTGCATGCTTCCCAATTGTGAGGCATAAAGGTGTCTTGAGAGATTATGAGTGTGTCACAATGATGAGGATGGTTATAATCTACTGCTATAGTCACCTCCTTCCCATTAACTGGAAATTTCAAACATTGGTGATAGGTTGAGGGTACTACCTGTATTTCATGAATCCACGGGCATCCTAAGAGTATATTGTAGGTCAAATCTTTTTCTAGTACCTGGCATGCTATGTTTTTCATCATTGGTCCCACTTGAATGAGTAACACAATCAGTCCTTTAGATCTCTCTTCCTCATCATAAGCCTTTATTTTCATTTTTCTTTAGGCATCAATAGAATTATTTGAATACCTTAGTGCATAGATTAACTTTAAAGTGCAAATGTTCAAACTAGCTCCCCCATCTATTAGAAATATTTTAACATGATGATTGTGGATGAGAACTTCAATATGGAGGGAGGTGTTATGTGGATGTTTAAGTGACACATCATCCTATTCAGAGAATGATAGAGAGTGTGGTGTGGTCAAATGTCCCACCATAGCTTGGAATTGACAAAAATCTAGGTTGTTGGGTACTGTGGTGGCAACAAGTGCTTGTTCCAGAACTTCCTTATGTGATGGTGATAGTTTAAGAAGTTCAAGTATTGATATTTGCGTTGGAATTTTTTGAAGTTGGTCCACAATGTTGTATCGACTTGGAGGTGGAGTTATGTTTTTAGGTGCAACTCCCTTTAAAATTACCTTGGATTGCCCCCTTGTCATTACATTAACTAGTTGATAGTCTTGTCTTTCTCTGATTTAAAAAAAAATTACTTGATTGTTAGAGACTTGTATGCTCGGGATTAGATCCAGTGATAAAATGTCATTGGTTTTGGTGTTGTCCATGTGATGACCAGTGACATTATCATTTTCTACTTCGGTAAGACAAAGGATCATGGCATTATAATGTGATTGACATTTTTACCTTTATTGTTTGTAGAAGATGATGCTCCCTTGTTGTAATTTGGTAAAGGGTCTTTAAAGGCAGTATGATCATTGTTATTTTGGTGTCCCTCTATGTATACCTTATTGTTGTCAATCAGATCTTGAACTATGTGTTTTAATTCCATGCAATCATTTTTCTTGTGTCCCTTATTGTTGTGGAAGTTACAATAATCCACGTCATTCCACCATGGTGGTTTGAATTTTGGATCCCAAAATCATGCTTCCCATGTAGTGATAAGACCACTTGAAACTAGTTCCTTCATTAATGATTCTAAAGTTTGTCCTAACGGTCTGAACCTAAGTCAGTTTGATGATTTTTGATACATTTGTGGTTTTGAGTTTTCGTTGTTTTGAATGACATTTGACTTGATGTTTTGATCGTTGTTTTGGTTTCTCTTTGAAGTAGATGCTGTCGAGTTGAAAACTGGTTTGGGATTTTGTAAATCACTATTGGGGTATTGATTTGAGGAGTTCGTGTTGTTTGTTTTTTCGTTGAAATGTTTAATAACCTCTCTTTTGACCAGAGCTTCTTCAATTTTAAGGCCATTTTCAATCACCTTTTCAAACGTAGGAGGACATTGTAATTCGAGTCTGTAACTCATCTTGTCCGTCAAATTGTCTATGAATAACTCCATTTTTTCTTCCTCAGGTATGGAGCGAGGATATCTAGCAAATAGTCATCGCCATCTTTGCAAAAAGGATAGGAATGTCTGCCCTTTGTTTTGTTTCATGTTATAGAGATCCTTTATTGTGACATCGTGTTGGATGTTAAAATAATATTGGGATATGAACCTATTGACAAGCTCTTCAAAGGTTCGTATACCTGGTTGTACTTTGGAAAACCATTCCTTAAATTTCCCTCCTAAACTTCTTGGAAATAATCTCATGAGGTAAGTTTCCTCTTGAGAAAATTCTAAGCTCATGGTCTTGAATTCCCTTATATGGTCAATTGGACCCGTCTTACCATTGTATTTGTCATAATTCAAAAATTCCTAGTGTCTAGGGAAAGGTATAATGTCGATTGTTGGGTCAAAAGGATAAGGAAAAATGTCCTGTAATGCATACCTTTTGGTGTTTCCTTTTGTCATGTCTTGTTTTTGTTGTTGTAAGTTTTGCATTTGGTTTGTTAAAGCAACAATCGGATCTACACCTTGTGTGTGTTGTGGTATTTTGGTTTCATTTGTTCTAGGTGCTTCTTTTAAGTGATTGATATCGAAGTCTTTGGGAAGTTTGGCACCTGATTCAGCTAGCATTAGAAGATATTTCTCCATGTCTTGTTCTAAGATCTTTTCCATGAATTTATGGAATTTTGGGTCCTGTTGTGTTGTTTGTATGTCTTCCGCTGTTATTTTGTTCTTATGACTTTGATGTAAGCTATTCTAGGGATTTTTTTCTGCCATGGTAGTTGATGTTTCAAGTTTTTTTTCTAAGAGCCTCTATTTTTGTAACTTGGTGAAGATTGGCATATGAGTGTTTTGTTTTTCCTACCAAATGTTGATCTTCTATCTTGGATAAATGTCAAGTGAATTTTAACAAAGTCAAATAGGATGATATATCCTATTGATAAGACTAGGTAAAAAAAATCTGATTACTATGCCTCGTTTCGTGATAGTAGGATGATAATATCCTGATGATGAAACTTTAGCTAAATAACCAAGATTTTGTTTTGATTTTCTTGAAACTTTATGGTTTTCAAGATCTGAGTTTTAGTTCAAAAGATAGTTAACCTGTAGGAAGCTATCTATTTTTTATTTCTAGACAGTGTCTGTGTTGAAAAGATACTTCTTTTTTGACAAAAATCCATGTTTAGATGATAATCAAACCAACTGATATGTTTTGAAACTTTCTATTTTGAAAATACTAAAACAGAGTTCAAAAACGCTAAAACAAAACTTGGGAGTGTTATTTCATGGAAGTGCTAAAATAGAGTTTAAAAGTGCTGAAACAGAGGATAAAAGCGCTATTTTTGTGGAAGTGCTATAATAGTGCTTGGAAGTGCTGCAACAGAGGATGAAAGCGCTATTTTGTGGAAGCGCTATAACAGTGCTTGGAAGCATTGAAACAAAGGATGGAAGCACTATTCTGTGGAAGTGCTAAAATAGAGTCCCAAAGCGTTGAAACAAAGGATGGAAGTGCTAGAACAGAGACCCAAAGCGCTAAAACGGATCCTAAAAGCGCTAAAGTTTCATCATCAGGATATTATCATCCTACTATCACGAAACGAGGCATAGTTATCAATGATATTATGGCTAAATCTTATTCTAGGGAAGGACATCTGGATATCCTGGGAAAAATATTCACAAGGCTAGAAAAGTTCAATGTCAGACTAAACCCTAAGAAATATGTCTTTGGGGTCACATCAGAAAAACTCTTAGGATACTGATGTTTCTAGGTGGAGGAATGAACAGACATCCAGCAAAAGTAAAGCAAATAATGTAAATTCCACCACCTAGAAACATCAGTCAACTAAGGTCACTATAGGGAAGGTTATAATCAATCAGGAGATTTATCTCCCAGCTAGCAAACAAAAGTCATCCATTCAATCATCTATTGCATAAGAATGTTGTATTCAAATGGGATAATGGGTGTGAAACAACTTTCAACCAAATAAAGAAATATCTAATGTCACCACCTATTCTCATGCCGCCTAAAGAAGGAAGACCTTTAATACAATACATTGCAATGACGGATATCTCTTTAGGAGCACTATTGGCACAAGAAGATTATGAAGGAAGGGAACAAGCCATTTACTACATCAGCATAACTTTGAATGGCTATGAAATAAACTATACCTTCATTGAGAAATCTTGCTTAGCAGTAGTATTTTCTACCCAACATTTGTGACATTATATGTTGACTCACACAATCAAGCTCATCGCAAAAATAGACCTATTAAAATATCTACTCAGTAAGGCTACTTTAATAGGTAGACTAGCCAAATGGGTCATTCTTTTAAGTGAGTTTGATATTCAGTATGCGGAAAGGAGAGACATCTAAGGTCAAGTAATTTCTGAACAATTAGCTGAAGCTCCTTTACCAGATGATTGGCCTATGACAATGGAGTTTCCTAATGAAAACATTTTGACAATAACACCCCAACAAAGGATACTTTACTTTGATGGATCATATACACAAAGAGGATCTGGAGTGGGGATCTTATTCATCGCACCCCAAGGACACACCATCCCAAAATCTTATAGACTGATGTTCCAATGTACCAATAATATGGCAAAGTATGAGGCATTAATCATTGGAGTCAAAGTAGCAATTGAATGGAAGATCATAGAATTACAGGTATATGGGGATTCTCAATTATTCATTTGTCAAGTAAATGATGAATATCAAACGAAAGATGAAAATTTGATGCCCTATAAATAGCTGATAGATGATCTCAAACAATTCTTTGTCACTATCAAGTATGAAAAAATTCCAAGGGCAGAAAACAAAGCAGCAGATGTTATGGCGACAATTGCTTCTCTATTACAATTGCCAGAGAAATGTGGTCATTATGAGTTTATGGTAGAACAAGTATCTAGTCCTTCTTATAATAGTTTAGAATCCCATACCATATTCCATTTAGATACCATTGAATCTTCCATCTATGAGAAAACCTATGCTTACCTCAAAAACAACATCCTCCCTCCTGATATTTCCAGGAACCAGAAACGCAACTTCATCCGCCAATTCGCCCGACATATTTTAATCGTTGACATCCTTTATCATCGAGGTCTAGATGGTACCATTCTCCAATGTTTAGAACATAAGTAATCTAAGATAGCCTTACATGAGGTTCATGAAGGTATTTGTGGCACTCATTCAAGTGGTATAACTCTAGCAAATAAACTCCTTCATTTGGGGTATTACTGGCCATGTATGGAAAAAGAGTCTTATCAGTTTGTCAAGAAGTGCCAAAAGTGTCATTCATAGTAATCTAATCCACGCACAACCTCAAGAATTACATCCATTCACATCAACATGGCCCTTTTTTCAATGGGGACTTGACTTGGTAGGGAAGATAAATATGTCTTCATCCAATGGACATGAGTTCATAATCATAGTAATAGAATACTTTACAAAATGGATAGAAGCAGTTTCTCTTACAGCTATCACTGGAAAACAAATATCATCATTAATATTGAATTACATAATCTATCAATATGGTATACCTCAATCTATTATCATTGATAATGGATGACCATTCAAAAATTAGGATGTTCAAATATTATGTGAGAAATTTCATATCCAACATTGTTTCTCAACACCGTACTATCCTCAAGGAAATGGCCAAGTTGAGGCCCCTAACAAAACAATTCTGAAAATACTCAAGAAAAGAGTTCACAATGTTGGATGTGATTGGCATGTTCAGCTTAATCCTGCACTATGGGCCTACAGAACCAGTATCAGAACATCGACAGGAGCTACACCATATGCCTTGGTATATGGATCAAAGGCCATACTACCCATTGAAGTAAAGATTTCATCACTTAGTGTGTCACTAAAAGGAATCATTTCAGATGAGGACTATAGAGTATCTAGGCTTCAAGAACTGGAGATGTTGGATGAACACCATCAAGAAGTTGTTGATCATCTCACAGCATACCAATAGAGAATATCAAGAAGCTACAATCATAGGGTAAAACCTAGAGTCTTTCAAGTTGGTGATTTGGTCCTGAAAGAGAACCCTAGAAATCAGCATGATAGAGAAAAGAAAGAGAAGTTTGAACCTAACTGGCTAGGTCCCTTTGTCATCATATTAGTGTATGGATTAGGAGCCTATCAACTATCAACATCAGAGGTGGATTTTTTTGATGAACCTATCGAACGTATCCATCTCAGAAAGTTCTATACCTGAATCACCTAGTGCACAGTTGAAAATCCTAAAAATGATTGCCTTGATGAAAACCTGGCAAACAGGCATCTTGGTAACATAAAATGCAAAAAATACATTTAAATACAAAAAATACAAAAAAAGAGAAGAGAAGAGAAAAGAGAAAATACAAAACAAAAGTGCAATTTAAAAGATATGGTGAAAACTTGGAAACAGGCGTCGTATGTTATTCTTAGCCAACGTTTCCATCTATTGTTGACACATATCATGATCATTAGTCTCGCTATCATTTTGCATCCATTATCATATCATTTCACATGGTCATGTATCACTATATCTTGGGGGAAATATTTGGACCTCACTGGGGGCATAACAACATCAGCAAATACAACAAAAACAATGATCGAAGCGCAACATCAATCACCATCGGAAATGCATCAAACATCTGTATCATATCAGAAAATCCAAAAACAAGTCAAAACGGTCAATCTCAAAATGTCAAAAAAAAAAGCATGAGTCTGTGTCAATCGAACTACGTGGTCTCTGCATGTATAACATAGGCAAGGCTAAATCTTTGATCAGCCCCCAAGGCCCCTAGGATAGGTCTTTAGTTTAGTTTTGATTTCAAAAATTGGAAAATCACAAAATCAGGATGGATGATCTAATCTGAATAATGATTAAATCACTCTAAGTGAAAGGTGGATAAGTTGTTTTTTTCTATTAATTGCTATCACTTCTTTGGAGTAACTCAATGATGTAATAAACTAGAGAAACAAGCAAG
The DNA here is from genome assembly GCA_007115665.2 of Sequoiadendron giganteum. NCBI lineage: Eukaryota > Viridiplantae > Streptophyta > Pinopsida > Cupressales > Cupressaceae > Sequoiadendron > Sequoiadendron giganteum. Next base: position 243,071,195 of record CM021106.1, on the reverse strand, counting down.
AAGAATGGTATTTTTATTATCTATTGTATGTGCATTAATTATATAAATGTGTGAATTGTTGGGGGATGTGCTCTAAAAATGTATCACCAATGACATTCAGAATTAACAAGCTAAAATGATTAATCTATGTCATTTTACGCAAGAAATGCTTAGGTCATCTCAGTTCAATTATACCTAGATGCTTGTGTTCGCTTGCAATATCAAAAATTATGAAAGTAGTACCCAGGTCGTCATTGGTCTAACATATACCATTCACGCTTGTACTCACTTTCAACATCTTAAAAGCTCTATGATGATACCAAGCACAAAAGTACTGTTAAAATGTCAATGGTTTGCATATAGTTCCATCATAAAATTAGACTGCATTCATAATACTTTCTACATCTGCAGAGTGTTTTTTACATAAAGGATTCAAATTAATGATTATCTTTTCTAGAAATATGATTGAGTATATTTGACATACACAAAAATTCATCAAAACCATATAGGTGCATTATCTTTTCATTTACATACATCAAAGCATCGACATTTATCATTTCATCATTCATACATTTAACATCAAATAAGACTACATTCATCATATCATGTTTTCCACATCATATAAACATTTTAAAAATAAATCATATCATTGCATTCATCTCATAAATATGTCATTCATTCACATTCTATTATTGTCATACATTTATCACCAGCATGTTCATTACACCATATCATTTATTACATTACTATCATATAAATTTGATCAATTTCAACCCATACATCATTGTCATCCATGAATTACGTCACAAAATTTATATTTTGTTAAAAACCATCCATGTATATATCATCCTGCATCCATACATCCATACATCGTACATTTAGAACGTCCTACATCCATACATCATATATTCATACATAAGCATTCAAATTAGAACACATACATCATAAACATATTATTCTCATATAGACTGCATTTATAATATCATAATTAGAATCATCGCATGGCATAAATAAATGCATTCATCATAGAATCATCACATGGCATATAGGACATCCATTATAGAATCAAAATAGAAACATAATAGACCGATAGAAATCAACTGCATATCATATAAATCATATAAAACATCAATGTCAAGTATACAATGAAGTCTGAAATAGAAGAGATACATCATCAAAAATGGCTGACTTGAAGTATACATCATGTCTCAAAAAGTATATCATAGTATCATAAGAAACATCTAGGATCTATTGCTTCCAGAAGGTGTAGGCATCATAGGACTAGTACCTCCACCACCACCAGATGGATCAGGATCTCAAGGATCTCTCCATGGAGGCTGCATCACACCCTCGTTAACTATTCGGGTATGTGTCCTACCAAATCTAGAAGGGGCATAGCTCACTTTGCACTCAGCAGGAACTGCATCATGATAATGGCCCCTGTAGAACTCTGCCTCTTGGCCGACATGGAGAACCCCCCTCATATAATCAACAACAGATGTACCATTGGCTATCCGCTGCAAGGTCTCGGCAGTCCCCTATACCTGCTCGATGATCTTCCTATCACTATCTCTATCTATTGTTAGCGTAGCAACCTGTGTTTGAATAGCTACCAACTGTCCCTAAACCTATGCTAAAGCCTATGCATGAGCATGTGCCTAGGTCTGTAGCTTTGTCTATGTCTGGACAAGTAAACCCCATTCTTGAACAAGATGACCCTGTAGAGTCTATATTTGCACCTGTAGGCTGGCAATTTGTGGCTGCTGACCTAAAGAAGGTATCTCCACTGCTCACCTCTTACGAGGCCTACTAGAAGATGGACTTGTGCTACTTGCCCCAACCCCTCTGCCACCACCATCACCATCATCTCTGTCATCACTACTACTCTCCTCACTACTGCTGCCATCACTGCCACTCATCTCACTATCCTCCCAGCTATCCTCCTCACCCTCAATAGCTACAGCTAGATCCTCTACAACATCCTCCTCGAAAGGTAATGACGATGGCTCATCCAGAATGGTAATCCAAGGACATGGATGTAATGCCAAAAACTTGGCATACTCTCCAGTCACTGATGCCTCTACAATATCTCGATGCATATCCCAAGTTGATGGTTGTAGAGCATGGTATCCCTCCACTAAGGTATCGTATGATAGGCATGGCCCCCAATTTCTTGTATCACTCTGTCATTGGGCATTATGTGCAACCCCCTGAGGCATGCACTAAACAATACCGTATTGTTTGTAGACCCGTCGCAATAAAAATCTCTCTAGTACAAAGTGGGTCATGCCAATCAAATACATAGAATCACACAAATAACTGAGCACTACATCATCATCCTCCCACTGTTCGCAATCCAGATAGGGGTGCCATGTGATGATCTCTAATTCATCCAATACATGCCTCTAGTGCTCCAAATTACCCATCCTAGACTACGTAAGTCGACCTCTATATCGAAAAACACAAGGCCTGCCAATTGGTCTATCTCGTACTGGCAATGGTTGTGTGATGGCAAAATTCTCCCATGCCCAAACCTATAGCAAAGTGACTCCCGTTGATAGGCTGCATCCCCTCAAATAGACCATTGAATGTAAATCATGATAAAGATGTGCCAGCATGCACATCCCCCATGCGTATCTGGTCCCATGCATGACCATGCTCTCAAGAATGTGGCCCCAACCAACAGAGAATCCCTTTGACCTACGATCAGGACAAAGGAACCCTCCAATGAATCCAACAAGCATTGTCAGTAAAGTAACATAGGTGTCAACCATCGTCCGCCACCAAACACACAATCCTGCAATATGATTATCCTTAAAAACTCTGCAGGGTGCATTTCTCCCACCAGCCTCATGTGAATCATAAGCTACAATCTCCCCCACAAATGGTATCTATAATATCCACCATACATCCTCTGGGGTGACTGTCATCTCGCCGGTAGGTAGGTGGAAGGTATTATGGTCACTGTGCCACCACTCGGCTAATGCTATGAGGAGACCCCGATTAATCCTAATCTGGGGCATTTCAAGGAGAGAGGAAAGACCACATCGAGAGATAATCTGAATCTCATCAGGTGTCAACTGTAGAATCAAATCGAAAGTCTACGGAAATCACTCTCACATCTGGAGGCTACCAAGATGCTCCTATCATCATAAAAAGGTTTAGAAATCAATGCACTATGTCAAATATCACAAGTCATTCTACTATCCAATCCAATCAACTTTTGGTATGAATTTTTTATCAAAATTCATAAACAAACATCATCATACCTCACCTATCATGAGGATCCTCACAAATGGAATCATACCTCACCTATCATAAGGTTCATCACAAATGGAATCATACCTCACCTATCATGAGGTTCATCACAAATAGAATCATACCTCACTTATCATGAGGTTCATCACAAATGGAATCATACCTCACCTATCATGAGGATCATCACAAATGAGAATAAATCTTATCTATCATCAGAATCAATTATCAGAGTATTTGGACTATCAAATCATACCAAACCAAAGACTAGACATGATCGAAATCGACAAAATCAAGTTTAAATGTGTCAATTTTGCAAATCTAACTTGGATGCACTAAAATAGGCATCCAAAGTGCTAAAACATCAAAAGCGCCATTTCACACTTGGATGCGCTAAAACAGACATCCTAAGCGCTAAAAAATCAAAAGCGCTATTTTAGCACTTGGATGCGCTAAAAAAAGCAATCAAAGCGCTAAAGCACAGTTTAATCATACAGATGTGCTATAACAGTCTATCAAAGTGCCACTTTACTCAGGGCACTATTTTCGAAGGTCAAAGTGTCGAAATATAATCTCAAAGAGCTAAAATATTCTAAGCGCTATTATCAACCATCAAAGCGCTAATCTATCCTATCGATGCACTAATTTTTCAAAGCGCTAAACTATCCTACAGAAGTGCTAAAGCAATTAATGAAAGTGTTAAAATAGATCCTAAGAGTGCTACATCGGAGTGCAAAGCACTAAAGCGTGAACTTGAGGCGCTTAAAATACAAAAAAACTAAAAAAGTGAAAAATGGCACGAAAATCAAAATGCACAAATTACGAGGAGGATTATGGGTATGTACCGGAGGTCCATAGGCGGTCGGGCGCTTGTGATGTCACACATGCTTGAAATGGTGGTTGTGGTAAGGGATTGGCATCCTACTCCAAGTGGCTCAAAAGTCTCTCTCACAAAGATTTGAAAAGTCAAAAAGCACAAATGAGTGTGAAAAGGACATTTTTGACCTTATATAAGTTTTTCAAGGTGGAATTTTGTGGAATTTTCAAAAAAAATTTGGAAGATTAACTGGAATTCATCAGAGGGTCAAATTTCCTTCATCAATTTTGGGAGATAAATTATTTAATCATCGATTCTTCATCGGATCATCATTAAATCATTGAAAAATCATAAAAATTTGAAAATTCTAAAAAAAAATCCAAAAAAATCATAAAATCATTGATTTATCTCTCGAGGGGGCATCTTATCATCAATCACCTAAAAATCAATATCTGGGGCATGTCTGGGGCACAGTGAAATTTTTTCGTCAATACTGGCAGTAGCAGCAAAATTTTCTTTGAAGCAATGCGTAAACACATCACTTCAAAGAGGGGCAAAATGTATACACCTAAAATTGGTCTAGAGAGTCTAATTAATTGAATAAGATTTATTTGATTAATTATCCTAAATTCCTCTATTGTTGAATAAAAAGAAATATTTATTTATATAGTTCGCGTTTAAATTCACATTTAAATTCTTCTAATTCTACTATTATCTCATCTTAATTAAATAAACAAAAATAAATACTTTGTTTAATTTAGTTATCAATTTCCCCTACTCTATTCTATCACATCTATTTAAATTAATTAAATAAAGGTTAAACACTATATTGATTAAATATTATATTCTTCTATTTTAATTTAATAAAAAAATTCTATAGTTTGTTTTATTAAATTATTTATCCCTCTTTTGCTAATTTAAATAAATCAAAATACTTAAATTAAAGCATAAATCAATTTCCTCTATTTCCTCAAAACCAAATTAGATATCACATGTCTAATTTATGTCAAAATTATTATGTCTAAGTTAATTGATTCAATCTTCACGGGAAGATTTGGAGACAAATTAA
>CM021106.1:243045053-243065975 GCA_007115665.2 Sequoiadendron giganteum | reverse complement strand
GAAATCAATCTCTCAATCCTCTTCCATCAATCCTTCCTATCTTCTTGCCTGGTGTTTTCATGGGTAGGGACAATTCCCAAAATCTTCTCAATCTCCTCCATCTCTCACCATTCAATTCTCTAGATTGAATCCAAGCCTCTACTTTGTTGCCCCTATGCAAAGTTGTTGCCGGAAAATCTATAAATACAGCTTCATTCAACAAAGAAAAGATTCAGAATATCCAAGTTTATGCAATCTTACTCTGCAGGAAAGCATCAAGCAATCAAGCATTTCAGCAATAGAAATAGCAATAGATTTCATATCATGGCTGCACACTGTAGCTTCATTTATCACTTTTCATGTCAATTCATATTATAGTAGTTTCTTTTATCATTTAAATATTATCATATAGTATCACATTATTGCATTCAACATCATTTCGTTCTTTAGATTGTCATTTTAACAATCATAGTGTTTTACTAAATCTGAGAGCACTGTAGCCTAATAAATCTTTAAAGATAGGAAACAATGAGACACTTTCAGTAGATTCTTTCCTTAGAATGGTTTATTTGTTGAATCTTTGATACAATGTTTCATTAAGAAGTGTATTTACTCTTTTTTGCTTATTCACACTTACAATTTGGCGCCCACCGTGAGGCATTAACCCCATATTTCACATTTTTTTCTTAAAAGTGTCACATAGGTTTCTGGAGTGTTCAGATTAGCACGATCGAGAACTTTTCTGGTGCTTCCGTCAAAAATTATAGCGCTTCCATGGAAAACTATGGCACTTCCAAGCTCTGTTTCAGCACTTCTGTAAAACTATAGTGCATCCACGAACTGTTTTAGCACTTCTGGGAAGGAAACTATAGTGCTTCCATGATCTGTTTCAGTGCATCGGCCACCCATCTCCAGTATAGTTAATATAGCATTTTCGTGGAAAACTTTAGCACTTTCGAGCTCTGTTTCATCGCTTTCGATTATAGCGCATTTGGTAAAAACTATAGTGCTTTTATTCTCTGTTTTAGCGCTTCTGTAACTGTTTATTTGGATCCAACACGACCATGGCCAGAATTCTATTTTGATCCATTTGGACTAAAAAGAATCAATCCTAGGGTAGTCACTTGGTTTAAAATTTATCAATCCTAGGGTAGTCACTTGGTTATAAAATTTATCAATCCTAGGATAGACATCACACCTTTTTGCTATATCAGTTAAAATGGACACCATGACTTTTGTGAAGCAAAATCTTCACATAGAATAGAAAAATTTGTCTTTTAGGCTTAAAATAAATCATTATTTATTGTGCTTGTGTGGTGAATAGGCTTATTCTCTCCCCTTAACTGGGTGATCAAAGTGCCAAACTCATCCTTCATTTCCATGCAATTTTACGCTTTTATTAAAACCTTTAGAAGGCCTTTCGTAGTGGGAAAAAGTACTCACCCTACAGGAATGACCTAAGTGGGAACGCCTAAAGCCAAGGATTCCAACCCACTCTAAACAAATGTGAGTTTTTGATGAAAGTCCAACTCGATGGTAGTGTGCAAGATAACCATCCCTAAAATCTTTATTCTAAAGATTGGGAGGTCTCCTGAAGGAGTTTATCATTTGTTGCACCACACGAAAACCCTATCTAAGAACCATAGCATAGTATCTAGCCGAGTCAATAACCAAACATTGTAATACTCAATATGCAAGGGGAGGGAAGAATCTGCCCCCAAGAAATTCACCATACAATTGCCAAGGATTGTTTGCTCAAGGGACGAGAAATTCAACCTTAAGTACGCACCTGGAAGCGCCAAAAACATGGGCACCCTCTAGGGGGTGACACTATTGTGTGAGTCAATAAAATTTTAAGATGTGGGTTGTTGAGTATAACGATGACCTTTTTGACTTTAAGAGTGAGTCTGTCTGAAGTATATATTTGTTAAAACAAACCAATGGAAATCAATAAGGACCATTCGTGGTTCTTGAATATACTTTATCTATTCAGATTCTAGGACTAAAATAATTATTCTACAATTCACTCGTGTTTTCAAATCATTATAACTTAGATAACAGATCATCCTAAAAACCACAAACCAAATCAGGTTAGAAAAATTCATGATTCGAGATTGGAAATCCAAAAAGTTTGTCAAGAAAACGATCAAAGTCAAGAAACCCAAGAGACCACTTGGTTATCAAAATCTTTTAAGAAAAAGGCATTTTTTATATTAGAGTTGAAAAATCTTGCTGCAACACAGAACCTTCATACATAGGTATCATGATTTCGCTAGAGGTTACACTGGTGATTACGCCTTAGAACCTCTTTATTCACAAGCCTTCTTCCAAAGGAGAGCCCTTACACAACATTGTAATCATAGTCAACCCATACATCAGTCCTACACTCCATAGCCGATGATAGAATACTCCACAAGGCCAAATCAAGTTCTACAATAAAGAGTCTTAGTAACTCCTAAGCGTCGTTTAGCGCTTTTAGGATCCGTTTTAGCGCTTTGGGTCTCTGTTCTAGCACTTCCATCCTTTGTTTCAACGCTTTGGGACTCTATTTTAGCACTTCCACAGAATAGTGCTTCCATCCTTTGTTTCAATGCTTCCAAGCACTGTTATAGCGCTTCCACAAAATAGCGCTTTCATCCTCTGTTGCAGCACTTCCAAGCACTATTATAGCACTTCCACAAAAATAGCGCTTTTATCCTCTGTTTCAGCACTTTTAAACTCTATTTTAGCACTTCCATGAAATAACACTCCCAAGTTTTGTTTTAGCGTTTTTGAACTCTGTTTTAGTATTTTCAAAATAGAAAGTTTCAAAACATATCAGTTGGTTTGATTATCATCTAAACATGGATTTTTGTCAAAAAAGAAGTATCTTTTCAACACAGACACTGTCTAGAAATAAAAAATAGATAGCTTCCTACAGGTTAACTATCTTTTGAACTAAAACTCAGATCTTGAAAACCATAAAGTTTCAAGAAAATCAAAACAAAATCTTGGTTATTTAGCTAAAGTTTCATCATCAGGATATTATCATCCTACTATCACGAAACGAGGCATAGTAATCAGATTTTTTTTACCTAGTCTTATCAATAGGATATATCATCCTATTTGACTTTGTTAAAATTCACTTGACATTTATCCAAGATAGAAGATCAACATTTGGTAGGAAAAACAAAACACTCATATGCCAATCTTCACCAAGTTACAAAAATAGAGGCTCTTAGAAAAAAAACTTGAAACATCAACTACCATGGCAGAAAAAAATCCCTAGAATAGCTTACATCAAAGTCATAAGAACAAAATAACAGCGGAAGACATACAAACAACACAACAGGACCCAAAATTCCATAAATTCATGGAAAAGATCTTAGAACAAGACATGGAGAAATATCTTCTAATGCTAGCTGAATCAGGTGCCAAACTTCCCAAAGACTTCGATATCAATCACTTAAAAGAAGCACCTAGAACAAATGAAACCAAAATACCACAACACACACAAGGTGTAGATCCGATTGTTGCTTTAACAAACCAAATGCAAAACTTACAACAACAAAAACAAGACATGACAAAAGGAAACACCAAAAGGTATGCATTACAGGACATTTTTCCTTATCCTTTTGACCCAACAATCGACATTATACCTTTCCCTAGACACTAGGAATTTTTGAATTATGACAAATACAATGGTAAGACGGGTCCAATTGACCATATAAGGGAATTCAAGACCATGAGCTTAGAATTTTCTCAAGAGGAAACTTACCTCATGAGATTATTTCCAAGAAGTTTAGGAGGGAAATTTAAGGAATGGTTTTCCAAAGTACAACCAGGTATACGAACCTTTGAAGAGCTTGTCAATAGGTTCATATCCCAATATTATTTTAACATCCAACACGATGTCACAATAAAGGATCTCTATAACATGAAACAAAACAAAGGGCAGACATTCCTATCCTTTTTGCAAAGATGGCGATGACTATTTGCTAGATATCCTCGCTCCATACCTGAGGAAGAAAAAATGGAGTTATTCATAGACAATTTGACGGACAAGATGAGTTACAGACTCGAATTACAATGTCCTCCTACGTTTGAAAAGGTGATTGAAAATGGCCTTAAAATTGAAGAAGCTCTGGTCAAAAGAGAGGTTATTAAACATTTCAACGAAAAAACAAACAACACGAACTCCTCAAATCAATACCCCAATAGTGATTTACAAAATCCCAAACCAGTTTTCAACTCGACAGCATCTACTTCAAAGAGAAACCAAAACAACGATCAAAACATCAAGTCAAATGTCATTCAAAACAACGAAAACTCAAAACCACAAATGTATCAAAAATCATCAAACTGACTTAGGTTCAGACCGTTAGGACAAACTTTAGAATCATTAATGAAGGAACTAGTTTCAAGTGGTCTTATCACTACATGGGAAGCATGATTTTGGGATCCAAAATTCAAACCACCATGGTGGAATGACGTGGATTATTGTAACTTCCACAACAATAAGGGACACAAGAAAAATGATTGCATGGAATTAAAACACATAGTTCAAGATCTGATTGACAACAATAAGGTATACATAGAGGGACACCAAAATAACAATGATCATACTGCCTTTAAAGACCCTTTACCAAATTACAACAAGGGAGCATCATCTTCTACAAACAATAAAGGTAAAAATGTCAATCACATTATAATGCCATGATCCTTTGTCTTACCGAAGTAGAAAATGATAATGTCACTGGTCATCACATGGACAACACCAAAACCAATGACATTTTATCACTGGATCTAATCCCGAGCATACAAGTCTCTAACAATCAAGTAATTTTTTTTTAAATCAGAGAAAGACAAGACTATCAACTAGTTAATGTAATGACAAGGGGGCAATCCAAGGTAATTTTAAAGGGAGTTGCACCTAAAAACATAACTCCACCTCCAAGTCGATACAACATTGTGGACCAACTTCAAAAAATTCCAACGCAAATATCAATACTTGAACTTCTTAAACTATCACCATCACATAAGGAAGTTCTGGAACAAGCACTTGTTGCCACCACAGTACCCAACAACCTAGATTTTTGTCAATTCCAAGCTATGGTGGGACATTTGACCACACCACACTCTCTATCATTCTCTGAATAGGATGATGTGTCACTTAAACATCCACATAACACCTCCCTCCATATTGAAGTTCTCATCCACAATCATCATGTTAAAATATTTCTAATAGATGGGGGAGCTAGTTTGAACATTTGCACTTTAAAGTTAATCTATGCACTAAGGTATTCAAATAATTCTATTGATGCCTAAAGAAAAATGAAAATAAAGGCTTATGATGAGGAAGAGAGATCTAAAGGACTGATTGTGTTACTCATTCAAGTGGGACCAATGATGAAAAACATAGCATGCCAGGTACTAGAAAAAGATTTGACCTACAATATACTCTTAGGATGCCCGTGGATTCATGAAATACAGGTAGTACCCTCAACCTATCACCAATGTTTGAAATTTCCAGTTAATGGGAAGGAGGTGACTATAGCAGTAGATTATAACCATCCTCATCATTGTGACACACTCATAATCTCTCAAGACACCTTTATGCCTCACAATTGGGAAGCATGCAGTTCAAATTCATCAAATGAAGAAAAACGTCCAAACATTACATCCAAGTGGGTTGAGAAAAAGGATAAATCAAAAGATGCAAATCTTGTTGAAACTAAATTAACAGACAATCAAGATCCCCAAAATTCTTTCACAAAAATTCCAAGAACAGATCTAGCTGATAGACAAGGGAATGGGACAATATTCTATTGAGAAGTCTCTTAATCTTTTACAATTGATGCCATCTCCAAAGACATATGGAAAACCATCAATGATAAAACAACAAACATCACAACCTTCCACACTTCTAGAGGAAATATTTGTAAGAGCCGGTACTGTAGAGGATGAATCAGAAGACAAAGCTATCCTCAATTGGTTATACAAAGATGGAGAAACATCAACATCAACAAACATCAACATCAACACAGATAAGTATGGAAAAGGGAAGGCTATTTTAGAAAAAATGGGTTATGAAGGACAGGGACCTATTGGAAAAGGAAAGAAGGAATTGTGGAACCTATTCAACCTCTTACTCTCCATTCAAAAGATAAGACAGGATTGGGTTACTCAGAAGAAGAAAAATAAGAAATGACAAAAAAGGCAGGTGAAATAATCCTTTACGTAAGAGATAGCTCTAAAACATATTCAAATGAATATGAATGGGATCTATGTTCTGATATATCTTACATAGATATCCAAATTAATTTCATAAAACAATATGCACCTACACGTGAGGAGGGACAGAGCTCAGGGTCTAGATCATTTTTATTAGGATCACAAAATATCGATGACTCAACTGAGGATGAACAGACATCAAGTGAACAAGATAATCTTGAGGAGGGTACCATCATTGATCTCGACATCCCTAATAAAAAATCTAACAACATAGCTATCTGAACCCTTATTGCCATTAACCTAAGTCAATCTGATGAATTCATGCCTTTAGTCCATCCCGAACTTATTGACTAGGAACCCATTTAACCTATAAATGTACCCATATTTGCAAATGATGATGTCATCATAAATTTCCTAAATTGTGATGAACCTAGTACAAGTTCTATCCATACCTCTCATAACAACACGACTCAGAAGGAGGGTGTCAAATTTTCCAATTACAAAAATAAAAAACAGGAATAATGGATCTAATGGTGAAAACCATTATATGGCAGCATTAGATCTTAAAAAAGAAAAAATAGAGAACGCATCCAACGGTGAAAACCTCTCTGAGGCACTGAAAGATGGGAGATTTGACAATCTTCTGAAACATTATCATGAAATTTCATCAGTTCTTGTGGAGCCTACATAGTCTATAAACATTGGCACCGAAGAAAGAGAAAATATTTTACATCTAACAGAATCTATGAAAGCATAAGAAAGACCTGAATTTATCAAATTATTTGAAGAAAGAAGCATTAACTTTGCTTGGTCATACTCTGATATGCCAGGTTTGGACCCAAATCTTTTAATGTATCATCTATCTTTACCTATTGGAATCAAACCTATAAAGAAAAAATTGAGAAAGTTGCATCCCCACATCACACTAATGGTAAAGGTTGAGCTGAAGAAATTATTAGATGTTGGATTCATTAGGTCTATTGATTATGCTGAATGGATATCAAATATTGTACCTATATCAAAGCCAAATAATAGTATCAGGATATGCACAAATTTCAGGGACCTGAATGAGGCATGCCCCAAGGATGATTTCCCATTGCCTAATATTGACATCATTGTAGACTTAACAGCAAGACATGCCATGTTTTCAATAATGGATGGTTTCTCCGGATACAACCAAATTAAGATAGCACCAGAAGATTAGGAGAAAAATGCATTCACATGTCCATGGGGAACCTTTTGCTGGAATGTCATGCCCTTCGGTTTGAAAAATGCAGGGGCAACTTATCAAAGAGCAATGACCAGTATCTTTCATTATATGATGCGCACCTTTATGGAGGATTATGTCAATGATATTATGGCTAAATCTTATTCTAGGGAAGGACATCTGGATATCCTGGGAAAAATATTCACAAGGCTAGAAAAGTTCAATGTCAGACTAAACCCTAAGAAATATGTCTTTGGGGTCACATCAGAAAAACTCTTAGGATACTGATGTTTCTAGGTGGAGGAATGAACAGACATCCAGCAAAAGTAAAGCAAATAATGTAAATTCCACCACCTAGAAACATCAGTCAACTAAGGTCACTATAGGGAAGGTTATAATCAATCAGGAGATTTATCTCCCAGCTAGCAAACAAAAGTCATCCATTCAATCATCTATTGCATAAGAATGTTGTATTCAAATGGGATAATGGGTGTGAAACAACTTTCAACCAAATAAAGAAATATCTAATGTCACCACCTATTCTCATGCCGCCTAAAGAAGGAAGACCTTTAATACAATACATTGCAATGACGGATATCTCTTTAGGAGCACTATTGGCACAAGAAGATTATGAAGGAAGGGAACAAGCCATTTACTACATCAGCATAACTTTGAATGGCTATGAAATAAACTATACCTTCATTGAGAAATCTTGCTTAGCAGTAGTATTTTCTACCCAACATTTGTGACATTATATGTTGACTCACACAATCAAGCTCATCGCAAAAATAGACCTATTAAAATATCTACTCAGTAAGGCTACTTTAATAGGTAGACTAGCCAAATGGGTCATTCTTTTAAGTGAGTTTGATATTCAGTATGCGGAAAGGAGAGACATCTAAGGTCAAGTAATTTCTGAACAATTAGCTGAAGCTCCTTTACCAGATGATTGGCCTATGACAATGGAGTTTCCTAATGAAAACATTTTGACAATAACACCCCAACAAAGGATACTTTACTTTGATGGATCATATACACAAAGAGGATCTGGAGTGGGGATCTTATTCATCGCACCCCAAGGACACACCATCCCAAAATCTTATAGACTGATGTTCCAATGTACCAATAATATGGCAAAGTATGAGGCATTAATCATTGGAGTCAAAGTAGCAATTGAATGGAAGATCATAGAATTACAGGTATATGGGGATTCTCAATTATTCATTTGTCAAGTAAATGATGAATATCAAACGAAAGATGAAAATTTGATGCCCTATAAATAGCTGATAGATGATCTCAAACAATTCTTTGTCACTATCAAGTATGAAAAAATTCCAAGGGCAGAAAACAAAGCAGCAGATGTTATGGCGACAATTGCTTCTCTATTACAATTGCCAGAGAAATGTGGTCATTATGAGTTTATGGTAGAACAAGTATCTAGTCCTTCTTATAATAGTTTAGAATCCCATACCATATTCCATTTAGATACCATTGAATCTTCCATCTATGAGAAAACCTATGCTTACCTCAAAAACAACATCCTCCCTCCTGATATTTCCAGGAACCAGAAACGCAACTTCATCCGCCAATTCGCCCGACATATTTTAATCGTTGACATCCTTTATCATCGAGGTCTAGATGGTACCATTCTCCAATGTTTAGAACATAAGTAATCTAAGATAGCCTTACATGAGGTTCATGAAGGTATTTGTGGCACTCATTCAAGTGGTATAACTCTAGCAAATAAACTCCTTCATTTGGGGTATTACTGGCCATGTATGGAAAAAGAGTCTTATCAGTTTGTCAAGAAGTGCCAAAAGTGTCATTCATAGTAATCTAATCCACGCACAACCTCAAGAATTACATCCATTCACATCAACATGGCCCTTTTTTCAATGGGGACTTGACTTGGTAGGGAAGATAAATATGTCTTCATCCAATGGACATGAGTTCATAATCATAGTAATAGAATACTTTACAAAATGGATAGAAGCAGTTTCTCTTACAGCTATCACTGGAAAACAAATATCATCATTAATATTGAATTACATAATCTATCAATATGGTATACCTCAATCTATTATCATTGATAATGGATGACCATTCAAAAATTAGGATGTTCAAATATTATGTGAGAAATTTCATATCCAACATTGTTTCTCAACACCGTACTATCCTCAAGGAAATGGCCAAGTTGAGGCCCCTAACAAAACAATTCTGAAAATACTCAAGAAAAGAGTTCACAATGTTGGATGTGATTGGCATGTTCAGCTTAATCCTGCACTATGGGCCTACAGAACCAGTATCAGAACATCGACAGGAGCTACACCATATGCCTTGGTATATGGATCAAAGGCCATACTACCCATTGAAGTAAAGATTTCATCACTTAGTGTGTCACTAAAAGGAATCATTTCAGATGAGGACTATAGAGTATCTAGGCTTCAAGAACTGGAGATGTTGGATGAACACCATCAAGAAGTTGTTGATCATCTCACAGCATACCAATAGAGAATATCAAGAAGCTACAATCATAGGGTAAAACCTAGAGTCTTTCAAGTTGGTGATTTGGTCCTGAAAGAGAACCCTAGAAATCAGCATGATAGAGAAAAGAAAGAGAAGTTTGAACCTAACTGGCTAGGTCCCTTTGTCATCATATTAGTGTATGGATTAGGAGCCTATCAACTATCAACATCAGAGGTGGATTTTTTTGATGAACCTATCGAACGTATCCATCTCAGAAAGTTCTATACCTGAATCACCTAGTGCACAGTTGAAAATCCTAAAAATGATTGCCTTGATGAAAACCTGGCAAACAGGCATCTTGGTAACATAAAATGCAAAAAATACATTTAAATACAAAAAATACAAAAAAAGAGAAGAGAAGAGAAAAGAGAAAATACAAAACAAAAGTGCAATTTAAAAGATATGGTGAAAACTTGGAAACAGGCGTCGTATGTTATTCTTAGCCAACGTTTCCATCTATTGTTGACACATATCATGATCATTAGTCTCGCTATCATTTTGCATCCATTATCATATCATTTCACATGGTCATGTATCACTATATCTTGGGGGAAATATTTGGACCTCACTGGGGGCATAACAACATCAGCAAATACAACAAAAACAATGATCGAAGCGCAACATCAATCACCATCGGAAATGCATCAAACATCTGTATCATATCAGAAAATCCAAAAACAAGTCAAAACGGTCAATCTCAAAATGTCAAAAAAAAAAGCATGAGTCTGTGTCAATCGAACTACGTGGTCTCTGCATGTATAACATAGGCAAGGCTAAATCTTTGATCAGCCCCCAAGGCCCCTAGGATAGGTCTTTAGTTTAGTTTTGATTTCAAAAATTGGAAAATCACAAAATCAGGATGGATGATCTAATCTGAATAATGATTAAATCACTCTAAGTGAAAGGTGGATAAGTTGTTTTTTTCTATTAATTGCTATCACTTCTTTGGAGTAACTCAATGATGTAATAAACTAGAGAAACAAGCAAGAAGAATGGTATTTTTATTATCTATTGTATGTGCATTAATTATATAAATGTGTGAATTGTTGGGGGATGTGCTCTAAAAATGTATCACCAATGACATTCAGAATTAACAAGCTAAAATGATTAATCTATGTCATTTTACGCAAGAAATGCTTAGGTCATCTCAGTTCAATTATACCTAGATGCTTGTGTTCGCTTGCAATATCAAAAATTATGAAAGTAGTACCCAGGTCGTCATTGGTCTAACATATACCATTCACGCTTGTACTCACTTTCAACATCTTAAAAGCTCTATGATGATACCAAGCACAAAAGTACTGTTAAAATGTCAATGGTTTGCATATAGTTCCATCATAAAATTAGACTGCATTCATAATACTTTCTACATCTGCAGAGTGTTTTTTACATAAAGGATTCAAATTAATGATTATCTTTTCTAGAAATATGATTGAGTATATTTGACATACACAAAAATTCATCAAAACCATATAGGTGCATTATCTTTTCATTTACATACATCAAAGCATCGACATTTATCATTTCATCATTCATACATTTAACATCAAATAAGACTACATTCATCATATCATGTTTTCCACATCATATAAACATTTTAAAAATAAATCATATCATTGCATTCATCTCATAAATATGTCATTCATTCACATTCTATTATTGTCATACATTTATCACCAGCATGTTCATTACACCATATCATTTATTACATTACTATCATATAAATTTGATCAATTTCAACCCATACATCATTGTCATCCATGAATTACGTCACAAAATTTATATTTTGTTAAAAACCATCCATGTATATATCATCCTGCATCCATACATCCATACATCGTACATTTAGAACGTCCTACATCCATACATCATATATTCATACATAAGCATTCAAATTAGAACACATACATCATAAACATATTATTCTCATATAGACTGCATTTATAATATCATAATTAGAATCATCGCATGGCATAAATAAATGCATTCATCATAGAATCATCACATGGCATATAGGACATCCATTATAGAATCAAAATAGAAACATAATAGACCGATAGAAATCAACTGCATATCATATAAATCATATAAAACATCAATGTCAAGTATACAATGAAGTCTGAAATAGAAGAGATACATCATCAAAAATGGCTGACTTGAAGTATACATCATGTCTCAAAAAGTATATCATAGTATCATAAGAAACATCTAGGATCTATTGCTTCCAGAAGGTGTAGGCATCATAGGACTAGTACCTCCACCACCACCAGATGGATCAGGATCTCAAGGATCTCTCCATGGAGGCTGCATCACACCCTCGTTAACTATTCGGGTATGTGTCCTACCAAATCTAGAAGGGGCATAGCTCACTTTGCACTCAGCAGGAACTGCATCATGATAATGGCCCCTGTAGAACTCTGCCTCTTGGCCGACATGGAGAACCCCCCTCATATAATCAACAACAGATGTACCATTGGCTATCCGCTGCAAGGTCTCGGCAGTCCCCTATACCTGCTCGATGATCTTCCTATCACTATCTCTATCTATTGTTAGCGTAGCAACCTGTGTTTGAATAGCTACCAACTGTCCCTAAACCTATGCTAAAGCCTATGCATGAGCATGTGCCTAGGTCTGTAGCTTTGTCTATGTCTGGACAAGTAAACCCCATTCTTGAACAAGATGACCCTGTAGAGTCTATATTTGCACCTGTAGGCTGGCAATTTGTGGCTGCTGACCTAAAGAAGGTATCTCCACTGCTCACCTCTTACGAGGCCTACTAGAAGATGGACTTGTGCTACTTGCCCCAACCCCTCTGCCACCACCATCACCATCATCTCTGTCATCACTACTACTCTCCTCACTACTGCTGCCATCACTGCCACTCATCTCACTATCCTCCCAGCTATCCTCCTCACCCTCAATAGCTACAGCTAGATCCTCTACAACATCCTCCTCGAAAGGTAATGACGATGGCTCATCCAGAATGGTAATCCAAGGACATGGATGTAATGCCAAAAACTTGGCATACTCTCCAGTCACTGATGCCTCTACAATATCTCGATGCATATCCCAAGTTGATGGTTGTAGAGCATGGTATCCCTCCACTAAGGTATCGTATGATAGGCATGGCCCCCAATTTCTTGTATCACTCTGTCATTGGGCATTATGTGCAACCCCCTGAGGCATGCACTAAACAATACCGTATTGTTTGTAGACCCGTCGCAATAAAAATCTCTCTAGTACAAAGTGGGTCATGCCAATCAAATACATAGAATCACACAAATAACTGAGCACTACATCATCATCCTCCCACTGTTCGCAATCCAGATAGGGGTGCCATGTGATGATCTCTAATTCATCCAATACATGCCTCTAGTGCTCCAAATTACCCATCCTAGACTACGTAAGTCGACCTCTATATCGAAAAACACAAGGCCTGCCAATTGGTCTATCTCGTACTGGCAATGGTTGTGTGATGGCAAAATTCTCCCATGCCCAAACCTATAGCAAAGTGACTCCCGTTGATAGGCTGCATCCCCTCAAATAGACCATTGAATGTAAATCATGATAAAGATGTGCCAGCATGCACATCCCCCATGCGTATCTGGTCCCATGCATGACCATGCTCTCAAGAATGTGGCCCCAACCAACAGAGAATCCCTTTGACCTACGATCAGGACAAAGGAACCCTCCAATGAATCCAACAAGCATTGTCAGTAAAGTAACATAGGTGTCAACCATCGTCCGCCACCAAACACACAATCCTGCAATATGATTATCCTTAAAAACTCTGCAGGGTGCATTTCTCCCACCAGCCTCATGTGAATCATAAGCTACAATCTCCCCCACAAATGGTATCTATAATATCCACCATACATCCTCTGGGGTGACTGTCATCTCGCCGGTAGGTAGGTGGAAGGTATTATGGTCACTGTGCCACCACTCGGCTAATGCTATGAGGAGACCCCGATTAATCCTAATCTGGGGCATTTCAAGGAGAGAGGAAAGACCACATCGAGAGATAATCTGAATCTCATCAGGTGTCAACTGTAGAATCAAATCGAAAGTCTACGGAAATCACTCTCACATCTGGAGGCTACCAAGATGCTCCTATCATCATAAAAAGGTTTAGAAATCAATGCACTATGTCAAATATCACAAGTCATTCTACTATCCAATCCAATCAACTTTTGGTATGAATTTTTTATCAAAATTCATAAACAAACATCATCATACCTCACCTATCATGAGGATCCTCACAAATGGAATCATACCTCACCTATCATAAGGTTCATCACAAATGGAATCATACCTCACCTATCATGAGGTTCATCACAAATAGAATCATACCTCACTTATCATGAGGTTCATCACAAATGGAATCATACCTCACCTATCATGAGGATCATCACAAATGAGAATAAATCTTATCTATCATCAGAATCAATTATCAGAGTATTTGGACTATCAAATCATACCAAACCAAAGACTAGACATGATCGAAATCGACAAAATCAAGTTTAAATGTGTCAATTTTGCAAATCTAACTTGGATGCACTAAAATAGGCATCCAAAGTGCTAAAACATCAAAAGCGCCATTTCACACTTGGATGCGCTAAAACAGACATCCTAAGCGCTAAAAAATCAAAAGCGCTATTTTAGCACTTGGATGCGCTAAAAAAAGCAATCAAAGCGCTAAAGCACAGTTTAATCATACAGATGTGCTATAACAGTCTATCAAAGTGCCACTTTACTCAGGGCACTATTTTCGAAGGTCAAAGTGTCGAAATATAATCTCAAAGAGCTAAAATATTCTAAGCGCTATTATCAACCATCAAAGCGCTAATCTATCCTATCGATGCACTAATTTTTCAAAGCGCTAAACTATCCTACAGAAGTGCTAAAGCAATTAATGAAAGTGTTAAAATAGATCCTAAGAGTGCTACATCGGAGTGCAAAGCACTAAAGCGTGAACTTGAGGCGCTTAAAATACAAAAAAACTAAAAAAGTGAAAAATGGCACGAAAATCAAAATGCACAAATTACGAGGAGGATTATGGGTATGTACCGGAGGTCCATAGGCGGTCGGGCGCTTGTGATGTCACACATGCTTGAAATGGTGGTTGTGGTAAGGGATTGGCATCCTACTCCAAGTGGCTCAAAAGTCTCTCTCACAAAGATTTGAAAAGTCAAAAAGCACAAATGAGTGTGAAAAGGACATTTTTGACCTTATATAAGTTTTTCAAGGTGGAATTTTGTGGAATTTTCAAAAAAAATTTGGAAGATTAACTGGAATTCATCAGAGGGTCAAATTTCCTTCATCAATTTTGGGAGATAAATTATTTAATCATCGATTCTTCATCGGATCATCATTAAATCATTGAAAAATCATAAAAATTTGAAAATTCTAAAAAAAAATCCAAAAAAATCATAAAATCATTGATTTATCTCTCGAGGGGGCATCTTATCATCAATCACCTAAAAATCAATATCTGGGGCATGTCTGGGGCACAGTGAAATTTTTTCGTCAATACTGGCAGTAGCAGCAAAATTTTCTTTGAAGCAATGCGTAAACACATCACTTCAAAGAGGGGCAAAATGTATACACCTAAAATTGGTCTAGAGAGTCTAATTAATTGAATAAGATTTATTTGATTAATTATCCTAAATTCCTCTATTGTTGAATAAAAAGAAATATTTATTTATATAGTTCGCGTTTAAATTCACATTTAAATTCTTCTAATTCTACTATTATCTCATCTTAATTAAATAAACAAAAATAAATACTTTGTTTAATTTAGTTATCAATTTCCCCTACTCTATTCTATCACATCTATTTAAATTAATTAAATAAAGGTTAAACACTATATTGATTAAATATTATATTCTTCTATTTTAATTTAATAAAAAAATTCTATAGTTTGTTTTATTAAATTATTTATCCCTCTTTTGCTAATTTAAATAAATCAAAATACTTAAATTAAAGCATAAATCAATTTCCTCTATTTCCTCAAAACCAAATTAGATATCACATGTCTAATTTATGTCAAAATTATGTCTAAGTTAATTGATTCAATCTTCACGGGAAGATTTGGAGACAAATTAAGGACAAATTGGAAATCCATCTCTCAATCCTCTTCCATCAATCCTTCCTATCTTCTTGCCTAGTGTTTTCATGGGTAGGGACAATTCCCAAAATCTTCTCAATCTCCTCCATCTCTCACCATTCAATTCTCCAGATTGAATCCAAGCCTCTACTTTGTTTCCCCTATGCAAAATTGTTGTCGGGAAATCTATAAATACAGCTTCATTCAACAAAGAAAAGATCTAGAATATCCAAGTTTATGCAATCTTACTCTGCAGGAAAGCATCAAGCAATCAAGCATTTCAGCAATAGCAATAGCAATAGATTTCATATCACGACTACATACTGTAGCTTCATTTATCAGTTTTCATGTCAAATCATATTATAGAAGTTTCTTTTATCATTTAAATATTATCATATAGCATCACATCATTGAATTCAACATCATTATGTTCTTTAGATTGTCATTTTAACAGTCATAGTGTTTTACTAAATCTGAGAGCATTGTAGCCTAATAAATCTTTAAACATAGGAAACAATGGACGCTTTCAGTAGATTCTTGCCTTAGAATGGTTTATTTGTTGAATATTTGATACAATGCTTCATTAAGAAGTGTATTTACTCTTGTTTACTTATTCACACTTATAGCTGCTACGCAACAACATGTACAGATTGGGGTGCCTTCACAGTAGCAGCAGGCATAGATTACTGCCTTACAGGGACAGCTGGCTCAGGCTTAGGGGTAGATTGCCACTTTATAGGGATAGATACATACATTGCAAGGTCAAATAGCTTAGGCCCAGACACAGTTAAAGGCGCAGGGACAGGAACAGGCCTAGATTGCCACTTTGACGACAGAGAGGGATGTAACCAAACGATAGGGAGAGAAAATAGTGGTTGTAGTCGATAGGCTGTGGAGAGCGGTTGAGGGAGTTGGCACAAGAGATATTTTTAGAGAGATTTATGAGTCCACCAAGGAGGTAGAGTATTACAGAGTAAGATACTATGAGGAATTGCTTGTAGAGCGCCAGGTTAGCTATGCTCGGTCACAATCTGGTTGGACATAGTCCAAGACCACTAGCAGGGGTGTTACTCAGCCACTTTTGGGGGTCCACCAGGTGGTGCTCTAGGGGAAAGTCCATAGCTACAATGGGTTTAGCCAGAGGATCAGAGAGACCTGTGACATCTGGGGGCAGTATTTCAGGACCCCATAGTCACTCTTAATTTGCATTGTTGAGACATTATATACATTGATTTAGTGACATTATGAGATTATGGTATACTTCCCCATTTTTGATGATGCATCTCTTTATGTTATTAGAAATTATTATAAACTTGACATTAAGATTTATGTGATATGTAGCGGAGATTTATGATCTTCATGTTGTTTATATGCTTATGTGATGGATGTTTATGATGGATACATTTTATTTTATGTGCTATATGTGATGTCGTATATGATTATGCCATGTTTTATGTATGGATGCATTAATGAGCTGATGATGTATAATTATATGTGTTGATGGATGTATGAGATGGATGATACTTTTATTTATGAGATGAATGTAGTCATGCAAATGATATGGTATGCACTTTATTTTTGTATTTTTCACATATATATATGACCCAAATGTATGATCAAATGTATGCTATGGATAAATGTATGGATGATGATAAGGTATGGATGTATGATGAATGTATTACGATGATGATTATGTATTAATATTTTATTATGGATGATGCTCTATTTTTTTGAATTTTTATGTAATTATATGAGTAAATGCATGGGTAGATGTATGATATGTGAATGGATTATGAAAATGCTTATGCGTTGTTCGTATATCTATGCAATGTAATAAAATGTATGATAAATGTGTATGTATGATAGATGATGATGTTTTATAATGTAACTACTATGATGGATGTATGGATGAATGTATGATAATACCCTTATAATGATATGATATGGAAATGCAAATACAAACGAAATGATTCTTTTTGTTATGTCAAGTGTACTCAATCTTTTAATGAGAGATAACATCATGTTTGAGAGTTGTCAGCCTTGGAAAAATCTATAATGCAAATGCAGATCTAATATGAATGCAATCTTATCCTAGCCATGCAAACCTAACTATGCAATGTTGTCATCTAATTCATTGTGCTTGGTATCATCATTGAGCATTTAAAAATGTTGAAAGTGAGTACAAACATCGATGGTATAATTAGACCATGATGACCTAAGTACAACTTCCATACAACTTCCATTCAATTTTGATATTGCAAGATAACACAAGAATCTAGGTATAATTGGACGGAGATAACCTGAGCATTACTTGCGTGAACAGACAAGAGTTAATCATTTTCCTATGCAAATTTGGAATGTCATCAATGATACTATGTAGAGCATGTCCCATGACAATTTGTACAGTAGTAATGATTGACTCACAAACAACAGACAAAGGAAAATATCATTCTCCTTCCTAGCCCCTCTAGTTTAGAACATCATCAAGGTACTCGAGAGAAATGATAGCAACAATCGAGATACAATATCTGAACATTCGTGTCGACGTGATCCAACCATGATTCAAAAGATGATCATCTAGTGAGATTTGATTTTCTTGTCTTGATGTTGAGTTGGATGGTTGATTTGGTTGATTGATTGTGATGGATGTTTAATGTGATTGTTGATTATACCAGGTTGTATTGATGTTTCTTGTTTGTTAACAGATGGTTTAATCTCAACGGTTATTTGTCCCCAGTGAGTTCAATATTTTTCCCTTAGTGAGGAACAACCCAATTATTACAGATATGTACAATAAAAAGCAAGCCATGGTGAGACACGACCGCAACAACCGGATGTGGAGATGAAGCTCATTTTATGATAGACACGTATGAATAATGATGGAAAAAGCGAACAGTCAACATACGTTCAAATAGATGGAGAAGTCGACTCATCACAAATAGTGCCTATTTACAAAGTTTTCACCACTTTCTTTTATTGTACTTTTTCAAATTTTATGATTTTTTTGTTGTTACCAAGATACCTGTTTGCCAGGTTTTCATTAGGACGACCATTTTTTGATTTTTCCACTTTTTTTGTATTTTCTTTTCTTTTTTATTTTTTTTGTTGTCACCAAGACACCTGTTTGCTAATTTTTCATCAGGGCGACCATTTTTTCAAGACATTTTCTGATTTTTATGGATTTCTTCATGACTTTTTCTTATTTTAATGGATTTCTTCAAGACTTTTAAGCATGCACCGTATGCATTATGTGTAGAACTTCTTTAGATGAAGGATGTTCATTGGTTCTTCAAATATATCCCCTTCTCGTGTAGATAGTTGATATGCCCCTGATCCAAAGAGTGACATGAAGATAAAAGGGCCTAACCAATTTGACTTAAATTTTCCTTTATTTTCTTGATCCTACTGATTATGAGGATTTTCCTTCAGTACTAAATCACCTACCTGAAATGTCCTTGCTTTAACTTTGCGATTGTAGCTCCTACACATTCTCTATTGATATTTTTTTAGGTGATCCACCGTAAGTTGACAACGTTCATCCAACAGTTCCAGCTCTTGTAGTCTAAACACTCAATAATCTTCATCAGAAATAAGACCTTTTAGTGACACACAGAGTGATGGTATCTCAACCTCAATAGGGAAGACAACTTTAGACACATATACGAGGGCATATGGGTGGCTCCTGCGGGAGTGCGGATGTTGGTGTGATATTCCCACAAAGCAGGGTTCAGTTGAGTATGCCAGTCACGTCCAGCATCGTTGATAGTTTTCTTTAGGATCTTTAGGATGGTTTTTTTAGAGGCCTCTGCCTAGCCATTTCCTTGAGGGTAGTATGGTGTAAAAAACTGATGTTGGATATGGAACCTTTCACAATGTTCTTGTACATCCTGATTCTTGAAAGGTCTACCATTGTCAATGATAATGGATTGAGGGATACCATACCTACAGATGATGTAGTTTAGGATGAACAATGATATATGCTTTCTTGTGATGGTAGTAAAAGGTGCAGCTTTGACCCACTTTGTAAACTACTTTGTGGCTGTAATGATGAACTTGTGTCCATTGGAAGAGGATGGATGAATTTTACCCACAAGATATAATCCCCACTGACAAAATGGCCATGTTGATGCAAAGGGTTGGAACTCTTGTGTTGGTGCATGGATAAGATTAACGTGCATTTGGAATTTCTAACATTTTTTAACAAATTGGAAGGACTCTCTCCATATTCGGCCAATAGAAGCCCAAACAGAGGAGTTTCTTAGTGGGAGTTAGACCACTTGAATGAGTGTCACAAATACCTTCATGCACTTCTTGTAAATTCATTTCAAACTCATTGCGTTCTAGACATCGTAAGAGAGTTCCATCAAGACCTCATCGGTAAAGTACATCCGTGATAAGGGTATGGCGAGTGACTTGGCAGATGAAGTTTCATTTTTTTTTTTGGGGGAGATCAGGAGGAAGTGTATTATCTTTTAGGTAGGTGTAGATCTTCCCATAGATCAAGGTATCAACATCAATTAGGTGGCATATGAGTTGGGACTTGGGATTTTCATAGGCAGGGGTAAACAGTTGTTCTACCATGAACTCATAACGACTTTATTTTTCTGGAATTTGTAGCAAAGAAGAAATGGTAGCCATAGCATTGGAAACCTTATTGTCAATCCTTGGAATTTGATTAAATTTAATGTAAAAAAAATATTTCTTGAATTCATCAATCATTCTCTTATAGGGCATCAATTTGTCATTCTTTGTTTGTTAATCATCGTTGACCTGATTAATGACTAGTTGAGAATCCCCATAGACTTGCAACTTTTTGATTTTCCATTGTACAACTATCTTGATGTCAATGATGAGTGCTACATATTTTTCCATATTTTTGGTCCAAGGAAAC
>CM021106.1:242920959-243044953 GCA_007115665.2 Sequoiadendron giganteum | reverse complement strand
CATTTCTCATCCCATCGAAAGGAAACATTACTTGTGCAACAAGTGGGTAAAATGATGGGTCTTATCAGCCAGTTGTGATATGAATCTTCTGATTGACTAAAATCTGCCTTGAAGGGACCTTAACTAACTGATATTCCTTGGAGGCGACATTTCCATGATAGCTTTCAATTTTGCAAGGTCCACCTCAATGCCTTTTTCTAACACTATGTATCCCAATAGCTTTGTTGATGTCACCCCAAACACACATTTCTTTGGATTCAGGCAGATGTTGAACTTCTCTAGTCGAGTGAATATTTTTTCTAGTATCTCCAAGTGTCCTTCTCTACTGAAATATTTGGCCAAAAAGCCATCCACATAATCTTCCATAAAGCTATGCATCATGTCGTGAAAGATGGTTGTCATGGCTCTCTAATATTTGGCTCCTACGTTCTTTAATCTGAAGGGCGTGACATTCCAATGGAAGGTTCCCCAGGGGCAGGTGAAAGCTATTTTATCCTGGTCTTCAGGTGTTATCTTGATTTGATTATAGCCAGAAAATCCATCCATGAGTGACAACATGCCATGACCCGTTGTTAACTCTATGATGATATCAATGCTTGGCAAGGGAAAATCATCTTTCAGACAAGCTTTATTAAGGTCTTTGACGTTTTTACAAATTTGTATATTGCCATCAGGATTTGAAACAGGTACAATGTTGGATATCCACTCAACATAATCAATGGGTCTAATGAATCTTACATCCAATAATCTCTTTAGTTCCGCCTTCACCAATAAGGCAATGTGGGGATGCATTTTTCTCAACTTTTGCTTGACTGGTTTGACTCCTTGGGGGAGGGATAAGTGGTGCATGATGAGATTTAGGTCTATGCCTGGAATGTATGCATATGACCAAGCAAAGTTGATTTTTCGCTCCTCAAATAGCTTGATAAAGTTAGGCTTCTCTTGTTCTATCAAGGATTCATCTAGATGGAGAGTTTTCACTTTTTTCGTATTGCCGATATTGATGGACTACATTGGCTTGATCAAAACTTTGGATCTCTCTTGGAAGTGCTCTGGGAGAGTGTCAAATTTCCCATCCTTCGATGCCTCAGAGAGGTTTTCACTATCGGATGTGATCTTCATTTTTATTCTTTCTTGATCTGATATTGCCATGGAATGGTTTTCACCATCAGAACTTTTTTTTATTTTACTCATTTCACAGCTGAGAAATTTGGCACTCCCCTATCTAGAATCTTCGTTATGACATTCAATGGTGGAATCTATTTGAAGATTTATAGTGCAGAGGAAGTTGACGATGGCCTCATCATTTGAAAAGGTGGGGATATCAATAGGCTCAATTTGGTCCCAATCTATGAGTTCAGGATGTACCAATGGTAGGGAATCGCCAAATGGGTTAAGATCAATGGCAGTGAGGGTCCTAATGGAAACATCGTTGTCGAGTAATACTATGGAAAGGTCAAGGTCTACGATGTCACTCTCCTCCGAATAATCTATCTAGCCAAGAGTCTGATCATCTTTGCTCGAGCCATCAATAGGTTGTGATCCAAATTCAAATGGTCTTAATCCTGAACTTTGTCCCTCATCAAGTGTGGGGGTATACTTGTGTACAACATCAATGTCCTTGTCATGACAAGAATCTTTTGATAGCGAATCCCACTCATATTCATTGGAATCAGTTTCACAGTCATCACTTGCTTGCAATTGCAAGATCCGTTCAACAAACTTCTGTTTTAGGTCCTCCTTTATTTCTTCGTCCCTTTGATGCTCTTTATATCCCAACCTTGTCTTGTCTTTTGGGTTGGTTATGATGGGTTGGATGGGTTCCACAATGCCTTCTTTCCTTTTTCCAAGAGGTCCTTGTCCTTTGTACCCCATCTTTTCCAAGATTGAGAATCCTTTGCCATATTATATGGTTTGTATAGTAACAATTGTTGCTAGAGATTCACTTTCATCCTTGTAGAGCTAGTTTAGAATATCCTTGTCATTGGATTCTTCGGCTTGGGTGCTTGATTTTATGAATCGACCATAAAAAAGTGTGACAGGTTGTGAGGATGGTTGTGATGAGGTTAATGGTTGACCATAGGACTTCAGTGAAGATAACTGCAAAAGACATAGGGATTGCTCAATGGAATATTCACCCACACCTTTGTCTTTGACTTGGACTTTTTTCTCAAATTGCTTGGCCAAAGTGTTGAGTTGGGCTTCAGGATGGGTGGATGCAGAAGGGGTAGCTTCTTCCTTTTTCTCTGGTGGTTTAGACAAGGAACTTGGTTGACCTCCTTCATTTGGGGATGTGGCTAGCAGTTTTGACAAGGGATTGGATTGACTTGAATTACTAGGGATGTTAGATGTGGAGGCAAGGGCTTCTCTGTTGTGGGGCACAAAGACGTCCTAGACTGACTTAAGGGTATTGCAATATTGGGGACTATTAGAATTAGCAGGAATGGTAATCTCTTGCCCATTGCAAGGAAATTTTAGACATTGATGGTACGTTGAGGGGACTGCCTGCATTTCATGGATCTAAGGATGACCCAAGAGTATATTATATGTTATCCATAACTTGGCAAATCACATCTTTTTGAATTGGCCCTACCTGAATTGGCAATACAATTAATCCTTTTGAAGCTCTTTCCTCATCATCATAGGTTTTGATGGTGATCTTTTTCCTTGCCTCTATTGCATTTTCAGAGAATCCCAGTGTGCAAATGAGCTTTAAAGTATATATATTAAGACCGGTTCCTCAGTCTATTAGGGTGCGCTTGACGTGACTTTTGTGTATTAGGACCTCAATATGAAGGGTTGCATTATGAGGATGGGTGAGAGATACGTCCTCATTTTTTGAAAAGGATGAGCAATGAGGTGCAACCAGATGCCCCACCATGGCTTGGAAAGTGAAAACTTCCAAATTATTTGGTACTGTTGTATCAACTAGGGCCTTTTCCAAAATCTCCTTCTGGGCAGGTGAGATCTTGAGAAGTTCCAATATTGATATTTGCGCTGAAATCTTTTGGAGCTGATCAACAATGTTATATTTATGATATGGGGCAGTGGTTGTTTTGGAGGTGCTTCCTTTTAGAACATATTTAGATTATGCCCTCGTGGTCGCATTTACAGGCACACTGTCTTGCTTTCCTTTGATTTTTATGACATTAATTTGATTATTTGTTGCAACCATGTCTTGTTGGATATCATGGACTTGATGAGAGGGATGTTGGTGTCATTAATTAGTTTTTTGGCTATGATGGTATCTTGTCCATATTGAATTGGAGGATTATTAATTGGATTGTTGGCTACAACAATTTCTTGTGTTTTATTGATCTCAATGTCATTTGTCTGGTCTTCAATGGTTGGAATATGATAGATGGTGGTGTCGTGAACATAGTTTACAATTTTTCCTTTGTCATTTGTGGTAGAAGATTCCCCTTTGTCATAATTTGGTAAAGGGTTCTTGAATGCCCCATGATCAACATTTGTTTGGGGTCCTTCTATATGTATGATATTATTGTCAATCAAGTCTTGTATCTCATGTTTTAATTGCATGCAACTATTGGCTAGGTGACCTTTGCATCAGTGAAATTCACAATAGCGGGCCTCGTTCCACCACGATGATTTCAATTTTGGTTCAAAACCTTTGGTGTCGGGTAGAGTGATAAGATTTTTTGTAAGAAGTTCTTTCAACGGAGATTCGTATGATTGACCCAAAGGTGTGAATTTCCTTCGGTTGTTTGATGTTTGGTATAGTAGTCTAGATGGAGGATTATTTTGATTGTTGTTCTAATTCATGGTGTGGTTGGTTTGTTTTGATTGGGGGTTTGGTCTGGTCTTGGGTGTGATTCCTGATAGATTGAAGACCGGTTGGCATTATGTGTTTCGGCTGAAGTATCATTACCATTACTCTTGTATTTTTGCCAAAACTTTGGATGTTTGTCATTGTTGGTGGAATTGGCTGAATTGTTTTCATTATAAATTTTCAAGATTCCTCGCTTGACCAACGCTTCTTCGATTTTGATCCCATTTTTAATAAATTTTTCGAAAGTTGGAGGACATTGTAATTCAAGCCTGTAACTCATATCATCATTGAATTTGTCAATGAATACCTCCATCTTTTCTTTTTCTGGTATGAGATGAGGATATCTTGTGAATAATCTTCTCCACCTTTGTAAAAATACTAGAAATGATTCCCCCTTCTTTTGTTTGACATTGCAAAGGTCCTTCGTTGTGATCTCATGTTGAAAGTTATAGGAATATTGGGCAATAAATTTGTTGACTAATTACTCAAAATATATGATTCCTAGAGGTAATTGCGAGAACCATTGCATGCATTTCCCTCCCAAACTACGTGGGAATAATCTCATCAAGTATGTTTCCTCATGAGAAAATTCAAGGCTCATTGTTCGGAATTCCCTTATATGGTCTATTGGATATGTTTTCCATTGTATTTATCATATTTAGGGAATTCACAATGTTTGGGGAATAGTATCATGTTGACACTTTTCTAAAAAGGGTAGGGGCATATATCTTGTATCGATTATCTCTTGGTGGTTCTAGTTTGTGTGTTTTGCATTTTTTGTTGGAGGGTTTGTATTTGTTGTTTTAAAGTATCCATGGGGTCATTGGTTCTTGCTTCATTTCTTGTTTCAGTTTGTGTTTTTGTTTTTGTTTTTGTATTTTTAGGAGTTCTTTTTAATTTTGTGATATCAAAATCCTCAGGTAGTTTGACCCCTTTGTTTGCTAACATCAAAAGGTATTTCTCACCCTCCTTTTCAAAGATCCTCTCCATGAATTTATGAAAATTGGGATCTTGTTGTGCTTGTTCTATGGTTTCATCTATTATTTCTTCTACCTCATCTTAATGAACTCTAAAAAAAGGATTCTCTTCTCTTTCGGCCATGGTATTTTAGTCTTCGATTTATTTTTGCACAAGTTTTTGCTTTTATGATCTCGTTAAAGTGGGCATACAAGTGATGAAAATGTACTAATATTTTTTATCAAAGTTTGGGAGTGCCAAAAGGACTAGGTTAAATCTAATTAATCAAGTTTGTTTCGGGATGAAGGATGATGAATCTTGATGGTGAAATGCAGCTGCTA
Organism: Sequoiadendron giganteum; assembly: GCA_007115665.2. Lineage (NCBI taxonomy): Eukaryota > Viridiplantae > Streptophyta > Pinopsida > Cupressales > Cupressaceae > Sequoiadendron > Sequoiadendron giganteum. The sequence goes on along the minus strand of CM021106.1, from coordinate 243,039,865 downwards.
ATCAGAAATAGGTGTGATAATGAGGCACTTTTGGATGTTCAATCAAAGTTTAGGCAAAGGATTTTCACTTGAAAATGTTGTTTTCAACAAGTTTGAGATTCTAGTATGACTGAGGAAAGGTTTTGGACTGAAAATGATCTTGAATTGCGAGGTTAAAATTCTGATAGATAGGGGATTTAGCTCTTTGGTTTAAAAAATTTTGGATGTGCTAAAAGACAGATGCACTATGGAATGGCCTGGATGTGCTAAAAGATGTCTGGTATGCACCAGAATAGGTAATGTATGTGTCAAAGTATGACAAGTATGCACTGCAAGATTACACAGATGTGCTAAAATAGTGGATGGATGCACCAAAATAGTAAATGTATGCACTAGAGTATGATAGGGATATGCTAGAATAGTAAATGGATGTGCCAAAAGATGGAAGGCATGCACCAGGGTAGTCAATGGATGCACTAAACTAGAAGATGGTCCCTATTTTTGACTGTTTGATGGATTTTTCTAATCTTTTGGTAGTGAATCTGATTTTTTTGTTCGGATGTTCTTCTGAATCAATGGTTGTATATTCTAGTATGTGATGTTTGTTCAAAATTCATTTTAAAACATGCATGTAAAACATATCAAGCAAGTACAATCTCTAGGGATGTGAAGGACAGTATTTATTGGATTCCCACTTGGACTTTTAGTCCAGCTGTTCTTACTTTTGGTGAATGATTAGAGGCTTGACCACACTGGATCCCCCTTGAATTTCACTCACTTCTCGAGTCAAACAAGCCTCAGACCTCATGAATCTCCCATGACAGACTTCTCATTTCTACCAAAATCCACAAGAACATGGGATGACTTCGGAGGCTATACCTCTTGCACCAACAAATAGAAAAGGGATTTTGGCATACTACAACAAGGGTTGTAATAAAGTCATTTTGTTTATGGGGGATCATCCATACAAAAAGAGACCATTGCTACCCTTCTTGTCAAAACAATCCTCATGATACTTGAACTTTCCTCAATTACCCACACTTATATCCTGAGTGGAAGTTGCTTGGCTTTAGTGTGTTCCTAATTAGGTCATTCCCTTGGGGTGATTACCTCTTGTCCCACCAAGGCAGGCCCTTTAAGGTTTAAATTGCAAAAAGAAAAATAGTGGGTCTAGCTTTCTAATCACCTAGTTAAGGGGAGAGCATACATGCCTACCATTCAACAATCATGGCAGACATGGTTTTCATTTTCCCCTAATTAAGCTATGTTCCTAACTTAATCAAAAGAAAATGACAATAAATTCAACCCTACAATCAATTGTTAGTAGTTTCAACTTTGCATTCTTTGACAGTGTTCTTTAGCAGAGTCTCTGATAGCACGTAAAATTCTTGCAAAATAGAGAGACACAGATTAGTTTTTGAAATTTTAACTTTTTGCAAACTAGAAGAGATGCACTAAAAAATCACAAAGATGCACTAAAATATATTATGAATGTGCCAACAGAGTACATGTATGAGCTAAAAGAAAATATTATTGTGTCATAAAACTCCTTGGATGCGCCAAATTTTGAGACATATGAGCTGAAATATTCTACAGATGTGCCAAAATAGGACACGTATGCACCAAATAATGTTTCGTATGTGTGGGAGGAACTCATAGTCGCGCTAAAATATTTCACGTTCGAACCTGTAAAATAAACTTTTCCAAAAAAAATTAATGAAAGCGGCTCGAGCCCCATGGTGGGCACAAAATTTATTTGTGGTGTAAAAGTGGAGTAATTAGTAAAACTAAACACACATCAATGAAGATGTCTTACATAAAATGAATTGAATAACAAATTGAACTCCTATGACTATCCTCTCAAATTGTCTCATTGCTCTTTAATCTTAAGGACCTTTAAATTCATGCTCACAGATTTTTATGTTGCACATGAATTCACAAGATAAAAACCTAAGAGACGAGAAGATTGTATGATATGCAAAACTATATGCCTATATCTACATGTTTTTGGTATTTTGATTGCAATGCTAAATGATATGATATAATGTTGTATTCAAAGTGATGCTAAGATGATTGTTGTGATGAGATGTAAATCTAAATGAAATGTTGTATGAAAATGCAGCAATTAAGATGTTAAAACTAAAACTCCCATGATAACACTAATATGAACTAAATGCTAAATGCTAAATTAAAATTCTATGCAAATGTTCTCAAAATGCTCTCAATTGCTAAGATGAGCATAATTTTATGATCAAATCCCTTGTTAAAAATTTGTAGAATGATCTCCTATTTATAGATTTTTCCAAGCCTTGAATGAGGTGGCAAAGAGGAATGGTCGAGATCATGATCCTGAGAGATCAACGGTGGAGCACAAAGAGGTTGGAGGAATTCATGGAGGCTGCTCCATTTGGAAGGGAAAATCATCCAAGTGTCAAAGAGCATCAATTAGAAAGAGGAGCCATGTGTCTCCAAGGAGGTTGGGAGGTTAGATGAATATTTCTAATTTAGAAATTAGAAATAGAAGAAAACCATGTGGCATGTGATGATGTGGAGGGTGATTTGGAGGAGGTTAGGAAATTATGGAGAAATGTGACAAATTTGAATTAAAAATTCAAATTTAATGAGAAAGGGGAACAATCAAATAACAAATTATTTAAATTTGTGTATTTAATTAATTCAAGAGGGAAGATGATCTTTGAATAGAATAATTAAAGGAGTGAACTTATACAGATAAATTTATCAATTTATTTATATAAGTAGAGGAATTTAGATTAATTAATTAAATAACTAGTATTTAATTAGTTTGTGCTCCAAACCATTTTTATGTGTATACAATACCCAATCATCATTAGGTGTTTCGGGTTTGAATGGCCCATATTTAGTGATTTGGGACTCATTCACCACCTTGCGCGAATGAGTCCCACCTATATATTTTGGCCCCAAACCTAGTTTCACACATTTCTATGCATTTTTAAAATGGTCCCAAAAATAAGCCTGGTGGGACTCATTCGCCACCCTGGGAAAATGAGTCTTGTGTGGCCTAAAATCAAAATTAATTCAAATTCTTGGCAAGATTTTATTCTCCTAGATCTGATGTCGGCATGTAGTGTTGTGATTTTGAGATTTCTTGCATAATTGAGTATAAATATAAGGTTCTTTCACTCATTTTCTCCTAACAAGCAATCAAGTGACCTAATACTATTGTTAGGGCATTCATAATTGCATAATTGAGTTCATAAGAGCATTCAAGGGTAGATTATCAATAATTCTAGAGCAGCATCGAAGCATCAATCATCATGTCAAAGATTGCATGCATCATGTTTGGTTTTGAGCTAACAATTGTGATGCAGGATTTCATGGTCCAAACAATTGTTCAATTCAAGATCTATCTCCTTCAAGAAATATTCAAGATCTACATCCATTGGAGTCATCTCAAGCATATTTGCAACACTTTGTTTCTAGGGTTTGGTGAGTTGCAACATTGGCATATGTTCATTCATCATTCTCCATTCACATTTTATTTCATTTCAAGGTTTAACTACCAAAAAGGGGTTTGACCAAGGAAAACTCATATCCACTAACCCAACAACATTTTCCCCTCTCATTTGTGTGTAATTTGTAGGTCTAGGTTGTATATTTCCTAAGGAGTAAGATTGGAGAAAATTTTTCAAGAACTCAAAATTGTCAAAGTTGTCAACAAGCCTTGAAGAACCTTGGAGAAGGCCTACAGGTTGCAAATCAGAGATTCTAATCTAAAAATTTGTAGAGGTATATTGTGTAGACTAGGAAGAGAAAATTCAAACTTTGAAACTTCAAAAAATCCCAATTGGGTTGATTCACCACTTCTAGTGAATCATTCCCAGTTCCAATCAAATTCCATTTTTTTGTAGATTCGGATTACCATTTGGCATATTCCTGTTCTTGCATAGTTTTCCAAAATCTAGACTGATTCACCCAACTTGGCGAATGATTCCTAGTCAACCTTGAGGTCACATTTTCTAGCGTTCCAAATCTCCATCCAACTATCTCTAGATTTCTAGGTGCACACTTTTTTTTTGTAGTTTTATGTGTTGTTTCACACTTTTCTAGGTCATTTAGTGTTACTTTGCATTCAATTAAGGTTTTACATTCCATCTTGCATTTTATTATCTTTTCCAAGTCTAAACTTGGTGGTGAACCCATTATTAAATCATATTCAACCCCTAGAACAACCCTCTTGCAAGATGTCTTTCTCTTTTACATTGAGATCTCAAGGGTTTGTTCTTCAATGAAAGTGAATATTGTCATTCCAAGTCCTAAACCCTAGAAAAGAAACAATTTTCCACCTTTCATTTTGGTAAACCTTCATTTAGAACATCATAATTCTAATTTGGAGTGCATTATCATCCTAGATCTAGCTTGGATTAACATTGCATTAGGATTTGTATTGGTTAATTTCCATTCTAGGGTTTCAAATTTTGCATTTGTGAAAGCTCATATAGCTTGCATTTTTGCATCTAATTTAATTTAAAATCATTTAAAATTTGCATTTATATCTTAGATATAGATCATCAAACATAAAAAGCATAAAATTCAATTAACAAATTCTAATTTTTTGAAAAAATCCCTACTAGGACTCATTCGCCACCTTAGGTGAATCAGTCCCTTTGCATATTCCGCATTGCATTTTTTGGAATTTCAAGTTTGGCTTTTTAGTTTTTGTTTGTTGTTATTTCCTTTCTATTTCAATTTATAGATCTTTTGCTTCACTCAATTCATCACATCTAGTTTAAATTTATTCATCTTGTGCATTCTTAAATTCAAAATTGCATCTAGAAAATTTCATTTCACATTGTTGCATAGTTTAGAATCTAAAATTTACATCATGGATATGTGCTTTAGTAATCTTTGGATGTCCTTAGAGTTCTTAGTGGATGTTTCAAGTTATGCTTTTGGATATGATCCTAATTGCATCGACCTTACTCATGCTCACTCAACTCCTAATGCATGTCCTCCTCGTGATGTTGACATCATTGGAGAAGATGATGACAGCATGAATAAGTTCCTAAATAATTGTCTTAACAACCTTGAAGCTAATGCATCCTTTTACCCATCCATGAAACAACAAAATGACCCTACAATACCACCTCTTGAGATGTTTGGCTACTTACATCCTGAAACAAAAGTTGAACCTAATTTCCCTACAATAGGTGAATCTAGTTCCTCTAAACATGAAAACACTCAACCATTTTATGATAACAAAGTAACAAATACTCCCATCAATCTAGAAGACATATATGGAAAAGGATTCACAATCTTAACTAAACAAGGATGTGATACAAGTGAACATGAGATTCACCAAGTCCTAGAGAAAATACCAGCTAATGAAAACACAAAGGGGTTAGGATATCAAAATCCCCCTCACAACATAAGTGCTCCTAAAGAATACCTAAGGCCTTGTAGTGATGGTACGGTGATCTTAGATTCTCCTCCCGATATGAATGTCCTTCTTCCTAAAGAGCAACTAATGATTAGTAACAATGAAAAGGATAATAGGATCACCTTAGGTCCTCCTCCTCAACATTTAACTCAAGAAATTAGTGAATCTAGCAAGCAAAAGAGGCCCTACAAATTACAAAAAATATATTTTCCTTGTCCACCACCTGAAAGTGAAAGGAAACTACAACTGCTTCTAAACAAAGAACTTATAACATTACCAGCAATGAAAGATAGGCTCATACTATATCCTAAAGATGCAAGAGTTCCACATTGTAGATACCACATAACTCTTGGACATAGTGCTAACAAATTGCATTCATTCAAATTAGTGTTAAAAAACTCACTTTGATGGAAATTATTTCCATCAAGTGATTGCATAACATATCCTTTTCCACCCCTTGTCATGTAATAGTTGTATAAAATTCTATTGTCACTATTACATGATCTTCCCCATCACCTACCTTAGCTCATTCTTGTCTTGCACTCAGTGGGGGAAAGAAGTAGATAGCCTTGTCCTAGTAATGCATTTTTCATTATCCCTTAGGTTTGTTACCCACCTTCCACTTATACAAACTGAGATTGGGAGACACGTGACCTTCTTTAGGTTGACTCTCCTATGCCGTAATCGTCTTTTGCATTATTTCTCTTTCATTTCCTTTTGTGTGATTGCATGTGCATGATTTGATCCCCCATGATGTTTTTTTTTATGTATCTCTCTTTGTGCATTATTCTATATGTACCTTCATTCTTCTCTATGTCATAATCATTTTTCATTTTTCTTGTTTTTTCCTTTTGGGGATGACGCAAGGCATTGAGACATTCATGTCTCTTCCATATTGACCCAAAAGGATTTTTTTGTTTTCACTCTCTTTGTGTCATTCTTTTAGTTCTATGTGTATTTGGGGAATGATGATAGTTCTGAGCTCTCTTAAAAAAAAATTAACATGAACGTACTGGCCCCAAATCCATAGATCCCTCATGTGTTTGGTATTTTCATTTTGGGGGCATCTCCCTTTTCTATTTTCTTTTGGATGATGTAGCTTTATTGGAAACATATGACTTGGCATAGGGCTTTCCAAGTTAGCTCTCATGTCTTCTTTATTGTTTGTATTTATCTTTTTCTAGTTTAAAGTGATTTCTCACAACATGGTGTTTAGAAATTTCTTTAAAGTGGTGGCATACACTGGCATTATTATTTTGCATCTTCCTTTTTCATGGTTCATGGTGCAATTTTCTTATTTCATATGATGTGTTTTTTACTTTGTGGTTGAATTTAGTGTGATCTCCTTTAAGAGTGTGATCTCTCTTATCATATTACATTCCTCTTAGTGGCTTCATGTGACACACTGCATCCCCTAAGTTGTGAATTTTCTATTCTTTGATTGGTCCTCTCTTGGAGATATTAGGCACAATGTTCCCTAAGTTAAAGACCTCGCATGAACTAAGCAAGACTCCATTGAACTTTCCTTATTTTTCATTTGTAGTTATATGGCCACCTTGCATAACACAACTTGCATGCTTGTAGAGTCATCTTGTTTTTTCATGAGCTCCAAGTATACGAAGTTTTTCTTGTCTCATGAAGCTCAAAAATCATTTCTTTTGTGTGGCGCCTTATTAAAATTATCAAGAGGTATAACTTTGGTATGGTTTGACTGGGAAGCTTGACCAAGGCATGAATTTCCCCATAGCTACTTATGTGTGTGTGAGTGCATACCATCCATGAGTGTATGTGTCTCACCTTCTAGGATTTCTCACCCAACGGACAGCCAAGAGTTTCATTTCCTTAGAGTGAGTATGCATTTTTCAGACAAACAACCTAGATCTAATCCACATCATGATGGAAAAATGGTAAAATATTGACCTGACTCTTTTATATTTTATCTTTTTCATCTTTGATAGTGTATTCTTGTGCTATGTTGCTGCTCTTTATATCATTCTCATGTGTGTTCTTTTGTGGCCATGTTGATTTGTCTTGCGATCTTGATCTTGGGGGCTTGATCACCCCTCTTGATCATTGTTGTCTCATCTTATTGGAATTGGCACATTTGAACCCCTCTTGACGTGTGTGTTTGTCTACTTTAGTGTGAGTTTGAAGAAATTTCATCCTCTCACTAAAGTGGGGGCTAAATGTAGTGTCAAAAAAATGTCGTCAGGACATTTTCACACTTGTTTGGACCCTCCTTGCTGAAATAGGCTTAATCTTGCCTTGATTTAGTATTGTAATGTGGTTGAAACATTCACCTTAGGTCTTAAGCCCTTGTGAACTAATGGATTTAAATGGAACCTTGCTAAAGTGTTGTAACTCACTTTCACACTTTTCTAAGGTTTTATTAATTAACTAAATCTAATAAATCACTTTTTAAACCTTAATCTTGCCTTATTTGGATTGTTGTAAAGTTTTGTAACACACTTTCACACTTCTCTAGGCTTGTCATTAATAGTTGGGATTTCTTATGCTTTAATTAGCCCCATTTTGCATCCACAAGCCTCATTTATTGTGTCTTTTTGAGGATAATCCTGACACCAATCAATACTCAATCATAATTCAGGTGTTTCAGGTTTGAATGGACTAGATTTAGTGATATTGGACTCATTCGCCACCTTGGGCGAATGAGTCTCATCTAGATCTTTTGGCCCTGAACCTGGTTTCACACATTTCTAAGCATTTTTTAAAATGGTCCCAAAAATAAATCCTAGTGGGACTCATTCGCCACCTTGGATGAATGAGTCCCGTGGAAAAAAATCAAAATTAATTTAGATTCTTGGCGATATTTTATTCTCCTAGATCTGATGTCGGCTTGTAGTATTGTAATTTTGTGAATTATTACATAATTGAGTATAAATACAAGGTTCTTTCACTCATTTTCTCCTAATAAGAAATAAAGTGACCTAAGACTTTTGTGAGATCATTCATACTTTCATAATTGAGTTCACAAGAGAATTCAATGCAAGATTATCAAGCATTCTAGAACAGCATTCAAGAATCAATCATCATGTCAAAGATTACATGCATCATGTTTGGTTTTGAGCTAACAATTGTGATGTAGGATTTCATGATTCAGCAAGTTTTCAATTCAATATCTATCTCCTTCAAGAAAGAGACAAGATCTACATCGATTGGATACATCTCAATCATATTTGCAACACTTTATTGCTAGGGTTTGGTGAGTTGCAACATTGTCATTTGTTCATTCATCATTCTCCTTTCACATTTGATTTCATTTCAAGGTTTAATTACCAACAAGGGGTATGACCAAGGAAAACCCCTATTGATGTAGATTAGGGTGGAATAATCTTGTAAAATTTCCAATGAATCAAACTTTTAAAGGTTCAAATCACAAAATGATGGGTTTTTACTCACTAACCCTCAATCTACTAGTAGCACTTCAAAAGTGGTTTTCCAACATACTTTCCTAACCAAACCTCATACCCATAAACTAATTATTGTTTTGTATGCCCATTAAGCCCTTTCATAATATATCTCAAATGAATGTGTGAGTTTTTTGGAACGTAATGCCCTAAAATTGACTGCCCCGCCTTGTAGAGGCCTAATTAGGCTTGCTTGAACTAGGAACCTATTGGTTTTACAACTTAAAAACCTTAATTATTAATTTCAAATCCATAAACATGTCTCATGGGGTCTACACAAGTTTTTTCCATCATCTAGAATGGTCTCCAAACCACTTTTCTACAAAACCCTACTCCTATGCAACTTTTACACCAAAAACGTGAAGTTACCCTACCTAGGGCATCAACAAACTTACACTTACCACCATCCCATTCTCTTTCCACTTCAAGAACACAAAACCCTACCCCTATACACCCATTCCACTAAATTCCAGGCCTTTTCACTAGTGTAATGGGTTAACAACTTATTTTTCTTCACTCATACCCTCAAAACTAGGGTTCCTTGGCTGATTTGAGTAAAAATGCTCTAAAATCCTTCAATCTTAATGAAATAAAATTTATATGATAGAGAATTCAATGCTTCATCATTCCCAATACATGATAGATCATCTACAGGTCGTACCAAGCCCTACAACCTCTTGTAGCGGCAAATTTGCTTCAAAAACGTAGGAAAAATGAAGTCCTTGTTATTCAAATTTAAAACTTACATCATCAACAACCTCTCCCAAAATTTACAAGTGATTTTTAAACCTTTTCCAACCCCAAACAACCGAATACAACTGACCCTTGAAGATGCAACCGTTCAACCTCCCTTTTACATCAAAAATGCAAAAAGTGAAAAGTTGCTTTGACAACTTTTGCGACTTTTGTGCAACTTTTACCATGTTTACAAAATTGACCCCAAATGACTCCCAAACCACTAAAAACATAATAAATGGTCTTAAGTATCTTATTACAAACCAAAAACATGAATTCTCATCACAAAACTCTTAAGGACCTTATTACAAACCAAAAAAATGACTTCTCATCACAAAACTAACATTTGCAACATTTTCACATTAAGAGCTATGGTGCCCTGCACCATACTCCCCAAGAGAAAGGAACTAAATTCCCCTTGAGGATAGTGCTTCCAAGTTGAATCATGTTATTCTCAAACCTCCAAGTGCTTTCTCCATCTGGTAACCCATTCCAGTGAACCAAATACTAGAAATTAGCATTATTCTTTGTATTCTTGAACTCTTTGTCACCCAAGATATGCTCCAACTATAGAGATTTGTTTGATAGATGAGTCTTGACTCCTTCCTCACTTGAAAATATTGTTGAATCTGCACTATGACCTGCTACCATATCTCCTCCATCCTTGAAATGGAATTTTTTCTTCTTCACTCTTGGTGTATGCTTTGTCTTGTCCACATCCCTTTGAAAATTATCTGTGACCTCTTCACTTTTTCTATTACCTCTTCAATCTGATGTTCTACCCCTATGATTGCTTCTTTCTTAGGTATAGCAACCTCTAATATGATAGAATGATCAAAATACCCTTTTGAAAACAATGATTGGAGTACCTCTTCTATCATCACAACAAAATGTTTTTTAATCCCATCTTGAATCTTTAAAATCAATTCATCCTTTACCTTCAACTCAATATCATTTCCCTTCAAAATCTGATCACTCTTCATGTCTGCTATCATACTACTACCAAGTTTTGAATTGGCTGCAAGGTTCATCTGCTCTTCTTTATCTACCTTTTTGAACTCTTTTCTTCCTACCATCATCACATTGGCTTCCTTAGTTTGTCCTTTATCATCTTCAATTAATGGTGTCAAAGTGAAGGAGATTCCATATTTTTCTATATCATATTTATTTCTTCTACCATCATACATAGCATGCCTATCAAATTGCCAAGGTCTCCCTAGCAGAAAATGGCACACATCCATAGGAAATGCATCACATAAAATATTATCTTTGTACCCTCCTATATTTAACTCCACCCAAATTTGTTCATTTACCAACACATATTGACCATCATTCAGCCAAGAAACTTTATAACCTGGAGTATCATGTGGTATTCTAGGAAACTTAAGTTTCTCAACCATCTCAATAGAAACCATGTTATCTGTACTTCCTAAATCAATCACAACTTTACATACCTTACCCATGCACTTACAAGTTGTTTTGAAGAGTTTCCTTTGTGATGGCTCCTTTTCTTCAGGTTCTTTGATGAGAGTTCTCCTTACCATGAGTGATTTTCCAACTTCTGGAGCAACATGTTGTGATATTGATCCCACACTTTCACAATCATCTCTTTGAGCAATCTGACTTCTCCTTTCTCCTCTAGTTGAATTAGTGGCTTGATATTCATTACATTTCCAAGCTTGATGTCCAAACTTTTTGAATTGATAACACCTAGGTATGTGCAGAATCATCATGGAAAAAATAGGCCCTTAAGTGGCAAAAAAATCAAAAAAATCAGAGTTAGGCAACTTGACATAAAAATTTGAATAAGTTATCTTTATTATTTCAAAAATATGTAAGAATATAATTTGTATAAAATTGAATCTAGTTTCTAAATTACTAGGTTTTTTTACAAAAAAATAAAATATATTTGGTGAAAATTTAAAATTTCAATATAGTAGTACTTAAATTTCAGGGAAAAAATAAGAAGTAGGTGTCTGTCTGACCACCCTAACCACATTAAAATGATAATAATTTTTTATAAGATTTTAGATATAAGTAGAGGACTCACGTCTCGATGTGATGCATATTTTTTTATAAATTTTTTCCAAAATAATTAACTATAATTTTTTTATGACAACATTTAAAAAATATAAAGACTTGTATGTCTGAGCACCTTAACTTGGTCAAAACTTCATGAATTTCATTTTTTTCTTTTTTAATCTTATATTATGTGAAGCATAGAATGTGACGCATGTTTTGGATTCAAAAAATATGATACCATTTGAAAGATATAGATGTTTTTCAATCAGCCTAAAAATCAGGACTTTAGTCATAATTCAATAGAAAATGAATAATAATTATTTATTAAATTCAAAGTAAAGCATAATTTATATTGGTGGAAAGCTGAGAATCTCCTTTAAAAACCCTTTTTTTTTAATCAATTTTGGGTAAAAAAAAGTCATCAGCCACATACCCATCATATTACCACTTTTTGGCCCATCATGATCCTGCACATACCCACCTTCCTGTGAATCCTTGTGAACCTCTACCTTGACCTCCAAATTTGTCTCTAAAGTGTGATCTACCTCCCTAATCTACAACTTGTTCATTGGCTTTACTTTCATAGTCTTGGGTCTCATATGACTTCCTTGAAGTATAAAATGTCCCTCTTCCTCTAGAATTGTTGCCTCTACCCCTTGTTTGTTTGTCTTGCCTTCTCTTTAACTTTTCTTCTACCCTTATTGCCATTTGATAGAATTCCTCCACCGTTCTTGTATTTTCTAAAGTTAACTCATATTGGATGTTAAATCTTAACCCATGAATATATCTAGCCACCTTCTCCACATCGTCCTCCATGTGACCTGCTTGTATGCTCAGCTTATAAAACTCATCAGTACATGATTTGACATCCATCTCTCTTTGTATCAAACCTTGAAGTCTCTTATACATTTGAAGTGCATAATCACTCGGTAGAAATTTACCCTTAAGCTTTGCCACCATTATGTCCCAAGAGACAATTTTTGATTTACCTTTCTTCCTCCTTTCAGTTTTCTCATAATCCCACCATAATAAGGCAATGCCCCTTCAACTTCTTTTTTCTATCTTGATCTTTTGCTCCTCGAGTACATCTTCACACTCAAAATAGTTATCAAGTGTTGCAATCCAATCCAAAATCTCTTCCTCATTCAAATTACCTCCATACATTGGTAAATCAATCTTTGGTAAATCAATCTTCACCTTGTGTGTATCTTCCTTGACTGCTCTCAGTAGATTGGTCATCCTCTACTCATCAGGATCCAACTCCTCTTCTTGAGTCTCTTCTGGGTGATTCTCCTTTTCCCCTTCCTCTTCTTGGTCACTCTCATCATCTATGACCACACCTCTTATCTGACCTATTTTCATAGTCTCAAGCCTTGCTATCAACCTATCTTGTAGTTCCTTCAACCTTCTAATCTCTCTTGCAGTCTTCTCTTCCATCTCATTCATATTTCTCGCCATAGTGTTACCTTTTGGAGGCATCTTGTTCACTTTTTCACTTCACTCTTTCCCTCTTCAAATCAAACCTATACTCTAATACCAATTTTATGTAGAGCGGGATCGAATAATCTTGTAAAATTTCTAATGAAGCAAACTTTCAAAGGTTCAAATAACCAAATGATGGGTTTTTACTCAATAACCCTCAATCCACTAGTAGCACTTCAGAAGTGGTTTTCCAAAATAATTTCCCAACCAGACCTCATACCCAAAAACTAATTGTTTTTTTAATACCCATTAAGCCCTTTCATAACATATCTCAAATGCAGGTGTGAGTGTTTTTGGAATGTAATTCCCTAAAATTGACTATCTCACCTTGTAGAGGCTTAATTAGGCTTGCTTGAACTAGGCACCTATTGGTTTTACAACTTCAAAACCTCAATTATTCATTTAAAATCCATCAACATGTCTCATGGGTTTGTACAATCTTTTCTCATCACCTAGAATGGCCTCCAAACCACTTTTCTACAAAACCCTACTCCTATGCAACTTTTACACCAAAAAATGAAGTTTCCCTACCTAGGGCATCAACAAACTTACACTTCCCACCATCCCCTACTCTTTCCACTTCAAGAACAGAAAACCCTACCCATCTACACCCATTCCACTGAATGTTAGGCCTTTTCACCAGTGGAATGGGTTAACAACTCATTTTTCTTCACTCAAACCCTCAAAACTAGGGTTCCTTGGCAAATTTCAATAAAAATGCTCTAAAATCCTTCAATATTAATGAAACAAATGAAATAAAATTTATATTATAGATATTTCAATGCTTCATCATGCCTAATGCATGATTAATCACCTACATAATATACCAAGCTGTACAACCTCATGTAGCAACAAAATTGCTTCAAAAATGCAAGAAAATGGAGTCCTTGTTATTCAAATTTAAAACTTACATCATCAACAACCTATCCCAACATTCACAAGTTATTTTTAAGCCTTTTCCAACCACAAACAACCAAATACAATTTAACCTTGAAGATGCAACCGTTCAACTTCCCTTTTACATGAAAAATGCAAAAAGTGCAAAGTTTCTTTGACAACTTTTGCAACTTTTACCATATTTACAAAATTGACCCCAAATGACTCCTAAACCACTGAAAACATAAGAAATGGTCTTAAGGACCTTATTACAAACCAAAAACATGACTTCTCATCACAAAACTAACATTTGCAACATTTTCACATTAAGAGCTATGGTGCCTTGGACCACCTATCCACTAACCCAACAACATTTTTCCCTCTCCTTTACGTGTGATATGCAGGTCTAAGTTGCATATTTCCTAAGGAGTAAGATTGGAGAAAATTTGTCAACAACTAAAAATTGTCAAAGTTGTCAACAAGCCTTAGAGAACCTTGGAGAAGACCTACAAGTTAAAAATTAGATATTTGGATCTGGAAACTTGCAGAGGTAGATTGTGTAGACCAGGAAGAGTAGATTCAAACTTTGAAACTTAAAAAAATCCCAACTAGACTGATTCACCACTTCTTGCGAATGAGTCCCAGTTCCAGTCAAATTCCATTTTTTTGTAGATTTGGATACCCATTGGGTAGATTCATGTTCTTGCACAGTTTTCTAGAATCTGGATTGATTCGCCCAGCATGGCGAATGAGTCCCAATCATCCTTGAAGTGATATTTTCTAGTGTTCCAGATCTCCATCCAACTATCTCAAGATTTCCAGGTGCACACATTCTATTTTATAGTTTTATGTGTTGTTTCATTCACTTTTCTAGGTCATTTAGTGTTACTTTGCATTCAATTAAGGTTTTGCATTTCATCTTGCATTTCATTATCTTTTCCAAGTCTAAAATTGGTAGTGAACCCCTTATTATATCATATTCAACCCCTAGAACAACCCTCTTGTAAGATCTCTTTCTCTTTTACATTGAGATCTCAAGGGTTTGTTCTTGAGTGAAAGTTAGTGAAGATTGTCATTCTAGGTCCTAAACCCTAGAAAAGCAACATTTTTTCACCTTTCAATATGTTCAATGTGCAAGAAGTTTGAAGTTTCATATAGTTCTCTATTCATGTTTGAAGTTCAAGGCATGTGTGGAAATGACTAGTAGTGTACAAAATTCAAATCTTATGTGTGGATTGATGATAGGAACTAATTAAGTCTCTTGTGGTGGCGCATGGCATCAAGTTTCTAGAAATTTGTGTTTGGACCATTGTATTACAATTTTCATGTAATTTTAATTTAGGTCCACCTTATGTCATCCAAGTTTTGTGTGGATCCTTGGATGACATGGAAGAGAGTTAATTAATGTCATGTATTTTTTTTAAATTTTCATATGCATCTCATGTGTGTGAGTTGTGTGATGTATCAATTATATTGGATTTGATCAAGCAAGGTAATTTTAAGTGAAAAACTATGAAGAAAAGAGGGAGAGCCACTATCAGGAGATCATTCTTAGTGTGGAAGAGTGTCAGGTATGTTATATTTAAAATCCACCATTATTTTTGTGTTTCGGTAGGATTAGTGTTCTACTTGTATTTTTTTGGTAGGGATTGGTGTCTCTTTTTGGTGGGGATTGTTGTCTCCAGTAGGTTGATTACTATAGATTCAATAGGTGATTGGTGTCTCTGGTAGGCTATTGCCTAATTTATGTTGCGATCTACTTATTATATTTCTACATTATGAGGTTGGATTTGGGTAGTATATCCAAGTAGCTATTCTCATCATGTTTTTCCAATCTTCAATTTCTACATATATTTGGTGTTATCTTGTGTTGTGTTTTCTTGTATCGTTAAGTGCTCTTCATGTTTAAAATATATATAATAGTAGTAAAAGTTCAAGATGCATAATCTGGTAAGTAGTGTTGAAGTTAAGAATTTTGAATTAAGTGGATCTATTGATTCACCTCCCTCTCAATAGATTGTGTGCCCTTCAATTGGTATCAGAGCTAAGTTCCTCTTAAAGAAGTCTAACAAATTAAGATAGATTTGGGATGGCATAATAGAGTTCTTCTAGAAACAAACTACTAGTCCTTGATGGATCCAATTTTTTATTTTGGAAATTTAGGATGGAGTCCTATTTGATGCCTTTAGGAATGAACATTTGGATGTTAGTTGTAGAAGGATATGAGCCTCCTAAAAATATTCCTCCTAGGAATCAAGCTAGAAATAGGGCTCTTGAACTCAATGCTAAGGTAAAGAATGCTCTTTAATGTGGACTGAATAATTCTAAATTTGTGAAAGTAATGTAGTGTAAAAGAATAAAGGACATATGGGACAAATCGAAAATAATTTGTGAAGGTGATGATAAATTCAAAGAGGAAAATTTATAGACTTATGGAGCTCAATTTTAAGGATTGAAGATGAAAGAAGATGAGAACATATCTACTTTCATGCTCCGATTTGATGAACTTGTCAATCATATCCAAGGTCTTGGTGAAAGTTTGGAAGAGAAGATTGTTGTGAAGAAGGTGTTAAAAACACTAAAATACTCAGAGGGGGGTGAATCAACATATGCTAAAACTTAAACAATTCCAAAATATCAAATCATGTTAACTGAAAGAAGAGCATAAATGAAAAATGCACCATACAAGGACACCAATATTTTTTACGTAGAAAACCCAATGAGGGAAAAAACATGATGAGAGTTAACTAACAATATATGAAGCTCAATGCTTGCCAAAATCATAATTTTGTTTAAGGCTCACTACCTAAGGACTTATAGACTAAGGAAGACAACCTTAGGGAAAGATACAAGGACCTATTGAGACTCACTATCTCATAGAAAGATACATGAAAAATATGAACATAAACTTCTATAAAGAAGCATCCAACATATGCTAATGTTGCAATCCCTTTTTCACACAATCACTTCATCATACTGACTTACCACACTTCATATTTAACATAATTCTCAATTCTAAATCATTATCCTCAGTTACTTTCACAAATGAATTTTATGTTCTATAAATACCCTTTTCAACAACTCAAAACCTCAATTAGGTCAGCTCCAAGATGAATTTCTGATGAAACAAATGATGCAACATATGTCAGATCCAATTATATACATTATGAAGAGAAAAATATGTTTAGATCAATACACAACATAACAGAACCAAAAAGCATCACAACACATCCTTTGAAGAAAAAATAATTAATCATGATCAACCATAGATATAGGAAACATGACTGTCAGCTCAAACAATGACACGCCACAAAAACTACCAAATGTTCAACTTTACACCACAAAGGAGAACCAAAAACAATCATGTAGACCAATATGTGAGCATTGTAGACTATGCACAGTAAATTTCAACCATATTTTAAAGTATCTAATCATTAAGTTATAGCATAAAAAGAGAAACGTATGTTTTGTGGAATAATTAAGCATTCAAAACCAACTATACTACACCATCCTTTGAAAACTGCACTTGTGGACCACCACACATGATACAATAATATAGTATGCATTGAACATCACTGAAGATGTCCTCAAAACCACAAGGCCAAAACTTCACTTCCGGAGGAATGCGGAGCATTCCAATACACCTTCATCAACTCTTGACTCTACCAGAGCATAGAGAGGAACACTTTCACTTATAAATTTCACTATATAAGGTGTAATGACTTTAATTCTTGGATATAACACCTTCACATCTCAACCATCTTATATTCTAAATTTCAAGATAAAATATTTCTCTATAGAAGGATGCGAACCAAAATACCATGACTCTATCTTGGAGTATACACTGTTAACGCCTTTAAAAATATTCAGTAACTTATCTCATTGTGCAGTACACCAAACATAAATGATATCAATGTAGGCATGTAGGAAACATATTGGAACAAGTGTATCCACCTTTCCATCACACACAAACATCACATTGATCGCCATTCTACCTCATACTACACTGTTTCCTTACATCAGTTGATATATTTATACATCAAATATCTTTGGAGTATTATACAATCTTTAGCACATATAATAGACATAAATTGAAACACTTCTTGAGTTGACATTAACTATAACACATATTTCCAACAATATCCCCTTTTTCATTGATGGAAACACACACACATATCTATAAAACTTCTCTCTCCCTTTGACATCAAGGATAAAGGGCATAATATCTTTTACTTATGACAACCTCAAAAATAAATTCTACATGTACTCCCCATGACTATATGATTTCTATAAAAAACTCTCCCCCTAAGATTAATATTCCTCAAAATCTGATGCTAGGTACAAAATATTTTCAACAAAAACCAAAAAGATATTGCAATCCTCTGTAAAACTATACAAAGACAAAATTGTCTTATCTACACCTTTGCAACTTCCTTAGAAGGTAGAATATTCTTGTAAATTACCTTAAGTTGCACCAAATTTGCAACCCATATTGCTTTTTTTGAGGTGAGACTATTATTTTGACATTCAAAATGAGTGTGCAAATCCTCAGCTTCATCCACATTGCTTGGAACCTTTATTTTGCATTCAACCTTTTCTACTTCAGCTAAAAACTAAGATAATGAAGAAAGTCTCAAGTTGACTGCTTTCCTTAACTAGCCAAATTGTCTCTTTATTTGTTCACTTGATCTTGAAGCAATGATAGCTGCAAATGAATATTTTATATTTGAGCTCTACTTGCCCCATCCTTATCCTTTTACTGATCATATATTTTGGCCATTTGAATGATCTGTGACTCAATGGAGTCAATCTAATCCTTGATTCTTTTAGTGGAATTAGGCCATCTAAATAAAAATTTATAAAGAGAAATAACTTC
This sequence comes from Sequoiadendron giganteum, assembly GCA_007115665.2. Classification (NCBI taxonomy): domain Eukaryota; kingdom Viridiplantae; phylum Streptophyta; class Pinopsida; order Cupressales; family Cupressaceae; genus Sequoiadendron; species Sequoiadendron giganteum. Next base: position 243,021,048 of record CM021106.1, on the reverse strand, counting down.
ATCCACACATTCCTTAAACATCTTCATATTGTCTTGCAATTTGTTGTGTGCATTAGCACACTGGTCAAATGTATCAACCATTCTTTTATATTTTATCTTTCTCAAGGCCTCTCACTTTGCCTTCATCTCAACGTACAAAGAATGATCCCTAAAAGAATCCATCAAAAGCTTCAATTTTTGTTTCGGAGGCAAGGAAGAATCTATGTTTACCTCAATTAAACCCTCCTAAATTATCTTCACAACATTATCAATTAATCCACTCTTCTTCACATGTTCTTGTAAAATATCCTTCCTTACATAAGCATGCAGAATATCACCAAGTTGTAAATTTTGGAGGGGAGAAATGTTTGACAAGTCAACTTTTCCCTCATAAGTAGGAATTTGCAGAAGTTGAGGTGTCACCACATGTTGAAACTACATCTACAAAGTAAAAAGGTCTTTAAAAGAATCTGATGATGAAGAACCCTAACCTCTATCCATGGAAGCATTTTGTTTCTCAACTATCTCCAATACAATATCCTAAAGTTTCTCAAGATTATCTTATTTCTTCTGCTCAACATTCTCCTTCTCCTTTTTCTCTTCTTTATTTACTTCTTTTTCCATCTCTATGTCAGATAATTCTTATATTTTAAGCACACCAGAGACACATTCTCCTTCTTCCAATCTGGAGGGTCCTTGTACTTCTTTCTAACCAAATATGTTTTGCTCATTTGTATCCTCCGAAGGAGGTAAATTTTCCATTTCTTGTTCATTTGGAGGCACTTGTGCATTTATTTCAACATCGTGCTATCATGCATCTATGAATCAACATCAACTTCACTTTTCAATTCATTAATTATTTTTTGTGTAGCTTCTTCAATTTCACTCCAAATCTTCCTCTTGACATATTCATCCATGTTCATCAATATATCTATTCTTCTTTTAGTCTAGATCTCCTTGTCTTTTCTTTAGAAAATCATCTATTTTTCTTCCTATGAAACAAGAATCCTAGATTTATCAATTTCTTGTAATTTTAGCTCTTCATTAGCCTTGATTGCTTCTTCTCTTCTCTTCCTAAAAGCCTCAACAAGGTTATCTAAGGATTTTTCTACAATGTAATTGAAGAGAATTTTTTGCTCCAGCATGTATTCAATGACAACATTTTCAATTGTCTTATTGTCCTCCAGAGGGACATTTGGATATAACTCCATTATATCATTCAATAGACCATATTTGACAATCCTATTAAGGATTGCACCATAATCCAAAGGGTAATGTTTGACCGAAGGAGTTTCTCAGTCTTCTCCTTAGCAATCTCCTTTCATTTCTTCTTTTGTAAGGGAATTTATTCTTCTTCTCCATGTCTTGTTCTTTTATTTCTTGTTATCAAACAAAATCCTTCATTTATTCTTCTTCATGATCATTCACATTCACATTATTGATCTTTTCCCTTTTTCTATTGCTTAGGTCTAGGATTATTTCTTTCAACACTCTTAGTTTACAACAATGCTACAATAGTAGCCTTTCTTTTTCTAGGAGGTGTTTGAGCAGGTCTGAAAGTTGTAGTAGTGACAAAGGTAGATCTATTTGTCCTTCTAGGAGCTGGTGTAGCAATAATGTCTTGTGAATCTTCTGTAGGACCCTCAGGAGTTTCAAACATGTTTTTCAACTTAGAAATCATCTTCCCCAAATTTGGCATCTTGTTCACCTTTTCTTATACCTTATTTGTTTTCCTATTGGTTATCTCATCATATGTGCCAAACCTTTCAATAGAGGGATCCCTAGGTTTGTTGAGAAAAATATCAACATATGAAATCTAGTCAGATCTAGAGACCTCATAAGGAAACTTTGTTATACATGAAGTTCTTGGTTCAACTACCTCCATATAACAATTGTCTTTATCCACCATAAAAGTGATTTCACTCTTATATTTCTCCACAACTTGTGAGAGTATCCTATCCCTCTTCTACATTTCATTTTGAAATATTTTGAAGAAACCTTAGAGCATTGTGCCATATTATTTGGTATCTGGAAAGCTACACATGCGATCCCTAATCTATTGTGCAATAGAAATATCCTTTCTCCAAACCACATTCTACAAACCAGGCATTTCTTTAATGAAATAGAACATAAGGAAAATAATCAAAGTTTCATACCATAAATTATATCATGAATCATTGGTTATCTGTAGATTCTCCAATAGCTATTACAACAATATCTCAAAAAGATCATAATCCTTTCCTTCCTTCACCATCTGATGAGTAGTGTATATGGAAATGGTGGTAGAAAATCCTTCCCTATTTTTGTAGTAAACCTTGTATGCAATACCCATCATGGCATATTGGACCCCTAAGTTAGAGATGTCATCCACGGTAAGCTTCATAACTTCTTCATTCTTCATGACCTTCGCCATCGACACAATTCTAGTGAAGCACAGTCTAGTCACAACCCTGATAGCTTCCTTTATGATTAGGTGAGGTTGATCAATCCAAAATATATCTTCATGAATCCAGGTCAAAGCAATTCTAACTCATTCATATTTGAATCAATAGTTGGGGAAACCCTTCCACACATCTAGACCTTTTGCTTCCACATTTTCATACTCTAGCTTGAGTTGAAAATCATCTCCCAAGAGATGATTGTTTCCAAACTCTTCTATCTTTATATGGTTGTACTCATTTAGCTATGAGTGAATGTAGATGTATACATCTTCTAAATGAAACACATTAATAGGAACGTGAGAGAATTATCCATCCTTGTCAATCACAATGGATATGTATGGATGTTTCTTGAATTTTGGTCTTGGCTTCTCAACAACATCAATGAAAATTGGTGTATCAATGATAGCACTTTCTAAATTCTATGGTTTTACAAGAAAACTAGAGAAATACCCATGAATATTGTCATTAGAGTTTGCACGCAACATGTTTAAAACCTTCTTCTTTTCCTTAGCACTTGCATACACTTGATATCTATTAAATGAAATTAATTTTGATCAAATGGGGACTAAATATGCTTCACACCAACCCTAGTAACTCTACATTAAGTGCATTTCTTAGTTCTTGACACAAGTAGATTTTTCCTATCTAAGATATCATAAGGATCCATGATTATTCAACAAAATTTCATAGAGAGTGTATTTTATCTGAAACCTTGAGAAAAAAAATCCATATCAGCATTAACCATTATGTTTAAGACTTCAAAATAATATGCTTTACATGGGTTTGAATTTTTTTTGAAATTGTGACTCCCCCTGAGCCAATACTTTATTTTTAGTTATCAGAGGATCCATCTACACCGAGATGAGGTAAAGATTCATTCTTTGCTTTAATTTCTTCCTTTTTCTGCCACACCTTGTTCATCATCTTCTTTTGGGAAGTAGAAGGTATTAATTCTTTCCCTTGCAAAACCTTGCAATGTTTCTGAGTTTATTACAATTGTAGCAAGTGATATTATTTTGTGGAGTATAATTACTTATTCTCACATTAGATCTACAATCAATAGATGTATGACCAAAATTGTTGCATGTGTATTAGTAACCATAGAAGGATTGAGAAGTCATAGCATTACTATTCCTTATCACTTTACTTCTAAATTCATTAGCCTTCTGACCAAATTTATTGCAAACATAGCACTAACCATGAAATGATTGAGATTTCATAACATTATACATTGGAGGCCTAAATGAATTCTGACTCATCTTTCTTCTACATTCAGCAACCTTATGACCAATCTTATAACAAGTAGAGTAGTTACCATTGAACCTGGTAGTTTGATTAGGGGCATGATTTATGAATTTCTTCTTCTTGTTTTGGACAGGAATGAATCCACCTTCTTTCTTGCTATATTGATTTTTCTTTACATCTTTAGAGAATGTCTCCTTAGTTTTCTTAGTGTAGTCTTTATCCTCCCTTTTTTTAGACTTCCCTTCTGCTTTGAAGTTACCATACAGGTTTGCAAATGCACTGGTCATAGGACTTTTCCCTTTTTCAAAACCAAGACTAGATTTCTCTTTTGATGGCTTTTGATAGTTAATCAACTCATCAAGAACTTTAGAACCTCCTCTCATTTTTAGACCCTTTTCAATCTACTTTTTTTCTTTTTCAATTTCTTTTATCAAAATGATAATCTCTTCCTCAATATTTGAACATTCAACAGTTTTATCATTGAGCTTGGTATTCAAAAAATATTCAATCATCTTACCATCTTAAATCTTAACTTTAAAATTAGAGATCACAACTTCTATCTCCTTGAGTTTAGTTTCACATCCTTTACCTCCTATTTGAGTCTCTAATCTGTCAATTTCTACTTTCGATTCTTTAGCTTGTGCCTTCAATTTGATAATTGTATCCTTTAATTTTTCAAGAATGTAGTCATATTTTATGTTTAGTGTTCTTGCTCCTTCCAAATATTCAAGAGCAGACTAGAGTTCTCCTTTAAAATCTACTTCACAATCTTTTGGATTGATGTCCCAACCTTTAGGTTCCACTGACTCTATATCTTTTTCTAGAATAAACATATCATTGATCTTTGTTGTAGACCCCACATGTTCAAGTGCAAGATCTACCTCAACTGTTACAGTTATCAAAGGCACTTGGCTTTGATACCAATTTTTGAACACACTGAAATGTTGAGAAGGGGTGAATCAACATATGCTAAAATTTAAACAATTCCAAAACATCAAATCACATTTACTAAAAGAAGAGCAGAAATGAAAACATGTACCACACAAGGACACCAAGATTTTTTACATGTAAAACCCATTGAGGGAAAAACCATGGTGAGAGTTAACTCACAATATATAAATCTCACTACTTTAAAAATTGCAATGTTGTTTAATGCTCACTACCTAATGAATTTCATACTAAGGTGCACAATCTTAAAGCAAGATACAAGGACCTTCTGAGACTCACTATCTTATGGTAGGATACATTAAAATTATAATGAAAAACATGAACATGAATTGATATAAAGAAGCATATAGAATATGTTGATGGAATAGTCCCTTTTTCACACAATCACTTCATCATACTGACTTCACACACTTCATATTCAACATACTACTTAATTCTAATTCACTATCCTCAACTAATTTCATAATTTTTTTTCTCTTATAAATACCCTATACAACAACTCAAGGCCTCAATTAGATTGGCTCCAAGATGACTTTCTGATGAAATGAATGATACAATATAGGTCCACTCCAATCACATTAGGAAGAGAAAAATAGTTATAGATCAATACACAACATAGAAAGATCAAAAATAATCACAATACATCCTCTGAAGTAAAACTAATTAATCAAGATCAATCGTAGATGAAGGAAACACAACTATTGGTCCAAACAATGATGCCACCACCAAAATTGCTAGTTGTTCAACTTTACACCACCTGGGAGAACCAAAAGCATCATGAAGACCAATATGTGAGCATTGTAGACTATGCACAATACCTCTTCAACCATATTCTAAAGTATCTGATCATTAAGTTCTAGCACAAGAAGAGAAACATATGTTTTGTGGAAAAATTAAGCATTTAGAACCAGTTGTACTACATTATCCTTTGAAAATTTCACTTGTGGACCACCGCATCCCATGATAAAATGTATAGTATGTATTAAACATCACTGAACATCCTCAAAACCAAAAATTCCAAAACTTCACTTCTGGAGGAATGTGGAGCATTTCAACACACCTTCATCAACTCTTTACTCTGCCAAAGCACGGACCGAAACACTACCACTTATAAATTTCATTATAGAAGGTGTAATGATTTGAATTCTTGGATATAACACCTTCACATCTTGACCATATTATCTTTTGAAATACAAGATAAAATATTTCTCTATGGAAGGATGTGGACCAAAATACCATGACTCTATCTTGGAGTATACATTGTGAATGCCTTAGCAAATATTCTACAACTTATCTCATTGTGTGGTAAACCAAAAATGAATGATATCAATGTAGGCATGCAGGAAACATATTGGAACAAGTGTACCCACCTCCGCATCACACGAATCCATCAAACTGATCACCATTCTACCTCATACTGCACTGATGTCTTACACTAGTTGATATCACTATACATCAACTATCTCTAAAGTATTATATAATCTTCAAGACATATAATAGACATCAATGGAAACACATCTTGAGTTGACATCAATGAAATACATATTACCAATAGAACGTACTTAGATATCTCCCCAAAAGGTTTGATCCTAAAATATATGCTATTGAGGAAGCTAGGGATTTGAATACTTTAAAATTAATTGAATTGCATGGAACTTTAACTACATCTGAAATGGGATTTGAAAGTGAGAATTTTATAAGGAAAGAGGTTGCTTTCAAAGTGTCTAAGAAGCAGGTTGATGAAGATTCTAATTTTGGATCAGATCCAGAAGAAGCTACAAAGAGGTTTTGATAAGTACAAAGGAAAATTACCCTTCAAGTGTTTCAATTGTGGAGAAATAGGGAATTTTATGGCTAAGTGTCCCCGTAAGAATTATAAAAATTTTGAGAAAATAAATGGAAATAAATCATTTTAGAGCAAGTTCAAAGGTCATAGGAAACATAAAAGTTTCTAGACTAATGAGGAAGAAGACTAATCCACTAAAGAAGAAGATGAAGATGCATGTGGAGATGAAAAGTAAAAGTTGTGTTCATGGATTTTGAGACTACTGATGGAGATGCTGAAGTAGATTCCAAAAAAAAAGTAGAAGAGGTAGATATTATGGAATAATTGATGTGTGCTAGAAAATAAATCAAGAGACTAAAGAACATAATTGTTGAAGAAGTGAGAGCTAAAGAAAAGGTATCTAAGGAATTGAAGAATGTAGAAAAGATGCTCATTGAACTAAAGACCAAAATTGAAGAAGAAAAAAGAGTTGAAGAGGTTCTGACAGAAAAATTACTATCAAGATACAAAGACTAACACAAGCTTGAAGCCAAAATTGTGGAAGTAAGAAAAGATCTTGAAAAGGTGAACCAGCAATTGCAGATGAAGCTTGGTAAAAGTACAGAGACCCTAGATCATATTTTAGAGAATTGGAGAGCTCCACATATCACGACCAAAATATTTTTTGATGATTAGAAGAAGAAGGCATCATAACAGTTTGAAAATACTACTAAGGCAAGTCTGAAAGTGACAAGCTCTATAAGTTCGAGATATGAAAGAACCATGGAAAGTGATGAAAGCATGACATACAATGATGGATTTATTCAAGTGCAGCACAAAAGAAGATCTGGAAGATATGGATACAATACTAGGTCAAATTTTCCTTTGGTTATTGTATTAATTGCAATAATTTTGGTCATAAGATTGTTGATTGTAGAAGAGCTTCGGTAATAAGAAATAATTTTTTTAGTAATAATGCATTTACACCTTTGTACAACTTTATTATCATTTGTTTCAAATGCAAAAACTTTGGCCATATTGCAACGAACTTCATAAGAAATTATGAGTTCTTTGCTAGAAAGTGGGAGAAAAGAATTAGAATATAGAAGTCGCAAATCAAGCAAGTTATGGAAGAAGGTTCTTGAAGAGAAGATGTCTAAAAAATCAATGATTGCTCAAATTTCACTACATGCTCAAAAGGAGAAGAATCTATGGATTATTGATAGAGGTTTCTCTAACCATATGAGTGGAGACAAGAGTAAGTTCATGAATTTCAAGAAATTTTAAGGTGGTTTAGTGACCCTTGGAAAGAATTCAATTTGAATTTTTTTTGGTAAGGGTACTTTAAGTCTTAATGGTGGTAAAACCAAGACACATTTATCATCTCGATGAGTTGAATGGATATAGTTGTCTGAGTGTGTAGAAAGATGAAAGTTGGCTTTCACACAAAAGGCTAGGACATATAAATTTTGATGATATTGTAAAGATTAACTCAAGAGGGTTGGTCTAGGATATGCAAAAGATTAAGAATCCTAAATCAATTATCTGCAATCCATGTCATGAAGAGAAGTAGACAAGATGTAAATATCCTACTAAGGATTATTCCGCATCAAAACCATTAGATCTAGTTCATACATATTTGTGCAGACTAATGAGGACTAAGAGTCCATAAGGAGATCGGTATTTTATGATGTTGATTGATAATTATACTAGGATGACTTGGATAACCTTCTTGAAAGAGAAGTCAAAATATTTTGAAAATTTTAAGGCTTTCAAGGCATTGGTAGAAAATGAAACTGGAAGGACAATAAAAATTTTGAGATCAAAGAGAGGTGGATAATTCACTGCTAAGAAGTATGAAAATTTTTATGAAGATCATGGGATTTGGAGGTAGTTCTCTTCTCCTAAAACTCTACAAAAAGAAGGATTTGAAGAAAGAAATAATCAAACTCTACAAGAGATGGCAAGAACTATGTTATGTCAAGAAAATCTACCAAATATGTACTGGAGAGAAGCTACATAGACTATTGTATATATTTTGAACAGAGTTCAGATCATGCACAACATTGAGAAAAATCCATATGAGTTATAGAGAGGAAGATTGGCATCAATAAGAAACCTTATAATATTTGGAAGCAAGTGCTACATCAAGAGAGATGAAGAAAATTTGGGTAATTTTGATTCCAAATCAGATGAAGGTATTTTTCTTGGTTATTCCTTAAGAAGTAAAGCTTACAAATACTATAGAAAAATATTGAAGAAGATAGTTGAAAGTGAAAATGTGAGAGTTGATGAGAATATTCATTCTACTAGCATTTCAAAAGTAAAATATTATGAAGAAACAATTCATAACTTAGTATTGAAGATTCAGAAGAAGTTTTTACAAAATCTCTAGCAAAATATGTTTTTAGGAATCATTCTAAACACTAAATCATAGATGATAATGATAGTGGGGTTCAGACCCAAAAGAAACTTAGGAGATCAGGTGAGCAACTACACTTTGCTTTACTATCAAAGATAAAACCTAAGTCATACCAAGAAGAAAGAAAATAACATGGATAGATAGAAGGTATGGAGGAAGAACTAAATCAAATCATGAAGAATGAAACTTGGGAACTTTTCCCAAGACCTAAAAACACGAATGTGATTGGAACAAAGTGGGTATTCAAAAACAAGCTAAATAAAGAAGGTGAAGTTATCTAGAACAAGGAAAAGCTTGTGTGTAAAGGGTATGCTCAATTTGAAGGCATATACTTTGAAGAGATATTTTCGCCGGTATCAAAACTGGAGGCAATCCAAATGTTTTTAGCACTTTCAGCATTTAAGAATTTCAATGTGCACTAGATGGATGTGAAGTCAACATTCTTGAATGGATAGCTTGAAAAAGAGGTTTATATTGAACAACCAGAAGTATTTCCATGTTATAACAATCCAAATTATGTTTTTCAGATTGAAGAAGGTTTTGTATATACTCAAACAAGCTCCCAAAGCTTGGTATTCCAAGTAGGATAGACACTTGTAGTAGAAAGGATTCTAGAGAGGAAGTGAAGATAGTAATCTACACATAAAAATAGGAGAGTAAATTTTGATAGTTTTGGTTATGTAGATGGCATAATTTTTGGAGGTTGTAATGAAGAAATATGCAATAACTTTCAGAAGGCAATGCAGAATGAATTTGAAATGTCCTTTTAGGAGAATTATCTTTCTTTCTTGGGTTGAATATTGTACAATCAGACAAAGGAATTTTCATCTCACAACACAAGCACATAAAGTAAATGTTGAGTAAGTTAAAGATGGAAGATTGTAAACCAATTGCAACACCTTTAGTTACTAGGTGCAATTTGAGTAAAGATGATGAATCTACTTTGGTAGATCAAACATTATATAGGTCCATGATTGGCAATTTGTTGTATGTGACAACATCTAGACTAATATTATGTAGCAAATTGGAATGGTTACTAGATTTCATGAAGCACCTAAAGTGACTCATGTTAAAGAAATAAAGAGGATATTCATGTATTTTAAGGCCATTGAAGATTTTGGACTATGGTATCGAAAGAGTGAGAATTTCACTCTAATTGCATACATAGATGCAAATTGGGTAGGATGTGTTGATGAACAGAAGAGCACAAGTGGTGGTGAATTCTTCCTTGGTGATAGTTTGGTGTCATGGTTGAGTAAGAAATAGGAATCAATTTCTCTAAGTATAATAGAAGTAGAATACATTTCTACAACATCATGCTACACTTAGATGCTTTGGATGAAGCAGAATTTGAAGGATATGAAGGTTGAGTTTGAAGACCCTATCACTAATCTTTGTGATAATGCCAGTGCAATAAATATTTCAAAGAATCTAGTGATGCACTCAAGAACAAAACATATTACAATCAAGTATCATTTCTTGAGGGAGAAGGTTACAGAGAAGGAATTAAGATTGGAATATGTGGATACAAAGGATAAAGTTGTAGATATATTCACAAAGCCACTTCCTAAGGAGACATTTGAGTTTCTCTGGAAGAAGTTGAGAGTTGTTTCTCCCTCCTCTTGAATCAAGAGGAAGCATAAGGTGAAGGATACCTTGATCTCCCTATCATAAGAAGGGTTGGTGCTCTTGTAGAATAAATTTAGAGGAAGTGAAGCATGGACTCATGGGGAGTCTATTTGAGGAATAGTTTTTTGGATAGTGTAGTGTACCAGTAAATATGGAAAAGGTTGCATGATGGTGCCTCCTCGCATGGGGAGTTAGTGGATGTCAACATAGGTATTTTTGACCCTTTTCCATTGATTTTAAAGGGGGAGAAAGTGGGCTCACAATGCTAAATTTCTTAGAAATAATAATAATTAGTGAGCTCATAATGCAAAATTGATCAGAAAGAATAATGGGAGAAAGTGGACTTAAAATGTTGAATTTCTTAGAAAAAATAATGATCTCAAAATTCAATTCTTTCATAGAGGGAGAAAATGTTACAACAAAGAAATATCTAAAGGTTTATTAGCTTGGCTATGAGTGCAAGTACTCGGTCCAATTCTAACAGTAGAGCCCTAGTTACTTTTCATGAAACCCCCATCAATAGCAACAACATTCTTTGCCAGTCCAAATATCTCTTCACCAGTCCGATTTCTAACTCTCTTGTTAAGCAAGCTAAGACATTTGAAATTATTTTGAAGTGTTGTTTCATTGATCTTAACTAGTTTATCAAGGTTCTCATAAACTTTCACAGTCTTCTCCTCTAGCACTAAAATCTAAGTTTCAAAATGATTCTTCATGATCTCCACATCCTTAGCCACATATTGGAGAATATCCAACATCTTATTATTCTCCTCTTGGATTTTGGACCCATCCTCTTTGGAGTTATTTTTGTCATTCCTATTAAGCAGGGATCATACTTTAACATTGATTTGGTTGATCTTAGTGAAGAATCATTTAAAAAATATAAAATAATTGGTAGAGTCATGCTTCTCCAATCCTAAAATATCAAAGATCTCATCCTTGTTACAGTTAATTACATTAAGATCTTTAGAAATGTCAATAGGCAGAGTACTTTGATTCTCCTTTTAAATGCCATCCTCTAGAACTACTTTACCTTTCTCTTTACCATGGTCCTCATCATACACATCCATCAACTTGATTCTAGGTTTAAGGACCCCCTTTACACCAATAGATGCGGGCTCAAACTTCCCATCAATTTCTCCATGAGACTTACCATCCACATTACCTTCACCATCATCCTCACAAGTCCTAAAATTCTTCTTCTCAGTAGAAGAAGAGTGAGCAGACTTTCCCATATCCTTCTTGCCCTCAACACTTCCTTTAACAAGCATAGAATTATTCCTTTTAAGAATAGGTGAGGGCTCAAAAACCTCCAAAAAACCCTCACTAGATCCCTAAGTAGACTTCAAAATATTCCTCTTTGAGATAGGGGAAACCACCTCTTCCTGATTATCTGTATGAAAGCCCTTAGACCATGAGAGCTAGGGTTTTTCTTGTATAATTTCTTCAAATTAGGCATAAATTCAAAAGGATTTTCAAAGAAGACCTCCATTGATTCCCCTTCTCCTCCCAATCCACATCCTCCAACTCCTCGCCTGTATCATAACTAGATAGTTGCTTACCATGCTTCACCAGATGGGGTTTAGATAGCTTCTTGGGAGCATCAGGAATAGAGAAAGATTTGATATATTCCATGATCAACAAGATGAGACCTTCATGCAAGGTTGGACACCTAGAACTTTTCCAATGATCCTTAATACCATTTTCCTAGGACAACAATAGGTAATAAGGGAAGGAAATTAAATGCGCAATGCTAAAATGACTTAACAAGATAAAATGATACCCAAAAAATTTCAAGAACCTATCATCAAGAGAGAAGTAATGCATCAAATCCTCGATAGTGTCCACCCAAATGAGCTTAATAAAAAAATTGACATAACCCCCAAAAGCCACCCTCACTATTTTGTCTTGTTTGTAATCTTTGAAGAAGAGTTTCATGGAAGAATCAAAGCCATTTCTATCTCTATAGATTTTCTTTCCTTCAATAGACAAACCCATGATCATACCAATAAATTCCTCAAAGATTTTAAATTCCATACCATTCACCTTTTGAACACGATCCTTCCAACTTGCCACAAAAACTTTGGAGATTTGTGTGTCAAACCCATCAGTTTCTCAATATAGGGAGTGACCTCTCCATTCATAAGGATTTTCCAAACCCTCTCATTCTTCCTAGTTTCCTCATATGAAATTGGTTCAACTCTACTCCTATCACCCCCCATAGTCATTAAAACCTTGAACAAAACAAAGCAATATATAACCCACTAGAAGAGAATGACCAAATACTGCCACCATATTTCAGGAAGAAAGTCCTTATTTTCACCAAAAATTCATTTAGAAATGACCCTGAAAAGATAGATAGTCATAGTAACCTTTAAATTCCAATCTAACTCAAATTTGTTGATGTCGCTAGCAATAATACAAAGGACGTCAACAGGAAGGCCCCTATCAATAATCATAAGGCTATACTCCCCTCTAATCATAAAATTATACTCCCCCTTGCAACATCTAGATTTCATGTTTTAAGATATTTTGAGTTTCCAAGGGGGGTCATTAGTACCCCATTCTCTAGACATGGATATCACCCCAAGATTTACAAATTAATCAGCTAGCTTGTTTCCTTCCCAAAAAATATGAGATATATGACTATATCGAAGGAATTAATAATAGAGATAGAGTCTTTAATAGTGCTCTTGATCAACCAACTAGGGGTTTGGTTATCCTTTAGATATTTGATAATGTTCATACAGTCTGCCTACAACTAGACCTTCTTGAAACCTTTGGATTGGGCCAATTTCAAACCATAATAGGTTGTAGAAGCTTTTGCAAAGTGATTTTTCTAGGTTCCCAATTTTATTTAGTTACTCCATCAAAATTAACCTTGACCTAGTCCTTGGGTGGATCATGCCAAAACACATTCTCCCTAGAATGAGTAACTTTCACAATCAAAATAGAAATAACAAAAGGGATATTCCAACATTGAGAAACCTAAAAATTATACTCAGAGACAAGAGATTTAGGCCCAAAAAGGTTAGCATTAGAAACCCCAACTAAAAAATTATCCTTTATAGAAGAACAAATTTTGAAGGATAGTCGGAGAGGGGGTAGGGAAGAGTTTCAAAAAATCTTGTTATTCCTTTCAAGCCAAATACCCCATGCAATATGAGGAAAAATGAGAGACCGCAAGAAAGAAAGAGAGGGATTAGATGAGAGGGAAATCCATTGGGCACATAGCTCACCTAAAGAAGAAGGGAAGACCCAAATAAAATTCCAAAGAGATAAAGTATAAGCCCAAATGACATTAACATAGTCAAGCAAACCACAAGGAGATGGAAAACATTCTTAGAATCCTCTTCACATAGGAAACAACTATTAGGCATAACAAAACCTCTCTTACATAAATTATCATTAGTAAGCACCTTATTTTGACCTAATAACCAAAAAATATTAATTTTAGGGATCAACTTGGGATTCCACAAAGACGCCCATAAGGGGGGAGGACCATGAAAAACAAATTATTGAGAAAATGCAGAAGCAGCAAAAAATGTGCCACTAGAAGAGAAATTCCAAACCACCCAATCAAAAGGGGAGGAATCTGGAATGTGAATCAAAGATAATAGATTCTAGAGAGCATCAAGGCCCAGATGAACACTTTGAATATTCTTCCAATTGTCATTAGAGAAATAATCAACCATAAAATAGCCAAAGCATCTGATACATATGTCCCTGAAAGGACTTGCCCAAGGCACATCTTTAAGGGGACCACATCCTATCTACTAATCATCCCAAGAAATAATATTTCTCCCATTCCCCAAGGACCATATGAGTCCCTTATAAATAAAAAGTCTTGATTTCATCATGAAATTCCATAGGTCCGAACTAGAAGGAGGAATAAAATTAGTCAATAGAAGGTCTTTGAACTAATCAATCCCACTAAGATACTTGCTAGAAAGGATCTACGACCATTCACTATTCTCAAAAAGAATTTTCCAAATTTGTTTGGCATGCAAGGAATAATTAAACTCCTTGGTTTTTTTGATACCTTAACCACCCAATTTCTTAGGCTTGCAAACCTCTTCCCGAGAAATAAGGTGCATCCTTTTCCTTTCCTCAATCCTAAATTGTAAGAAGTTTTTTCTGAAAGCTCTCACTCTTATCTAAAAAATTCTTACGAATTCGGAAAAGACTTATTGCATAAACTAAAAGATTCTGGAGAGTAGCTTTAATTAATTGGACCTTACCATCCTAGCTAAGTAAAGCACCTTTCCATCTAGCAAGATTTGAATTAAATTTATCAATAATCCTCCTTCAAAAGGAATTAGGAATAGAGTTGGGGCATAAATGAATACCAAAATAAGAAGAATAAGTCTCCCCAACCTCACACTAAAGGATACTTGCAATTTTATGCTTCCTTGGTTCAAGAGTATTTAGAATCCTTCATAGAAGCCTCCCCTAAAATGACTGTATCATCAAAAAAAAATTGATGAGAGCAGACATTATTACTATAGGATGGGGATAAACCCTTTAGGGAACCAGCATAAACTACCTTTTGGATAAATATTTTGAGGGCCTCAACTATGATAATGACAAAGAAAGGTGAGATAGGGTCACCTTGCCTCAAACCCCTCGAGCTGATGAAAAAATTGGAACAAGAACCATCGATTAAGACAAAGTACTTCAGAGAAGAGATCAACTGCCAAACCAGTTGAAGAAGCTTATTCCCAGCACGAAATGCCCTCAATATTTTTAATAAATATTTCCAATTAACCCAATCATTTGCTTTCATAAGATCCAATTTAAGAAAAAAGAAATATTTCTTGTTCATATTCAAAGAGTGAATATTTTCATGTATCGTAACAATTGAATCAAGGATCTATCGACCAAAGACAAAACCATTTTGTTACAAAGAAATAATCTGAGGAAGAGCCATTTGCAACCTCAATGCCAACACTTTGGAGAATATTTTATAGATAGAATTACATAAACTAATCGAGAAAAATCACCAAAGGAAGAAGCCCTTGACCTCTTGAGAACAATGATAAAAAAAGTAGAATTAAGTTCTTTTAGTAAGTTTCTACTCCCAAAAAACTCTTTCGTGGCATCCAAGACATCCTTAGAAACTGTCACCAAAAAGTGTAGCCTTGACACTTTTTCACTCATTTGGACCCTTGCCTATGGATTTTAGACCTCTTTTTACCCCTTTCTCAGCCTTGTTCCAAAGTGTTGTAAGGTGTTGTAACATATATTCACACTTTCCTAGGCTTTTCACCACTAAATTAACCCTTTCTTATGGCATAATGACCCCTTAATGCACTTAATAAGTCCAACTTTAGTGTGTTTTGTGAGACAATGTAGACAAAAAATTTTAATCATCTTTTAACCCCCGACAACCACTCAAAAATTCCTAGGTGGATTAGGTTGCCACCTTGGGTGACCTAGTCTCATGTGGCTTAAAATTCAAAATTAAAACATAATTCTTTCGAGATTTTATCTCCTAAACCCTAAGGTCAGCCTATATGGTCTTATTTAAGGGAAATTAGGGCATAGCGTGTATAAATAAGGGTTTTCCCCCTCATTTTTCACTTCTTCTATCTCATTTTTCTCCTATCTCATTCCTCTACTCATCACTCTTCTCAAGAAAGCTAGGGTTTGAGTGGTCTAAGTCAACAAGACATCTCTCAAGAAGCATTCAAGGGTTGAATCCTTCATCGCTGCAACTCAAGATCAATCATCATGGAAAGGTGAACCCTATCACTCCTTTTTTTCATGCTTCATACTTTATTTCATCATTTTGGTTTGATTACTCAAAAGGGGTTTGACCAAGGAAAACCCCCATGTCCTAACAATCAACAAGTTTTCCCTAATCAACAAGTTTTCCCTCTTAGTGTGATTTGCAGGTCTTGTATACAGATTTAGAAAAGAACTAAGGTGGAAGAATCTTCATCAACTTTTCAAGGCTCTTTAAGGTTGGAAAAACCCCAATTGAGGCTTGGAGAACACCTACAAACTAGATTCTGTAGTTTCAGATTTGGATACTTGGAGGAGCAGAAAGTGCAGATCAAGGGCTTAAAATTCCACTTTTTGATCTTCAAAAATTAAGAAGAGAACTAAGTTTCCAACAATGGTGACCTAGTCCCACTGACACTAATTTTTAGATATTTTGATAGATCTAGATACCCATTTGGCAGAAACGAGCTTTAATAGTGAAGTTTTCCAGATCTGGGACTAGGTCGCTCAGAATAGTGTAAGTGTCCCAGTAGGTCAAAATTCCAAATTCAGCATCATTTCCAACCTCCATTCCAGTCTGCAACTCATTCACAGGTGCACATCTTTCATTTCCATGTTTTTGTCTTGTTTCATAAGCTTTCTTAGGTCATTTATTTTAATGTTTGCATATCATTATGTGTTTTCAAACATAGTTGCATTTCCTAGGTTTTACATTCTTAGTTAGTTTATTTTATCAATTCCTTGCACATATTCACACACAGTCACACCCTATTCGAAATCCCTAATCCTTTTAATGAACTCACCAAGAACACTTAGTGTGAAAGAGGAATTGGACCAACCAGCTTCTAGGTGAAAAACCCTAAGAGCCCATTAGGGAATCCTCTTTCCCTAAATGCATCATTTTTGGTGGTTAATTTTGGTGAACCTAATGTCTGCATCTCTTCCTTTCTGATTTGGATTCCTTCTCCATCCGATGTTTGCATTGCATTGCATTTTGCATTGTTTAATTTACATTCTAAGGTTTCAACTTTTTGCATTAGTGAAAGTGCATATAGGTTGCATTGTTGCATCTTAAATCATTGCACATTTCTAAAATTTTGCATTTTCAACTTAGATTTGTATCATACAACACAAAAACCACCTGCATTCATCAAAATATTCTGGAAATTCTTCAAAACAATCACGAGGACTAGGTCACCACCTTGGGCGACCTAGTCCCTTTAGGCCTCTGAAACTGTTCTTTACAGACCTGAAGACCTTGTTTTTAGGCTTCTATTTTGTGCCATTACCTATCTGTCTCAAGTGGTTGTGTTTCTATTACATTTATTTTACTAGAACTAGCTTAAATTAGTTCCTTTCATGCATTTCTTAGTTTCAATTTTGTATATACTACATTTCTTTTTCAGATTGTTGCATAGTGTAATCAAAAAATTACCTTGTTTTACATATAAAAATTGCATTTCAACATTTAACTTTAATTCATTGCATTGTACTTTCTTTCCTTTCTCTTTATATCATGCTTTATTTTAAAATATGTGGCATTGATTTGGTTTCAAATGGATTACATAAATTCAGCATTCATTCTTATGAGTTCAATGTAGATTACAATAATGAATTCATTAAAGAACATGTTAATAACCAAACCATTGACACAATTCTTAACATTGCATTACCCCTTGATGAGGATGTTATTGTTGACAATCATAACAATCATACTTTTTCTTCTCCCTATCCCTCTCTTATTAATGATGAAGGTATTTTGGTGCAAGAAGATACAAGCATTGAGAGTCTTGATTGTCCCTCTCCTCATCCCCCTTTTCCAAACATTAAACAAAAAAAATTTCTAAAAATTTCCTTACCTAGTCTCCCTAACCATAACCATCAAACTTTTCCTTCTTCTAATGTCCCTCCTTGATGCAAAGAGGATAGGTTGGTGTTAGAAGATACATCTATAACAATTCATGAGACTCTTGTCCCTCCCTTTCCCAATGCTCCTACCATTTGGGACAATCTATTTGAAACTCATGGTGGTCCTTATCTTGATGCATCCCCCACTTGTGATGAAGCATGTGATGAACCTCTTCCAAGCTCTCCTACTAGGGTAGATAATATGGAGAAAGAGAAAGAGACTTTAGAAAAAAAACAATCAAATAGAACTCTCTCCTAATCTTCCCATCATTGATCATTCCCCTACTTGTGATGAAGTCAATTTAGAAGAACCAAACCTTGTATGTCAAGCACATGAGGCTTGTAGTTCTCCTAAAAACTCTCCTACTAGGGAGGATATCATGATGCAAGACAATGACAATAGTAATATTATGCCCTTACAAGAAGATGTGGATCCCATGTTAGGCTCTCCTTCTCTCAGGGACATTAATATTATTCAACCTCAACTCACCTTTTATCCTCCTTCACACAAACCTAGACCTGAATTTACCCTCTACCCACCCAAGAATAATGTGTCACAACAACCGAGTCATAATATCATTGCTCATACATATTACACTAGAAACAACCTGCAATCCTAACCATCAGGTTCAACATCCTTACCTTCATCTCCTTCCATATTAACTATTTCACCTCGCTTAAACTCAATCCTCAGGGAGTATGACCTTGTTGATCAACTAAGAAATACTCCTGCTAAGATATCATTATGGGATCTTATTCAAGCCTCCCCTCACTATCACAACATGATGCAGAATGCCCTACAACAAGTTCCTATCCCTTCTAATTTGCAACCAAATGACATAGCAGCTATTATTCATGGAATTAATGTTGATATTGTTTTTCACCAAAGTGGGCTCCCTCCTTTGGATGTACAAAAACAAAATGAAGCTTTCGTAATAATATCTCAATACGACACAAAAGGGATCAAGAAAACTCTAGTAGATACTGGCTCTACCCTTAATGTGTGTAGTGTGCACCTTTTGGATAGGCTTGGCATTGATAGATCCCACATCAAACCTGATTCTCTATCTATCAGAGGATTTGACGTCACTAAGAAACTTCTTGGTGTGATCACTATACCTCTTACAGTTGGAATGGCCACATTGGACACAAAAATCTATGTTATGCCTCATGAACTTTCATATAATCTTCTCTTAGGCAAGTCATGGATTCATGCAATGAATGGAGTGCCTTCCACTCTTCATCATAACATGACGTACATCTATAACAACAAATTTTACACACTCGAAGCCGACCTTGAACCCAACAGTTTCTTAAACATTGAAAAATCCAAAGAGAATCACTTCAACACCTTAACACCAACCACCCAAGTGGAACTCGTACAACGTGCATCCCTAGATGATGATTGAGGATCCTTGACTTCACACCTCCTTTATTAGGAGAATCCAAGATCATACACAAAGACTCTAAAAATGGAAATGTATTCTTGTCACCACAAGACTCAACTAATCCTTTGAAAGCATCCACCTCAACTACTTTAGACAAAGAGGCCAACAACGAACCCTCACTCGATCCAAAAGCATTGAAAAATCTCTACGAAAAAGGTTATGAGCTTATGAAACAACTTGGCTATAGTGGACAAGGATGTGGTGCTAGTGAACAAGGTATTTGCAACCCTATCGAGCCTCCTATGCAAATAAAAAATCATGGTCTTGGATTTTTTCCTTTAATCGAAATCACCAAGCCTTCCCCTCACACCAACACTACCTCAATCCACCCTTCTAACCCAGCCTTAGAAAGTGATCCTTTGAAGCCAACGAAGGACTCTTTGCTTAAAGCCAATGCAATCTCACAAAACACTACTGATTCAGATTTTACACACTCCTCCAAAGGAGTATATAAAATCTCACAATCTCTAGAGCCTTGCATAAGTATGGCATCCTATACTAAGCAAGACCCTTCCTTGTTACACAATAAAGGAACACCTTTCCGCCTTGATCAAGAGGGTATATTGTCGACACTCCTCCAAGATCACTTGATCTCCCTTCCACCATGAACTCAAAAGAAATGTTTCAACAAACATTCCTTTTGTGCCTACTACCGATTTCACAGTCATTCTACTAATGAATGTAAGGCCTTGAGTTGTAAAATCCAACATCTTAAGGAATTTGGTGTTCTTTTGTATGTGGGGGCACCTCATTCCTCTAATTGATACTAATTTTCTCTCTACCTTCCACCTCACCAATCCCTTCGGCTCACTCTTGTCCTACACTAAGTGGGGACAAGGGGTTAGTTAGCCTCTTTCCTCGTATGCCACTTGTCATTGTCTCTTTTGACTATTCATTAACCTTTCATGAACATATAAGAGCAAGCTTGGGATGTGGGTGACATGACTTAAGTTGACTCGCATGTGACATACCACTCCCCCTTTCATGACATAGCTTATCGGAAACATATGACTTGGCATAGGGATTTCCGAACAAGCTCTCATTTCCTCTTCTACTTTAAAGCAATTGCTCATAGTAATGGTGCTAGAAACTACTTTAAAGTGGGGGCATACATCAACACTCACATTTCATTGTGTGATTTTCTTTTTCTTGCAATTCCCTCTCTTGGAAACATTAGGTACAATTTTTCTCAGGATGAGATATTGCACTTGTCCTCTCATACAAACAAGATGAGACCATTTGCACTTTTTCCTCTCTTGGAGACATTACACATTATGTTCCTTAAGATGAGACATTGCACGAACAAAGGAAAATCCCTTTGAACACTCCTTGCATCATTTTCTTTTGTGGCACCTTATCAAAGTTATTAGGAGATATAACTTTGGTATGGTTTGAGCGGGAAGCCCAACCAGCGGCATGAATTTCCCCATAGCCACCTTTTTTTTTTCCCTTTGGGCCGGATCACCTGGTGGACAACCATAAGTTCCATCACCCCAGAGTGAGTACTTTTCTTCTCTTTGGACAAACAACTTAGATTTGGTCCACAAGTAGTTGGAAAAATGGTCAAAGCTTGATCTAATTTTCTACTTTCATTTCTCTCTTCCTTTAGTTCTTATCATTGCATGATCATGCATCTTGTTTTGTTACATATCATTCACCCTTGAAAGTGTCTTTTGCATTGATGTCGACTTGACTTAGAATCTTGAATCCCGGGGGATTAACCACCTCCTTCTTCATTCTTCACCATCCTTCCCTGTCTCCATTGGGATACTTTAGTGTGAGTTTGAAGCAAGATCATCCTCTCACTAAAGTGGGGGCTAAATGTGTCACCAAAAAGTGTAGCCTTGACACTTTCTCACTCATTTGGACCCTTGCCTATGGATTTTAGACCTATTTTACCCCCTTTCCTAGCCTTGTTCCAAAGTGTTGTAAGGTGTTGTAACATATCTTCACATTTTCCTAGGCTTGTCATCACTAAATTAACCCTTTCTTATGGCATAATGACCCCTTAATGCACTTAATAATTCCAAATTTAGTGTGTTTTGTGAGACAATCCCGACAAACATTGTTAATCATCTTTTAACCCCCGACAACCACTCAAAAATTCCCAAGTGGACTAGGTCACCACCTTGGGTAACTTAGTCCCATGTGGCTTAAAATTCAAAATTAAAAGATAATTCTTTCATAATTTTGTCTCCTAAACCCTAAGGTCGGCCTGTATGGTGTTATTTCAGGGAAATTAGGACATAGCATGTATAAATAATGTTTTTTCTCCTCATTTTTCACTTCTTCTATCTCATTTTTCTCCTATCCCATTCCTCTACTCATCACTCTTCTCAAGCAAGCTAGGGTTTGAGTGGTCTAAGTCAACAAGACATCTCTCAAGAAGCATTCAAGGGTTGAATCCTCCATTGCTGCAACTCAAGATCAATCATCATGGAAAGGTAAACTCCATCACCCCTTTGTTTCATGCTTCACTACTTTATTTCATCATTTTGGTTTGATTACTCAGAAGAGGTTTGACCAATGCAAACCCCCATGCCCTAACAATCAACAAGTTTTCCCTCTTAGTGTGATTTGAGAGTATTGTATGGGGATTTGGCCAAGAACCAAGGTGGAATAATCTTCATCAAATTTTCAAGGCTCTTTAAGGTTTAAGAAACCCTAGTTGAGGCTTGGAGAACACCTACAGACTAGATTAGATATAGTTTCAGATCTGGATACCTGGAGAAGCAGAAAGTGCAGACCGAGGGCTTCAGATAACACTTTCTAATCTTCACAAATTCAGAAGAGGACTAAGTCACCAACAATGGTGACCTATTCCCACTTAACTTTTTTTTTAGATATTTTGGTAGATCTTGATACCCATTTGGCAGAAACGAGCTCTAGTGAAGTTTTCCAGATCTGGGACTAGGCCATCTAAAATGGCGTAAATGTCCCAGTAGGTCAAAATTTTAGATTTAGTAGCATTTTCAGCCTCCATTCCAATCTAAAACTCATTCTCAGGTGCACACCTTTCATTTCCAACTTTATGTCTTGTTTCATAAGCTTTCTTAGGTCATTTAGTTTAATGTTTGCATATCATTATGTGTTTTCAAACATAGTTGCATTTCCTGGGTTTTACATTCTTAGTTTCTTTTATCAATTCCTTGCACATATTCACACACATTCACACCCTATTCCAAAACCCCCAATCCTCTGAATGAACTCACCAAGAACACTTAGTGCAAAAGAGGCATTGGACCAACCAGCTTCTAGGTGAAAAACACTAGGAGCCCATTAGGAATCCTCTTTCCCTAAATACATCATTTTTGGTGGTTCAGAAACAATATCCCATAAGAGTTGGAATAAAAACATGGGGAATTCATCCAACCCAAGGGTTTTATTGCCTTAAAAATAAAACACCGCACATTTTATTTTATCAATTGAAGGAATCAAACTAGCTTTCTATTGGAGTCCTCCAAAATGACACCAGAAATAAAATTTTAAAAGGATTATTAGCAATCTGAATCTAAAGCTTGATCATCAATAAGAAACTCAGAAAAAAATGAATAAGTGACCTGCATAATATCCTCTTCCTTATCCAACACCAAACCATTATTAAGAATAGAATTGATATGGTTAGAAGCACGGTGCTTCAAAGTGGACATATGGAATAATCTTGTGTTTTTAATCACCACTCTGCAACCAAATATCTCGTGACCTCTATTTCCAAAACTCTTCTTCCCTCGAGATGAGAACATGTAAATGAGATAACATTGAATTCTCTTACTCAATGACAAGGGGATCATAAGCAAAGACTTGGATAGTTTATTGTAACCCATCATGTTCCTCAATCAAAAAAAATTCATTGAAAATTTGACTGAAAAAGAACTTATTCCACTTTTGAACATTTGATTTAACAAAAGAAACATTCTAGCGACTCTTAACATGGCAAAGCCATCAACCCTAATATCCCACCAAGAATGAAATTTATCTCTAATAACTGGGTGATTGATCCACATCTTTTTAAATCTGAAGAGAAAGTTTTTTTTTCTTCCCAAAAAATCCATCAAGAGAGAGAGATAGGAAAATGACCATATCCCAACCTAGTAAGGATAGAGAGAGAACATGAATAGGAAAGAAACCAGTCAGGAGAAAGGAGAGAAAGATCATAGTTCACTTGAATAAGGGCATCACCAACTCTTATATTAGACCAAGTATAAGAGTCCCCTTGGAGGTCTAAATCTAATAGAGCATGATCATTGATAAAATTCATAAGATCAAATCTAGTATCATCGGATATTTTGGAACCATCCTTTTTCTCATGATCATTAAGAGGGGTATTAAAATATTTTGTAATCAATCACTTATCATTTTGTAACAGATATTTAAAGCTACTCAAGTTGCACCAAAGTCTTTTTCTTGTACACTTGTTATTGGGGCATAAATATTAAAAATAGTCTAGGAAGTGTCATCCCACACATACTTAAAATAAGTTGCAATATGATTAGAATCTCCAAAAAGAGTAGTAGCTTGCATAGCCTTAGGATTCCAAAAATTAGCAATTCCACTAGAGGCCCCTTCAACATCAATCTATGAAGACCACAATCTTTAAACAAAAGGTTTTTAATTTTCTCCAACTTATCACTAACCATTTTAGTCTCCTAAATAAGAACAAAATCTGGCCTATGATCCCTAAATAGATTGGAAAATATATTATGTTTATGAGGGTTATTTAACCCTCATATATTCCATGAAATAATATTCATAAGGATTTTTGAGGTGTGATTTTCAAGCACATTTCAAATAGATTTTTTTGGGTACCATCAGCAATTTTCATTTTTCTCTCCTTCTCCCTACTTTGTTGGGATGAAACTATTTCTTTACCCCTAGTTTTTAAACCACAGAGTTTCCTCTGCCTATTCTTGGTAATAAGAACCAAAGGAGAGGAATTTTTTCTTCTATTTCTACCTTTCACCAAAATAAACAAGGGATTTGTTGATTGTTTTTAAATACCAACTAGATCTCAAAGGTAATATGGAGGATAACCAATTCTAATGATCACCCTAAGGGATTGACCAACTTAATAAGAAAAAGTTGGATAACACTTATCCTCTGCACTCCAAGATCTACAAAACCTTTGAGGGTGGTCCATTACATTATTACTTAAGATTCCTTTTCCATTTATCTCAAATACTATGAAAATCAAATAAGTTCTCTCAAATATGCCAAAGAATTACAAATAAAATTATAAAGATAGGCTAGATCCTTGGGATTTTAAACATTCAATTGTAGGAGAACATGGAAATAACATTAATCAAATAACTTAAATACAAATGGAAAATCATGTTTGATTTTCAAATTATGAGCTGACCAAGGAGTTCTATCACAACACAAATATCAGAGATTGGTGCCTTAACCTAGGGTATGGAACTTCAAGATGAATGTAATTGAAATTCATATAATGGTATTTTTCCCCAAACATCACAAAATATTTATAATAATTCCTTACACTATTACTCTTAATAATTCCTAACCAGTTCTACTTACAACTCCTTGTATACATTCACACTATTCAACATTTCCATTAAAGCATTTAATTCACTACTGGAGTAAAATCTATAACAAAAACATTCATACAAGGGAAAGACTATGAAGATTAAGAAAGTGATCCTTGATACATTTTCATTCATAAATTGTATGATGTATACATATAAAAGACAAATGGATTAAAAATTATTCCATTGTATATTCATAAATTGATGCTAATATTTTCATACAAAATTTTAAATTTATAGGTCAAATTTTATTTCCAAACAATAACCTAGACCAAAATTACACTCTTTACAATTGCTCTACAATACAAAATTTATCTAAGATCTAATGAAAATGGCCTTGAATTCCCTTTTATAGAAATAAAGGAGAAAAACAAGCTTCGGTCCAATTTGACACATTTCATATTTTCATTTGAAAAACCCTTTCATAATAAAATACAAGTACAATTGCTTCATGTGGGAAAATCCCATATAGGACAAAAGCTTATTGCACTCAATTGTAGAAGATATTTCAACTTTCCAAAAAGCATTCAATGTAGAAAGTGGTGGTACATGTGCATAATATTATTTTATATTCACCTTCTTTAACCTTCAAAAACCCAGGAACCAAAACATGTGCAGAAAAGATAAAAAGGTAGGTCCCACCTCATCAACAAAAGCAAACAATTGAAAATAAGCTCATTTGGTGTACTTCTCGATCCATGGATTGTATTCCTCTTTTGTAGGAGAACTATATGCAAGTATCTTATGCACCTTGGTATTGTGTGCATTATGTCTTGCATCAATAATTGCTCTAGCCTCTTCAACAAATGTATCGAGATTCATCTCCATTTTAAATAAATCATCCATTGATTTATTTAACAAAGCCAACTTAGGCTTGCCATCCTTATATATATAAGCAAACATATATATATATATAAGAAAACAATAAGGGGACAATTCCTCCAAATTTCTCCTTCCATTTAGCCAAAGGCTTCATTTCCCTTGAGTCATCTGAGATTTTAGGCATCACTTCTTTCTCCATGTCTTGGAACATTTTCATCTTGCCTTTAAATTGGATATCTAAATTTGTTTGGAAGGAAGATATTTCCCCTAATAACTCAATCCTTTGAAGGATATGAGGCAAGCTTTGTGGGGATTTTGGTTCTACATCAATAGAATTGATCATTTCCTTTATGGCACTTGCTCTCATGCTCCATTTGCTGAAAAAAATTTGAATTTTTTTTTGAAAACTTTTTTGAACTTCCTAGTGCTTCTTATAAGCTTCATGTATTCCTTTAAATACACTCCAAGGACCTTCCAACTTATGAAATACACATGCAATATTTTGACCTAAAATATCATCAATCAAATCTATCATCACCTTACTTGCCTCTTCCTTGGTTTTCATCTCACTTTCCTTGGATTGTCTCACATCCTCCTTTAGCTTTTGTATCCTTAGAGATAAATTTTCTCTATATTGTAGTGATAATTTTTTGAAGGGATATGGTGGAGGTGACTTGATTTGATGCACTACAAGTTTTGGAGGTGGTATTCTAGAAATTTCTTTATTGTATTCTTCCTACAACTTTTGAACTTTTCCAATAAATCATTATACTACCCCTGTGCAATTTCTATTTTGTATGCACTTCACATTGCAGTATGGAAAACCATCTCAATAGCTTGTGTATGAGTGATCTCAAATTCTCTTTTAAAAAATATCTAATAAATCTTTCCTTTCTTGTGTTAGGATCCATTGACCATATGGCCAATGTATGCATCTTGGGGCTAAAACTAGAACCAAATAGAATATTATCAAATTTCTCTTTTGATGTGAATGCTTAAGTGGCATTCCTTATTATATCCAAAGAAATTGTTGAGGATAGATCCCATCCAAGAAATAAAAGGATTCCACTTTTCTTCACCAATTTCCTTCCTTCAACAGGGGAGATGTTGCCAAGTTCATTATCTATTTGTAGTGCTACTTTTTATTCAATATCCTCATGTTAAGAAGGATCTTGTTCCTCTATTTCCTTCTCAATCCTTTCCTTATAATCCTCATTTCTCACAGAATTAAATTCCCTGAATTCTTGTCTTAACAAAAGATTCATTGTTGATGAATTCTAAACAAGCCTTGTATCTTATATCCTCAAGTGAATGTTCTTCATCATGCACATTTGTAAGCATTATCTCCTCAAGTAGAAATTCATCCATTTCATCTCTAACTTGAGGAGAAGGGAACCTTTGGTGGAATTCATCATCACTAGGAATGTGCTCTATAGATTGCTTCATTTTATTCCCATCACCAGTCTCCTCAAAATATTCAACAAGTGGATTGACCATTGGTTGGTCATCAATATGAATAAGTTGAATTGAGGAAGCAGGGGCTAATGATTGTGCTAGAATATTCTGTAATCTTACCATCTCTTCTTCCCTTTTCTTATTGGCTTCTTCCTCTACTAACACTCATGTTCATAAAACTTCCTTAATTGTATCCAACTAACATCTTCTCTACTTTTTCCAATAGGTTTGTATATTGAGAGAATGGGCTTACATATCCTAGATTCACCTTAAATATTTTCTACTGCACTTCATTGAAATGGATCCAAGCTTGCTTTTCCCTTTTCACTTCATCATCAGTGGAAAAATTTCTAATAGCATCTTCAGAGAAAAGGAATTGATGCTTATATCCAGATCTTCCTCATTTCTTCCTTTCAGCATCAATGAAACCTTCAAGGTCATGATTCTTGACAAGTTGAACTCTCATGTTGAGTTTTTTCAATATGGTAGAGAAGTTTTCTAACCCCTGTTTTGAAGTAACAATAAAATGTATAAATCTAAATTGCTCAAGGATAAATAATACCTTCCTTTCCAATCTCAACTTCTCCTTATCAAAATTGTCTAACTACCACATGATTTCCATAAATGCTAGCCTATTAGATATATAAATAGGCAGACATTGGGGTTATACATATGTGCCATAAATTATAAATACAATGGAGTTGATGTTTAAATACCAGTCACCTCATTTGTGCTTTACAGTAGATTGGGGTCAAATTGTAGGGGTCTCAAGATCTTTTTGATATTCATTGATATTCTCTACATAGGCTTACAACCTAGATTCCCAAAAATTCCTTGATCTAACACATTTTGAAATAATATGAATTTTTCCTCATTACAGTTATGATCCTA
Source organism: Sequoiadendron giganteum (assembly GCA_007115665.2). Taxonomy (NCBI): domain Eukaryota; kingdom Viridiplantae; phylum Streptophyta; class Pinopsida; order Cupressales; family Cupressaceae; genus Sequoiadendron; species Sequoiadendron giganteum. The sequence continues at coordinate 242,992,828 of CM021106.1, read as the reverse complement.
TATATGGGTCCACATCTGAGTTAGCAATCTTTTGCCACCTTCACGATCAATTCTCAACTCCATGAACTTCTTCCATGCTTTTTCTCGAGTCCACAAAATCATTTGCATTAGTAATGAATAGTTTCTGAAATATAAAGGAACATTTGGCTCTCTCAAATTGGTTAGTTACTTGTGAATTTCCTCTAAAAGATATCCAGCATAATCAAAATACATGTTAACATCTCTTTGTTGAATTTCAGCAACCAACGTCATCAAATGAATAGACATCCTTATATCAAATTCCTTCCTTAAAACTTGGCAGAATACATAATAGGTGTTCTTGAAATACTCTTTAAATTCATCACAATTGAAAGGCTCAAATTCCTTGGGGTGAATTTAACTCTATTCATTCCAGTATTTCTTCTATATTTTGGCAACCAATAATAATTATAGTTGTACTTATATTTTTCATATTCTTTATAGAGTGAACTAAAATTAATTGAAATTGTAGTAGAGGGATTTAAGCCAAAAGTCCTCATAATCTATTTCCTTCATATGTCAAGTAGAGGTGTGCCCTTCTTTCTCTTGATTATCCTATCATTTGGATCATAACAATTTGTTAGTGCCTTGACCAAATCAACATCAACAAACACAGTCGACACAATAAGTTCACCCAAATCTGATGTCCAAAATTTGTTAGTTGGTCGAGGCATGGTTGTCCTTCTATATAGTAAAATATTCTCCAACCACTCAAAGGGAGTTTAACATCTCTAATTTACATAACAACATCTTACAAATGGTCACTCATAATTCCTTCAACAGAGGTATGATTACCTCTTTAGTTTGCACCAAGGAATTGGGAAATAAGATCATCTTCCATGAATCTTGCTAAATCCCTTTTTCCTTAAGACTTAGGTTTAGCTTTAGAGGTTCTAATCACTTCACCCATTTTGGAAGACTTTAAGCAAATTATGGTTTTGAAGACCAATTAAAACTTCTAGGATTTTGCAGCAATTCGACATCCTTCTATGGTTTTACAATTTTAACTTAATACTTATAGGGTTTTACAAGTGCAATTTGAAAAACTTAGGGTTTAACAATCCCCTCTCAAATATTAATAATAAAAATCCTAAAATACCCTAGAGAAATGTTCACACCCTTTTTGCTTTTATAATTTAAACAAATTGTTGCTCAGAGGGATAGGAAATTTCAAACTTACTTGGAAACCCTAGCTCTTTTCTCTACCTAAAATTGTTTGTTGCACACTTTTTTCACCAAATTACTCAAATACAATCGTGATAATGGTGAAAAACTAGACAATTCACTATTTTATTACCTTAGGGATGAAGCAGATATGCCATTAATGCATTTTGATAGCTCACGCATATTAAGTAGCTCATTCGCCAACTAGTCATCCAAATTTGAATGTGATTCATCGATAAAACTATTTTAAAATAAGATTGATGGTAATCATAGCCTCATTTCACATCACATTTCCCTTTTAAACTTGTTTTTGTGAAATCGTGATGCAAAGAAACTATGTGTTGCAATGTGGGAGTGTTATGTATCCTCAGCCTACTTTTAAACTTACTTGACACTTTGATTTCTACTGGGAAGTAAAACCACAATGCATTGCACCCATGTGATGCATTCATCCATCGCCACCTATCTCTTATATGTCATCCATGTATTTCCTTAACTTTAACATATAATGCAATTTGCATTTGCACTTCTTGAGATGAAATTGTGATATGAAGAACCCTTGTGATGAGCTAAGGAGATGAAACCTAGTAGATAATATTCCTTACTTGATATCCCTTCTTATGCCTTTACATGACATAGTACAATTTATTTATTATTGCTTTGGTCTGAAATTGTGATGTAAAGAAGTTGTGCACTACAAAGAGATGCATCCACATGTTTTCATCCTAGCCACCTATCGCTTAGCGCAATCTTCCTTAGGCACTGAAGATTAAAAATTATGATGAACTAAAAATATTCTATAGAATGATCCACTGACATTTGTCCTTAGAATATTCCCTTAATATGCTTCTTTTGTCTTTCTTTACATCACTCATCGCATTTTACCATTTACACTATCAACTAAAAACTGTGATGCAGTAAATACATGCGATGAACTAAGATGAAACCACATGTCATTATCTTAATGTTCTTCGTACAACATGATTTTCTTATGTTCTATTCTCTTAAAAAAAAAATTCTAAAGGAGAAACGTAATGCAATTAAAATTTTCCATCTGTTCCCTTCTCCTTACCATCACTCAGTGCAATTTCACTACACATGGCCATTTTGGAAATTGTGATGTGTTGAGGAATTGTGATGAATCATAGAGTTGATACATGTTCACAAGGCTTAAGAGTCTTCAATCCATCACACAACATGACAATCCCATGCGCTATGAAATTTTAAACTATGATGCAATGACGATGCACCACATGGTTCAAGTGAAGTGGTCCAAGAACTTAAGTGAGGACATTTTTCATGTGTGTATAAAGATGTTTTTAAAATGGGGGTGTGCTTAGGTAATATAAAGGACATGACTTAAACAAAGGTAAATGGATACTTAGGATTTTTGCAAGAAATATTTTGACAACATGAAATATTTTATCAAATATGAAGGACATAGTTCAATCAATAAATACTAGGTCAATGGGTTGATCAGCAGATGAATTTGAAGACACAAGTTGTAACTTAGATGACTCGGAACCTGCTACAGCAAGTCAATGAATAAATTAAAAAAAATATCAACAGGCATTTACCATCAAGCAAAATGGACTAGACAAAAACCAAACAAAACCAGCAAGAAAAACCCAAATAGACCGGACCAAACAACTATACATAATTTACATATACCGCAATATGCATGGAATAGAACATACCTTAGGAAAAGTATGCCTTCTAGAACTATCCATGCACTGGCAGCTTGAGACGTTCACCAACTAAATTATGTGGAAAGAGTGAATCCTCTCCATGCATATTACTGATCAGATATGGGCCAAGCCAAAGGGCATCAAATTTTCCATGTTTTCCTTTTTCTTGGGCCCTTGCATTTCATAGCAGCACCATATCTCCAATCTAAAATTTTCTCTCAAAATATTTATTATCATCAAGGTGTTTTACTTGTTGTTGCACCTTGATATTCTTTTGTTGTGCAACCCTCCTTGTTTCATCCAATTATGTCAAGTGGTTGATTTTGTTATGCATGTCATCTGAAATATCTTCATCATATTCTTGTATGAACTTGTATACTTACAATATGTTGACACAGAAAATATATAGATTGATCATATACGCTTGATCCTAATCTTACTAACACCATTTCATCCTGAATCATCTCCTCAGCTAGTCATTTAATTAAATAACCTTTATTTAATTAAATTCATCATATTTCATCTCTTAATTAAATAAATCAAATTTAATCTGATTAAGTCATCGTCTCCTATTAATTAAATAAATCATTTTGTTTATTTAATCCTATAGTCCCTCTTTTAATTAAATAATTCATTTTATTTAATTAATCTCTAAAGTCATCTCATTTAAATTAAATAAATTTATCTTTATTTGATTTAAAACTAACACCATTCTCTTTAATTAAATAAATTAAACTTTATTTAATTAAATCTAAATTCATTTTCCTCTCAACTTTGATTTATTTAAATCCTAAAATCTAAATCAAATTGTCACATCAGCTAATCTCATATTAAATTAATCAAATCTTGATTAATCTTAATCCTAAACACTCCAATCCTCTAGCTTTTATAGCTTGCACAAGTAAATCAATTTAATTGATTTATAAATTCCTCTATTTTCTCTCAAAATGGCATCAATGAGGGAATATTCTTGAAATTCAAAAAATCCCTCCAAAATGGATAAGTACATACAACAAAGCATTAAAGGCCTCTTACATGTCCTTTTCCTTAAGCCAAGTGGTATTTACTCCATTCTTCTCTCCCTCAACTTGTCATTTCAATAATTTCAAATTCCACCTAACCATATTTATGTGCACATTCATCAAAATGTGCTCATTCCTCCTCCAATCACATGTTCACAATTGGCCTCTTCCTATTGGTTGGTCTTTTGTCCCACATTCATCCCTTTTGCCTCTTTCTCCATCATTCTTTCCTATTTATAGGAGGCTCTCATTTCAATCTTGGATCCACAACTTTATGCAACATCATTATCTTCAAGTTTTTGAGTAATTTTCATCCATCCTTATCCATTTTCATCCATTTTCATCCATTATAGCTAGGTTATGAAGAAATTTCATCAAGGATCATCCAATATCCATCATTAATCATCAAAGATTACAAGTAATTGGGAAAGTGCAATTTTCCACATCAAAATGGCACCAATTCCCCCATGGGATGCTAGTTTGATTGTTTAGAATAAGATTTCATAGCTCTCATTTGTTATTTTACCTTGTTTTCTTGTTCTTCACATTCAAATGAATTTCATGGGGAATGTGTGTTTTAGATTTTTTTCTTGACTAATATTGTGTTGTTTTGTCATTTTGGTGCAAGTCTAAGATATCCATTCACATTTTGGCACTAGAAGGAGGGAAAATTTGAAGAAAATTAACACGTTTTTCTAGAAATTTAGTGGTTTTTTGTTGAGTTTTGTTGTCTACAGGAAAATTGCATTGCTAAAGTCAAACTCCACCATTATCAGTCCAGTGGTGCCATATAGAGACGTTGTTAAACTTCAAACTACGACGTTGGGTCTTTTCCACCTAGAAATTTGAATTTCAAACTATGACACCGGTCACCCAAATTCCAAACTCTACCACTAGTCAAAATAGAGCCTCAATTGTGCTCACTATTTTTGCACAGTTCACCGCTATCAATCTTCAGCGGCGCTATATAGCGTCGCTGACTTCCTCAAACTGTGTTGCAATTACAGACTGCATCACTAGAGTCGGATGAAAAGAAATTTTTAAATTAATTTCAACTTTTGCTTTTTCACTTTGATTGCTTTTGACTCCTAACTAGTTTTTGGCCATTGTTTATGTAGTATTAACCAATTTTTGTAGGTTGGCTTTATCAAAATTGAAGGAAGGAAACTAAGATAATGATTTCTCTATGACATTATCATCTCATTGTATCAAGTTTTTTTAAACACTTTGGGGAGAAATTATAACCCCTTTTTCTAAGGACTTTGTCATCTTCATGCTTTTTAGGACTCACTAATTTTAGTTTGGGCTTAAAAATAACAAAGAAAAAGGGATTAAAAATAACCATAGGAAACTTACTATATTTTTTTTTGGACTTAACAAATGAAAAACAAATCTCACACTTCAAAGTTGGTGCTTAAAAAGAATTCATATTATTGATTTGTGGTTTAAAATGAGCATGTGTATTCTTTGTTTTGTAATCTCTTTTACAAGGTAATATCATTTAAAAAATGTGTATGCACTTCTCCCACACTTCGTAGAAATCTTGAGAATAAAAAGTCTTTTTTAAGTTCTATAAGTGATTACCTCCACACTTCAATTTGGGTTCTTAAAATTTGAACAAAGTCTTACTAGTGTGAGTGGAGTGTATCGCGAGTGTTCTCTCTTTGTTTCTCAATAAATATTGATCAAACTTCGGATGTACTTACTCACTTTTGTTTATCCTTAGAGGGCATGTCTTGGTGGGAAAAAGTACTCGCCCCAAGGGAACGAACCAACCAGTAACACGCTAAAGCCAAGAAAATTCAAACCGGTATATAAGTGTGGGTACTTAAGGAAAGTTCAAGTATCAAGAGGATTGTTCCAACAAGAAGGGAAGCAATGGTCTCTTGTCATATGGATGATCCCCCACAAATGGAATTCCTATATTAAAACCTTTTGTTTAGAAGCTCCAAAACCTTAAATCTATTTTTTGGTGTAAGAACGATCATTCTGAAGCCATCCCACATTTTTACAGCTCTTGGTAGAGATGAGAAGTATGCCATGGGATTTTCATGGGTACTGATGCTTGGTTGTCCCGAGAAGTGTGTGTCGTGGAGGGGAGCCAATGTGGTCAAGCATCTAATCATCCGCTAAGAGTAGGCATAGCTAGATTTATCCAAGTGGGAACCCAACAAATATTGTCTCATTTTATCGTAGGATTGTGCATCAACTTGGAATTGAAACACTTTGCTTGGGTATAAAACACTTGAAAACAAACAATCACAAAGTTCTTCAAAATTTCAAACCCTTTAGGAGGAACAAATAACTTTGACAAATCCAAGTGCTCTTGCTTGCCCTAGGGATTTCATCCTTAGAGGCTTCTAAGTATTTGGATTTATATCACAATTAATTCTTACTAAAGTCAACATTAGGAAACTTTTGCCTTGATTTCCTTGATTTTCACATAATGGACCTTGTGGGATGAAAACAAATTAGGACATTAGACATTCAATTTGAAGCATAATCAAGAAAGTGTTTGTGGTAAAAAGAATCAATCTAAGCAAGATAATAGACAATTGAACCTCACATGTGTTTGATCCCATGATTTCCCAAAAAATCACAATTCCCAAACCAAATTGTCACACGCTCCTTAGTCCAAAAGCTCATGAAGAATGTCTTGCAAGACTTCATGAAGTTAGAGAAAGGTTGGTCTATAATTTTTACAAGAAAGCTTCAAAGAACGATCCTAATTTGTAAAAATTTTATTACCAACAAAATCAAGTCTCTTTCAAAGGTTTCAATTTCTCACAAAGGAAGTACAAGCATGTTCTTCAATATTGAGGTCTTGTAGAAAGGAGTTCTATCTAGGTCTAATCTAGGATCAAAGTTCTCTTTTTTCGTCCATCCCTCCAAAACATCAATCAAATCTCATCTCGGAAAACAACTCTTTGAATCTTGGAAAAATCAAATCATGCTAGACTTTTGGAAAATCCTTTAAATCAAATCAAAAATCATCTTGTTTAACTAAGTATGTGCAGATGAATCCTTCTTCATGTGCTTAGTTAAATTGTCAATCCTTGTGAACAAATTTATTCCAAGATAAGCGTCCAACCTCTTGGGGTTTATGAGTTCACAATCCAAATCCAAATCAAATCCAATCAAAAAATAAAAAATCCAAAAGTCCCAAAGTTTAGTATCCCTTCAAGATTCTTGAGTGTTTAATCATTCACATCATCCACCCTTCATCTATCTAATCACCATCCTTTGATCCTTGAGAAAACTTGGTTTTTCTTATTTGTACCTAAAATTTGATCCTTCTTTTATGGTGAAAACTCAATCTCAATACAAGAATAACATGGAAGCCAACAAGCAAACATCTACTTTAAGTGACCTAAGTCAAACCACACCCGAAATCAATCCTATGGGATCTAGTAATCCCCCACCCAATATTCCTCTATTGCCACAAGATCCTCAAGAGGAAGGTCAAGTGGAAGACATCACCAATTATGTCTTAGGGATGACTCAAGAGGAGATCATAAAAATGGTCCAAAATCTCGAGAATCACAAAATTGTCAATGCCATGATGAGACTAAATCCTTCACAATATATGCTAGATTTGGAAAAAGAAGGGGCTAAACTCCCTTCAAATTTTGACATAAACAGTATTGTGAAGCAACCTCTTGGGAGTATGCCACTAGTCTCATCCACACCTCCATTTCAAAGAATCACTCAAGGCATCTGACAAATCACATCATCCATTGCTCCATCTCAACCAATCATCAACAAGGGAAGCTCATTGCTTCATGCACTTAAAATACATCCCCTTGTGAACAACCAAGACTTGGATGCGAACACCATACTAGGTCAATCCTTCCCATTGAATCTGTTACACCCATATGTTTTGCTCACATTTCATGAACCCACCAATCCATCCTCTTTTCACGCAACACTGGCATATCCTCTCAACACACAAACCTCTCTCCACATGATCTCACAAGGAGAAGGTGGATTATTTGGACTAGGGGGGATATTTGATCCCTCATCATCATCATTTTCCCAAGGGAATATTCCACCCATTTTTCCACTGCTTCCTTCACTCACATCAACATCCACACCAAATCTTGGTTTAGGGCAACCCCCTTTACTTATCCAAAATCAGCCAAATCAAATCAGTTTGGAAAATAAAATTAGCACATTGAGTGTGCCAAATCCTCTAGGCTTACCACCAATATCGTAACAACAAGTGGCAACAATCCAAACACCTCAATCGGCCACTACACCATCCATAACACCCTAAATCATGGTCTCCCACCTCACAACCCATCGTCATCACTACAACACCCCAACAAAGCCTCATCACACCATCGCACACCATCCCGAATCCGCCACCTTTTTCAACAAATCCAAATGTGGCCAATCAATTTAGTATCACTCTACAAGCAGCTCGGCAAGCCTACCAAAAGGCTCTACATCAATTCCAAATCCAACAAGCTGCACAACAAACACAAACATAGCAAGCCACACAACAAGCTCAATAGGTTTCCCTAGCGTAAGCCCAAGCACAAGCACAAGCTTTATTGTAACAACAACAAGCAGCCCAAGCCACACAAGCCGCTCAAGTTTCCCAAGTTGCACAAGAACAAGTGCAAGCCCAACATCAAGCACAATAAGCCTTGTCACAACAACAAGCTTACTAGCAAGCCTTATAGCAATACCAAGCACAACAGCAAGTAGTGCAACAACAAGAAGCTCAACAGAAAGCCCAACAACAACAACAAGTCCAACAACAAGCATTGTTGGCACAACAACAATAGCAAGACCAACAACAAGCTTTGTTGGTAAAACAGCAAATACAAGCATATCAGGAAGCGTTGGTTGCGTAGCAAACTCCCGCTAATGCACCACCTAGTCCACAAGTCACCACACCCACCATCCAAATTACTACACCAACCCAAAACACATTCATCCCACCACCTAACCCATAAGGTGATTTATCCCCCCAAATCAAGAAGCTATCACAACAGGTGTTGGACATCCAATCAAGGAAGACCCCTAAATCACAAGGGAATCTATGTCCTTATCCATTCTACAGGAGTATTGTGATGAAACCATTTCCACAAGGCTTTGAGATCCCCAAATTCGACAAGTATCATGGCCTCGAAAACCCTGAAGATCACATCAGGGAATTCCACGTGCATTTCATGTAAGTAGCCTATGATGAATCCTATCTAATGAGGCTCTTCCTGTGGAGTCTAGTTGGACCGGCAATGGAATAGTTCTCCTAAATTCCTCCAGGAATCAAGAAATTATAGACACGTTCATGCAAAATTACACATTCAATATTGGCATGGATGTAAGCTTGGAGGAAATATCCAACCTCAAGCAAAACAAAGGAGAATCATTTTCATCTTTCTTACAACAATGACAATCCAAAGCCAATAGAAGTAAGTGGGCCATGCCAGAGGAGCAGCAAGTTGGAACTATCATTGCAAATCTTGAAGGAACTTTGGCCTTCTATCTCAAAGTCCAATGCATCACCTCCTATGACCAAATCATCCCTAAAGATCTCAGCATCGAAAGAGCTCTCATCACATAGGGGGGAACACCTTCTTATCAAGATAATTGCCCATCAACAAGTTATAATGATAAACCACAGACATGGGTGAAAACAAGAATGTCACCAATGATGGGGTTGTTGATGCTAAGGTTGTAATCAGTGCACCAAAGTCAAACACACAACAACAAACATATCAACAACCTTAGAGTAATAATAAAAATACCCCTCGATCCAACACACCCTAGAAACCAACAAATCAGTAGATAGTCAACAATGTCAATGATCAAAGTGGACCATCTACAAGAAACAGATATCCTCCAAAGTGAAAGTACACACCACTTGGAGAATCGATTGAATCTGTCATGAAGCAACTTGTTGATGCCAACATCATCACGCTCCCTGTCATTGAGAATTACTAGGAGCCTCAAGTTAAGCCACCATAGTATAACAAGAAGCACCTGTGTGACTTTCACAAGATAAAGGGATATTCCACAACCAGTTGCATGAGGCTGAAAAATCTAATCCAGGACCTCATTGAAAACAAAACTATCTTTGTTGAGAATCCCACACTAGGATCTAGGAATCAAGACCTCAAGACATACACAAACTTGATGCCAGATCACAATAAGGAAAACAATAACGGCAAGGGAAAGAAGTATGGCAGTTTTAACCATGTGTATGACCATGTTGTCACATCCCTAGATGAATGGGTAGGTGTTGTCCATATCCCAGGATCCAAATCTGATTATGGAGTCACCACATGAAGCAGCTAAATCACCATCCTTGGACCATCCACGTAAGCCAGAGCACCTCCCACAAATTCTAAATCAGTCACCAATGACTATAATGTCCTGGAACATCTAAACAATACCCCAGCTTAGATCTCCATAATGGATTTACTAAAAATTTCACCTGTGCATAGGGAGATTTTGGAAAAGGCCCTCGTTGATTCTTTCGTACCCATGGACCTTGATGTAGATCAATTTCAAGCTATGGTCAGAAACATCACCATGCCACATCTCCTAACTTTATCTAACAAAGATCTCCCATCCCAACCATCTCACAATCGTGCACTTCATTTTGTAAATCTTCATCCATAAAAATAAGGTCAAATGAGTCTTGGTGGATCAAGGTGCAGGGTTGAACATTTGTTCCCTCAAGTTAATAAAAAATCTAGGATTTTTTGAGAACATGATTGAAAAAAGAAAAGGTATCACCATTTGGGCTTATGATGATCAGGAAAGGGTGTCTCAAGGAATTATTCAACTTCCCATTCAGGTGGGACAATCCATTAATGAAACCACTTGCTAGGTCCTTGATCTCGACCTCCCATACAACATTCTTCTGGGGTGCCCTTGGATACATGGGATGAAAGCAGTTGCATCCACATTTCATCAATGTGTTAAATTCCCCTACAAGAATCAAGAGGTCACAATTCATGGTGATCCCAAACGCTTTGCCTATTCCAAAAATTTGGAAGCCAAATTCTATGAAATCCCCCAAGTCCCAAAGAATGATGAAGGCCCTACAACTCCATATGTGGACCCATCCACTTTACCATCCACATCTGCTTTTGCAACAGAGACACCCGCCATTCCTGCCATTTCTGATATCAAGGTTATTATCCAAGACAATGGGTGTGGTGATTACAAAATGAATAAGGGAGCCTTTGTGGTAGGGGAGTTACCTCAATCCCCTAGATCCCATGCACAGTCGTAACCAACCAGTACAACATCTAAAACCTTCAGATCAGATCCCTCTCGATTCAAAATTTGGGGAGATCTAGGCTGGGAAGTGGTGGATGAAAGAGATATATCTAGTCTCCTTTATCAAGATGAAATACCAATACCAGCCCTTCTTATGAATGACACTAACAAAGGACTTCAATTAATGCTTGGCATGGGATATAACAAGAATGAAAACCTTGGAAAAAATAGCAACGGTCGATTAGAACCCATCATTCCGGAGAAGCACACAAAAAATATTGGCCTTGGATGTACCCCTCTGAGTATAACCGTACGTGGAAGAAGTCCCCTCCTTAAAGCAATTAAAACTCCCCTATGTTTACCAATATCTAGAGGTCTACCCTTAGATAATTTTACCTTTGACATAACTGAGGTATGTGGGAGTGATAGTGATGAGGATACCATTGTTGGCCTACCTATGTTGTTTGAAGACTCCTCCTTATTCATGATTTCCATTGTGTCCTTTGAGTCAAACAACCAAACTCATGAGCTAAAACTTGTATACCCCCAGTTAATAGACTATGACCAACGAGGACCACCAATTCTAGACACATTTGAAAATGATGAAGCACTCTCGGTATTCATGGGATTGCGGGATAATGTACCTTGAAAAGATCACAAAAGTTAGATTCGACATTGAACTGGACACACATGCCTATTATGGGCAGATGATTGAATCCCTTAGTCACAAAAGTTAAAACTTGAGAATAATCTCTAGGTCCTTAAGTGAAAACCACATTGTGGTGCTTTCAGACCCAAAAATAGTAAAAACAAAGTATGCATCCAACAATTAAAAACTCTCTCAGGCACTAGAGGATGGGGGATTCAATCTTCCTCTCAGTGCTATTCATCAACAAAAGTCAACAGTCTTAGCAGAGAAGTGCAATCTGATCAACTTGGGGACAGAAGAAACACTACATATAACATTTTATGCAAAGTCTATTCTAACCAAAGAATAAGAGCTCCTAACTGCCTTCCTAAGGGAAAGGAAGGTAAAATTTGCATGGACCTATGCCGACATGTCTGGTCTTGATCTAGAAGTTGTGGTGAATCATCTAGCTGTGTATCTAGAGGTGAAGCCAGTAAAACAAAATCTGAGAAAAATGCACCCACAAATCACACTGTTGGTCAAAATAGAATTGCAGAAACTCCTAAATGTTGGTTTCATACAACCAATTGATTATCCAAAGTGGGTTTCAAATCATGTACCTATTTCAAAGACCACTAAGGGCATTCACATCTACACTGACTTCAAAGATCTAAACAAAGCATGCCCAAAGGATGACTTCCCTCTCCCAAATATAGACATGATTGTAGATATGACAGTAGGACATGAAATTATATCACTAATGGATGGGTTCTCAGGATATAATTAGATCATGATAGCTAAGGATGACCAACACAAAATGGCTTTCACATGTCCATGGGGGACATATTGCTGGAATATGATGTCGTTTGGGATAAATAATGCAAGGGATGCCTATCAAACTTCCATGATGCTAATCTTCCATGATATGATTCACAAAATTGTGGAATATTATGTAGATGACATACTGGCCAAATCAAGAAAGCGTTGATATCACATATCAGCACTGAGCTCCATCTTTGATAGGCTGGAAGAATACAAGGTCAGACTAAATCCAAAGAAGTGTTTCTTCTAGGTGCAATCAGGCAAGCTCCTAGGGTACATTGTGTCAATGAGAGGGATCGAGATAGATCCTACCAAGGTTAAAGAAATCCTCAAGATGGAGGCACCAAGGACATTGAAGTAGCTAAGAGGTCTACAAGGAAGACTCTAGTCCACCCATCGATTCATAGCATAATTAGAAGATAAGGCAATCCCATATTCTCATCTACTCCACAAGGGGGTAGCATACAAATGGGACAAGAAATGTGACCAATAATTCAACAAGATCAAGGAGTACTTACTCACACCACGAGTTCTTAAGCCACAAATTCTCGGAAAACCCTTGATCATTTATATATCAGCAACAACAATAGCCCTTGGGGCTCTCTTGGCACAACATGATGAAAATGGGAAGGAGAGAACTATTTACTACATCAATAGAACCATGGTGGGACATGAGCTAAATTACACATCCATCAAGAAGGATTGCTTAGTATTCATGTTTGCAACATAGAAATTCAAACACTATATGTTGGCACATCGGGTAAAACTCATCACCAAGATAGACCCTCTCAAGTATCTACATTCTAAAGAAATGCTCACAGGGTGAACACCTAAATGGGTTATGATCCTAAAAGAGCACGACATTGAGAGTGTGGAATGGAAGACCATTAAAGGACAATAAATTATAGATCAACTAGCAGAGGCACCAATATATTCAAAGAACCCACTTGTATCAGAATTCCCTGACGAATCCATCTTTAACATAAGCGTAGTAGATCACTAGAAAATGTACTTTAATGGATCCTACACATAGCATGGGTCCAGAGTTGGAGTCTTCTTCATTACACCACAAGGAGATTGCATACCAAAATCGTATAAGTTGTCTTTTCCTTGCACAAATAGCATTGCAAAATATGAGGCTCTTATCATAGGGCTGAGAATTGTTGTATAGTGGCAAATCATGGCACTCAAGGTCTATGGAGATTCATAGCTTATCATCAACCAAGTCAATGATGAATACCAAACAAAGGATGACAAGTTGACTTAATACAAGAAACTGGTAGAAATCCTCAAAGAGTCATTCATTGATATCACATTTGAGCGGATACCAAGAGAAAATAATAGAGCAACAGATGCTATGGCCACAATTGGATCACTACTAGATGTCCCACGCAACATCCCAAAGCAAGAATTCCTTGTAGAGCAACTTCTCATACTAGCATTCGAGGTACCAGAGTCTAAATTTGTGTGTGAAATTGTTGGTCCTAGCAACCCATGGTATCATGAAATATACACTTATCTTAGAATAAGAGTCCTCCCTGCCAATATCACTCCCAACCTTAAGAAAAAAATTGTCAAAAATTGAACCCATCTTTTATCCTAGGTGACACCCTATACCATAAGAGTATCAACGGAACCTTGTTGCGATGATTAAATGTTGAGGAAGCTTTGACTACTTTAATGGAGGTACATAATGGCATCTACAATTCACATTTGAGCGGTATGACCTTAGCTAAGAAGTTATTGAGAATGGGGTACTATTGGCCGACAATGGAAAAAGAAGCCCATGAATATGTCAAGAAATGCCTGCAATTCCAATAGCATGGGGATCTCATCCATGCACCAACTCAAGAGCTCCACCCAATCATAACACCTTGGCCCTTTTCACATTGGGGGCTCCATCTCATTGGAAAAATCACCCTCACTTCATCTAATGGACACAAGTTCATTATCACCACCACGAAATACTTTACAAAGTGGGTAGAAGCCATACCAATGACATATATTATAGGAAAGTAGATTTCCAAGTTCATCCCGAATTACCTCATTTGTCGCTATGGTGTCCCTCAAGTCATTATCTCAGATAATGGGACACCTTTCAAAAACTAGGATTTCTGAGACCTATGCTATAAATTCAACATCCAACATCGATTTTCCACTCCATACTACCCTCAGGGTAATGGCCAAGTTGAGGCTACAAATAAAACCATTCTTAAAATCCTCAAAAAGATAGTTAATGAAGTTGGTCGTGACTGGCATCTATAGCTAAATCTTGCCCTCTGGGCCTACCAAACCAGTATTCACATACCAACAGGTTCCACCCCATTCTCCCTAGTTTATGGATCAGAAGCCATCCTCCCCATTGAGATCGAGCTACCCTCCCTAAGAATATCACTACAAAATCTCATAACAGATGAAGAATATCGGGTGTCACGACTGAATGAGTTAGAACTACTGGATGAGCGGCATATGGAAGCCTTAAACCATTTGCAAGTCTACAAAAATCATCTCAAGGGGAGCTACAACAAGAAGATCAGGAGTCAAACCTTTCAAATCAGAGAGCTGATATTGAAGGAGAATCAAAAAAATGTGTCGAATCTAGACAGTAAGGGCAAGTTTGAAGCCAATTGGTTGGGACCATTCATCATCACAGCAAGCTACAAGTCAGGGGCATATCAACTATCAACACCCGAAGGGGAGCCTCTGCAAGAGCCCATGAATAGCTCCCATCTTAAAAAAAAATATGCTTGATAATTTAAGGATAAAACCAAAAATCAAAAAAATATCAAAAAATATAAAAATCCAAAAAAAATAGAAAAAGGATTAAAAATAGTTAAAAATAAAAATCGTCCTCTAGTGAAAACCACTTTGGTGGCACTTTGGACAAGTACCTTGGTGAAAACCTAGCAAACGTGTGTCTTGTGTAAATAAAGCATTCTCCATCCACCAAGATCTCTACGAATTATTCGCATCACCCATCACTTTTCCTATCATCCATCACATTCGATCGATCCTTCCATCACTCAACCACATCCGCACCATAGTTTGATCTTGTGTTCGTATTGTGTTCCCCCTAGTGCTACTTGGCACATTCCTAAGGTTAGTTTGTCCTACCTATATCAAATTAGTCTATCGCATCGCACTGGGGGCATGCTCTTTTGCCTAAATTCATATCGGATTTGTGTATATCCTTGAAGTCTTCCTTAAAAATCATAAAATCAAAAAACAATCATAAAATCCTTCAAAAAATCCAAAAACATCATAAAACATATCAAAATCCAAAACATGTTGAAAATCCAAAAAATGAAAATGGATTCATCTTGTCGAACTACATCATCTCTGAGCTTGAACGTAGGCAAGGTTGATCTTTGATCAACCCCTGAGACACCCTAGGTCAGTCCTTTAAGGTTCTATCATAATAAGCTGGCAATTCATCATCTTTTATATCTTTATCTTGTAAATTGATTATGTGTCATTCAAACTACGTGGTCTCTATGTGTATAACGTAGGCAAGGCTAATCATTAATCAGCTCCCAAGACCCCTAGGTTAGGTCTTTAGGTTTGTCTCTTGTTCAAAACCTCAGAAAACCTAAAAAATCAAAAAGTTTGAAAATCAAAACATGTGTAAAACATCTCAAAAATCCCAAAGCAACCTCAAAAAATTCAAAATACCAAAAACATCCAAATATTTGAAAAATTCATCTATCTCATCTCGCTTTCACCCAAAATAATCTCATTCATAATAAGTCAATCATCACTTTCACCCTTTGGTAACCTGGTCAAAAGCAAGTCAAGCAGGTTCAAAAGAGAAAACCTAATCGTCAGGGTCTTAAGTCTAGGTTAGTAGGTAAGCAAGTTAGTAAGCTCGGAGTATCAATAGCCCATCATCCAATCAATCCCAAAATCATCTAATAACATCATGTCTTAGGATGCATCCTTCCTACAATGGACATCAATATTAGGCATCACCATAGTTTAGGCTTGGATAAAGGTATGAAGAACATTAGCTTGTTTGTTTACTTGATCTTTGTCTTTTTGACTTATCTTATTGTGCTCATTCTGATGACCTCTCAATGATATCCAAACAAAGGGATTTAGAAAGAAAGGAATGGGGCAACGATCATTATCTTTTTATCTATTATGCTTGTTGGATATTCTTGAAATATAACTTGGTCATGCATACTTTGTTTAGGTGTAGGGAAGATGTTTTAGATGTCTTGTTGACCACATGGGAAGTCTTTCCTTTCCATGTTTTGGTCTGAGATGTTTGGAATATCTAAACTACATTTTAGATAAGGTTGTGTATGTCAGGTGTGAACATGAGTACTCCTATCTGATTGTCGAGTCAAAGTCCATCACACTAGGTATAGCGTCATCCTGATTATTTATACCTTGATGCATCGTGCCTATGTGTATTATCAAACATAAGGTAAATGGCCCTTTTAAAAATCCCAATTCTTGATAAGAAAATTGTCATCATCACCATCATTAATAATGTAGGCTTGTTGGATCCTCTTTTCATGTACTCATGGTATGAGGCATTCACATATCATAGGCATAATAATATCATTATCATATGCATTGCAATCATTTGCATTTCATGTCATTCATTTCATACACATTAGCATCCACATTATCATATCATTACAAATCATTGCATACCATTATTTCATATCATAACATTGCATTTCATGTCATAATCATTTCCACATTATCATATCATTACAAATCATTGCATACCATTATTTCATATCATAACATTGCATCCACGAATTATTGCAAAACATAACTCATCACATAAGAATATCATATCACATTCATACAATCTCATATCACCATCATCTTAATAATTGCATTTATATCATTACGTTCATACCATTACATTCACAAATCACAATGCATAATCATGATCATTTCATAACATAACCATTATATATCATGATTCATCTCATATCATAACATCATCTCACATCATTATATTACATTTACATGTCATGATCCATTGTACAAATAACATCATGACATCCATATATTACCATCATAAACACATAAGGAAAAATATGAAAACGTTGCATTATCATTTCGGATATCATATAGGATTGCTAAGCATCTCATAACCATACATTTGCATCATCATATCATATATGCATCATCACATTATATATAAAAAACATATAAAGACACTTGCATCACATTGCATTACATCGCATAAAATAAATACATGCATCACATAAGATAGAATCATATCATCGCATATAGGAAAATAAATACATTCATCCATAATGCATAAATAAAATAGGACACATCACATGAATCGAACCAATTGGTCATATATATATCATCAAAAAATATAAATGTCATGGTACAAGGGTCAAGAGCAAATGTGTGTATAAATCAAGTATACAATGGGGCTATCAAAAAAATGAGCTCATGGATCAAAAAGAATACTGTCAAATAAGGTATTATGGTGGCCCACCCTATTGGCTGCTCCCCTCCCCCACCTATCTCTCAACCTGATCCTCGGGCTGCCTCATCCTTGTCTACTAAGAGTACTCTGGTACTCAGGCCCCTGCTGGTACGGTATGTTGATAGTGTAGACTTTAGTACTCTGCCTCTCGGACAGCCTTGTAGTACATCCACACTAAGACTGTCCTACCCTGAGAAGCAGCAGCCATGCTCTCTAGCTGTTGTCTCCTACCTATCTCTTGATCTCGCTTGGACCTAGCCTAGTCCCTCTCAGTAGTCAGTATTTGCACTTGTGCCTGTAAACCTTGCACCTATGCCTATAGCTACTGTATCAAGGCATCTCTTTGGTTTGGTTGAGGTGGTGGTAGTGGTGGTGGCAAAGGCTATTACTAGTGATCCCTCGGGACATCCCTCTGCCTGTCCCCATCTCTAGGCTTTCTATCCCCATCTCCATCCCCATCACTGGGTGCCTGATCCCTCTATCCTAAAGGCAGTCCACCCCCTCCTCTGCCCCCATCCCCATCTCCATCTCATTTTCCTCCTCGCCCCCACCCTCGGCCTATTGCTCTACCTCTAGGCCTCCACTATAGGGGTGCTGCTCTTGGATCTGTCAATCTGATAGGTGGTCTAAACCATGTAGTATATGTCATTGTAACCCTTGCATCTACATGTCCTTGATCATAAGGCCACAGCTTGGCCACTAGCTATTTGAAAGAAGTAACTACCTCCTCGATCGGGATCGGTCTACCCCATGCAGTCTCCCTCGTAGTACGTGCAAATATGGCCACATACTAGCCATCAGGACGGTCTTATCTGTCCCCAAACTGCCAAGCCACTCGATCTGGAAGATACCTCTATCATGGTATGCTCCCTACCCTACATAAGCCTATCCTATCTCACAAAAAAGAGTTGTTGTGCATCATCATACCATGCAGGCATGCCCAGCCAAAGCCTCTAAGTGAAAACTGTCATCTCATCGATCACCCTCCTCCAATGAGGTATGTTGGCTACCCCTGTGTGAGTAAAATAAATCAATGTCCCTCTGCACTATTAGACTATAGGATCATCTAGCTCAAGAAAAATTGGTGTAACTCGTGGACGAAGAACTGCAATGTGCTCCTAGGCCCAAACGTGCAAGAGTGTAACCTCAACCCTAATGGCTCTGTTGTCCAAATATGTGAACTCATGAAGATCATGGTATAGTGAGACCAGGATCATTGGCCCCCCATGCAAAACACTCTGTCCTATGGAGCACCCGCTCACATACAAGACCCCATCCTAGACTAAAATATCAGTCGCATCGATCTGGTGCCACAAGGCCTGAAATGATAGCAGTGACGATCAATCTAAAGGTGGGAATTGTGCCCCTATATCGCTCAATCTCAATCCATCCCTTCAAAAAATAAGCTCATTGAGGCCCATAACCTCATAGCAGGCATCTCTCCCAGCATCCACATCATAGATCACTCGCTCTTCGTGGATGGGCAATCAAAGCATGCGCCAAAATCCTCCAAAGTAACTATCGTCTCACCTGTGGGAAAGTGAAATGATGACGTTTCATTGTGCCATCACTCTACTAGGGTTTTCATCATGCCCAGGTTCATCTAAACGGGAGCAGTGCAGGCAACATACCATAAACCGATCGCCCCAAGGTGCTCCTAAAGTACCTCATGCATACCAACCAATCGGCTAAGAATCGGGGACCTATGCTCGTGTGAATGTAAAATCCCTAGGTCCTCCTACACAAGTAAAGCCACAGCGTTAGGTTTTGTAAAAAATTGGGATCTTGTTTTGAGTTTTTGCAATTGAAATAGCAAATATGGCGATGTTTGCAATTGCGTCTTTGTTTGGAAGTTCCAATCTATTTTGTTGGGACCCCCTAAAGTTCAAACTGTGTCGTTGCATCACAATTTGACTGCAGACCACTTTGTCTATTAAACCTAAATTCTAAATTGCACTGTTGCTGTGCAATTTGCAAGTGCGGGAGACTTTGCCACCTAACCCTAATTTCCTAAACTAAACTGTGGTAGTGCAATTTACAAATGCGGCACTCTTTAAGGCTGCACAATGCCAATTAAGCACTTTCAGCAGTGCTAAACAACATCACTTGACTCTGTTTGACTTTTGACCCTATTTAATGTGCACGAAAATCAAAATAAAAAGTTGAGTAAGGGTCACATACCGATGGTCCTACGCTTGCTAGCCGCTGATACACTCACACTCAATCTGAAATGTGATGTGGGTGCACTCATTGCGCCATCTCGAACAATGGTCAAAGCTCAAAATTGTAAAATCTCTTAAGGGCTAGGTGTGCAAATGAATTGAAAGTGACCCCTTGAGGACTATTTAAGCTTGAAAGCTAGGGTTTTTTTTACCCTGTTTCATCATCTAGCTAGGGTTTTGCACCCCCAATCTCATTTTTGCCCAACCAAGGGTTGTTTTGCATCGTTTTTTCACATTTTGGCACATTTTTGGCATCCTGGACTCTTTCTGGACCCGTCAAGTAGCTTATCCACTTTTTTCATGAGATCACGCAAAATCCAAAGTTTTGTCTGATCTATTGAGGGGGCAGTATACCAGCATAATCTTTCTTGTTGGGGTAGTAGTGGGGCATCTGAAAAAATCAAAAAAAAATGAATTTTGATCTTGACAGTTTATTCTTTGAACCAACACATGTACATTGCTTAAAAGAGGGCAAAAATGTAGACACGAAAAAATATATAGATTGATCCTATACGCTTGATCATGATCTTACTAACACCAGGTCATCCTAAATCATCTCCTTGGTTAGTCATTTAATTAAATAATCTCTATTTAATTAAATTCATCATATTTCATCTCTTAATTAAATAAATCAAATTTATTTGATTAAGTCATCGTCTCCTATTAATTAAATAAATCATTTTGTTTAGTTAATCCTACAGTCCCTCTTTTAATTAAATAATATTTTATTTAAATTAATCTCTAAAGGCGTCTCATTAAAATTAAATAAATTTATCTTTATTTGATTTAAAACTAACACCATTCTCTTTAATTAAATAAATTAAACTTTATTTAATTAAATCTAAATTCATTTTCCTCTCAACTTTGATTTATTTAAATCCTAAAATCCAAATCAAATTGTCACATCAGTTAATCTCATATTAAATTAATCAGATCCTGATTAATCTTAATCCTAAACACTCCAATCCTCTAGCTTTTATAGCTTGCACAAGTAAATCAATTTAATTGATTTATAAATTCCTCTATTTTCTCTCAAAATGGCATCAATGAGGGAATATTCTTGAAATTCAAAAAATCCCTCCAAAAGGTATGAGTACATCCAACAAGGAATTAAAGACCTCTTACATGTCCTTTGCCTTGATCCAAGTGGCATTTACTCTATTCTTCTCTCCCTCCAACTTGTCATTTCAATAATTTCAAATTCCACCTAACCATATTTATGTGCACATTCATCAAAATATGCTCATTCCTCCTCCAATCACATGTTCACAAGTGGCCTCTTCCTATTGGTTGGTCTTTTGTCCCACATTCATCCCTTTTGCCTCTTTCTCCATCATTCTTTCCTATTTATAGGAGGCTCTCATTTCAATCTTGGATCCACAACTTTATGCAACATCATTATCTTCAAGTTTTTGAGCAATTTTCATCCATTTTCATCCATTATAGCTAGGTTATAAAGAAATTTCATCAAAGAGCATCCAATCTCCATCAGTAATCATCAAAGCTTACAAGGAATTGGGAAAGGGCCATTTTCCACATCAAAATGGCACCAATTCCCCCATGGGATGTTGGTTTGATTCTTTAGAATAAGATTTCATAGCTCTCATTTGTTATTTTACCTTGTTTTCTTGTTCTTCACATTCAAATTAATTTCATGGTGAATGTGTGTTTTAGATTTATTTCTTGACTAACATTGTGTTGTTTTTTCATTTTGGTGCAGGTCTAAGATATCCATTCACACAATAAATTTTTGATTGGAATTTTGTCTTCTGGACCATAAACCAAGTCAAATAGTGATTATTATGTGGTTTTCTTTGTTGTTACTCTATCTACCCATAAGGCAAGCTTTAGTTTGGAGTCCCAAGCTTTCTTCTTCTTTTCAATCATCCTTTTTATAATCTTCTTTAAAATTTTGTTGCTAGACTCAACTTGTCCATTTCCTTGAGGATGGTATGGGGAGGAGTAAAAAATTTATATCCCATATTGGTTGCAAAAACTTGTGAATTCATCAGATCTGAAGCACATTTCATTGTTTGAAATTATCCTCTCAAGTACTTCAGATTTGGTTAAAATATTACTCATCAAAAAATCTATCACAACCTTGCTAGTTTCTTTTCTTATTGTGATTGCCTTAATCCATTTAGTAAAGCAATATGTGGCAACCAAGATCTAGCTATGTCCTCCACTATATTTTTCACTTATCTTTCCTATAAAATCTATTCTCCCTTGTTGAAAAGGAGCTTGAGTTGTCATTGATCTCAAAGGACGATTTCCAAAAAA
Organism: Sequoiadendron giganteum; assembly: GCA_007115665.2. Taxonomy (NCBI): domain Eukaryota; kingdom Viridiplantae; phylum Streptophyta; class Pinopsida; order Cupressales; family Cupressaceae; genus Sequoiadendron; species Sequoiadendron giganteum. The sequence goes on along the minus strand of CM021106.1, from coordinate 242,970,275 downwards.
TTTCAAATTGCGTGAGAATATTTGGCATGAATCACATTTCATGTCTAATGTATGTGCATCCTTGAACAATGTAGACCACCTAAATCCATCTCTTAATACTTTTTGTGATGTTGTTTTAGCCATATAATGACCACCACACACACCACTATGCATTTCATTCAAGACTTTTGATGTTTGTTCTTCATTGACACACTTAAGCAATATACCATCTAGATTTCTCCACCAAAGCTCATTGTCAACAATCACATACTTAATAGCCTAGAGCTTCAATGTCCTTTGATTATCATTCATTTTCTCAAGACAGGACTTTTTGCAAGTAGCACACAATATCTTTGTACCATTTAGATGATTTCATGTCACATATAGGAGTTGCATCTCTTTCTTCAACATTATTTATTTGGTTGTCTTCCATATTTGTCTTTTCCATGAGTTTAGCCAAACCTTGTACTCTAACCAATTTAGTAATTTGTATATCAATGTAGAACTCTTGGATCATATTGATTCGTCTACATCTTCTCCCTGTCACTTCCTGTTGTGTAAATATGTCCTTAACAACTATTGTTAGAATATATGCAATGATTGTTGCACCAACTAAGTATTATCTAAAGTTTTTACATCCTTGACTAAAGAATATGTTTTTTTCTCGGCTATATCATACTTTAATTCTACAGCTTGGAGTGACTTACTAAAGAAGGCAATTGGTTGCTCATATCCTTCATTATTTTCTTGCAGTAGAACAAAAGCAATACTATGAAAAGATGCAAAGGAAAATAGTTGGAATGACTTAGAAAAATCAAGAGACTTTAATATAGAGGCCTCCATAATTGCTTATTTGATACTTTTGAAAGATATGACAAGCTCATCACTCCATGTTCTTCATTCTTCAATATTCTTGAGATAGGCCTTGTGATTTTTGCAAATCTAGTAACAAATCTTCTCAAGAAATTCATTGTCCAAAGAATGATTGGATTCCTTTCACATTATTTGGTTGAGGTATCTTATCAATTATTTTTACTCTTTTAGGGTCAATTTTGATACCTTCTTTGGATACTATGTGCCCCAAAAAAATTCCTTATGTCACACTGAAGGAACATTTCTTGGGATTCAAGGAAATCCAATAATCCAATGCTCTCACAAAGATCTCCAAATGTATGCAGTGATCTTCTTCTTTCTTTGAATAGGTTCTCAAATCATCTTGGTACACAACCATGAAAATGTCAATGAAATAAGAGAATGCTACATCCATAGATCTCTGAAAGGTAGCACATGCATTAGTTAATCAAAATGAAATTTTGGCATATACATAGGTACCACAAGGAGTAGTAAATGCATTCTTATACTGCTCTAAATATTTCACTTTCACCAAATTGTAACCAGAGAAACCATCCATCATGAATAGGAGTTCACACCTGATAACTTTCTACAACATTGCCTCCATGTTAGGAAATGGGTAGTTGTCTTTTAATGATGATATATTCAAGTTTCTAAAGTCAACACATAACCTTATATCACAATTTTTCTTTCTTACTAGCACTAAGTTAGAAAACCAGGTAGAATACCTAATAGGCTTAATTATTCCACCATCCCTAAGTTTCATAAGCTCTTCCTTCATCTTGTGTGCTAGAGTTGGATTAATAGATCTATGTCTTTTCCTGAATGGCTTGGCATCAGGGCTCAATATAATCTCATGCTGAAAAATATCCTCTCTATAAGCCTTCAAATCATCATAGGACCAAAAAAATGCATCCCTGTATTTTCTTAAAAGAGCAATCAACATTGATCTCTTTTTAAGGTTTTTTTTTACCAATGTACACCTTCTTTGGTGCACACTTTGTTCCAATATTGACTTCTTCTTGATCTTGCTCATGGGTAAAATTATGTTTGGCATTACTCTTGTTGAAATTTCCAAACACCCTTTCTAGTACTACTAGTCCTTTGGGAATCTTGTTTGTCTTCAACTGTATCACCTCATTCCCAAACATTGTTTCTTTCCCATCAACAATCTCAACAAATGCTCCAAAGTCAATCTCTTGGCTCTCATATTGATCTACACATTGTAAAAACTTCACTATATCATCATCATTATTAAATATCTTTCAATTTTGGATAATGTTTGGGATTGTAGGCCTAGTCTGTACCTCAACCTTTGAGATACCAAAAAAATTGAATATCATTAGGCCTCAATACAATGTTAGCCAAAAAATCAGACATTACATTCTTACTCCTCTCTATCCATTCAACAGAAAAGGCATCAAACATTTCCACTATATCCCAAACTATATTCATATATTGTTTCAATCTATTTTTTTATACAAGTTTAGCCCAAACTTGGGATACAATAAATTCAGAATCACCAAAAACTGATATTTTTGATTTCATGTTTAGTTTCCATATTTAATCCTAGTAGTAAAGCCTCCTATTCTGCTACATTGTTTGTACAAGAAAATTTCAAAGAAAATGAGAACTTAAATGTCTTACCATTAGGTGAAATGAAGATTACCCCTGCACTAGAGCCTTCTTTTGAGAAAGCTCCATCAAATTACATTATCCACATATCATTGTCATCAACCTGCTTCAATGTTTCTTTCTCAATAGGTGTGGTTTTATTTTTGTCTTCTTGTGACTCTTCTACAATAAATTTGTCCATGTCAACATCTACAAAGTGTATATTCTCTTTAGTTACTACTCCCTCAATCAAATGTGATGATCTTCCTTTCCTATGAAGCCTCACCTCTTTTCCATCAATATGAATGCTACCATAGGGCATATCTAGTTCCATGTTACCACCCATAGCTACAGACTGCCTTATTGACAAAAGCATGTCATATGTGGGAGGAATTTCCACCACAATAATACCCATTACATAGTCCTTTTCAAGGTATGTTGTTAGTTTAAAATTCACTTCTTTGATTATTTCTATCATAGGAGCCTCCCTTGAATCCATAGCATAACACTTTCCAAATTCTTTGGTAATATTCAATCCAAGTTCCTTCATAATTTCTACTAGAATGATGTTTTTATATACTCTTGAATCAATCATACAATTCTTGACTAATTTATCTTCAATCATGAGTCACATAAAATGGGTCCACTTGTTTTGGACATTTTGTTAGTGTGGCACCCAGAAATACCTGAGAAATGTCATTACTAATTCCCTCAACATCTTCTTCTTTAATTTTTAATTTACCCATTTCAGGTGGGGTAATCACCTTCTTCTCATTAGAGGCCATAGTTGCACCATTGATAAGGGAAACTGCCTTCTCTTTATGCTCCACAATTCCCATCATCTCCACTAGAGGAGCATAAACTTTCACTTGTGATAGTAATTGAAACATGTGTACAAAGTTATACTTGGTATGATCATGCACTGTCATAATTTTGTCTTTTGGTTTGTCCTTTTTTCGATTAGGTTTATCCTCATTCTCAACCTCAACATTATTCTTCTCCTGATTTTCCTTTATCTTTTGATACTTGGATTTAATCAAAGGAGAAACCACCTTCTCATCAATATTCATAGCTCCATGTTTCTTTCTTGACACCTTTTTTTTCTTTAGGTTCATCACTCTCTTTATGTGTCTAACAATTTTTTTGTCTATACTCTGCTACTTGATAAATATGGTTCCTGCTTTACCCTAATCACTATTAAAAGTCCTATTTCTTAGATTGTATGTACTTCTAGCCTAGGAAACAATAGCAATAGTTAATGTTCTAATCTCTTCTTCTAATGGTCTTCTCAATTTAATGTCAGAATGCACATATTTAAGATTATATACACTTTGATCATCTTCTACATCTTCAGAAAATACTTAATGATGGTAAACAACAGAACTATACCTCTGATCATTTGCATCAACTTAATGGGACTCCTCATTAGAAGAACATTCTTCATTAGTAAAGTTCAATTTATTTATCAACATATTGATTTCACCATCCTGTTCATGAGGCATATCACAATCATCACATATATCTTGATCTTCTTCTAGGGATTGTGCCACTATACATTGATGAGGTGAATGTGGTAACTGACATGCTACACACCATGGCTCATATCATCCATAAAATGGGAAAAAAATTCTTCAAAGGTTCGAGATTTTCTTTATTTGGTACATTCTTTTGATTGTTATGCATTAGATTTCCATTATTGCAGGTTGTGTTGTAGGCTTGGTCTGATAATTTAGGCATTATTTCATTCCTTTGAAAATTAGACTTCTCATTAGATATCCCTTTTTCATTTCTAGCAACCTTGTAACTCAGATCCTTAAGAACATTCATTACTTTTTCCAACTTATCCTCATATGAAGATGCTTTATCATGATGTCCTTTTGGATTTTTTAATATTTTGGCATCATCCCTCTTGCAAACTTTGCTTGATGCTCTCCTATTGCTTGCAATATGCAAAGAAATCTTAAATGAATCTCTCAAAGTGCGAGGATTTTTATCCCTCGACAAATATCCCATTTTTGAATCAAATGCATTGCAATAAAGTACTAAAAACATTTGTTCATTTGGTCTCACATCTACAGGGACTCTGATGGAACCCCTCAAAAATTTTGGTTCCATCCTAAATAATTGTGAAAGTTTGGTTTGGTCCTTTGTGCCTAATTTAAGGTGATGTCCTCATCATTGTGATAAGGGTTTTTATTTTCACAAAACCTTCTAAGAATTGGTATGTAAATCGAATAAACCCCTGGTTGTTTTAACATTGCATTGACCTGTCTTTCCCATTCCCAATCACTTAAGTTGTCACTTATTCCATTGAGGTCGTTATTTTACCAACCCCTGATCTTAGGTTTGTCGGTTGCATGGATCCTTTTGAATGTTAATTTTTCCTATGGTCGAAGGCTTAATCTTAAATTTTTTAATCCTTAGCCTTTGTTATGGGTCAGCACCTCATTCACCTAGTCATGTTCCCCTTTTTATGAATAAATTTTGTGGCATGTGCAAAATTAAAGCTTCATATGGGTCGTATGATCGAAGGAATCAATCTCAATCGTTCACCGTATGCCTATGTTGGTTTATTGCTTCTTATTTTATTCACACAGGTTGGCGGGTTTCGACCACGTGTCTCATGTAATGGTGGACCCAGTCCCCTTGGTAAAGATGATTGATGCATTTCAAAGAGGATCAATGGCTGATTGATGAAAGACCTGGCTATATTTGTACCATTCCCCATGAGCCCGTCTTGTTCTATTTCATATTATTAAGGATACGGGCTAATGGGTGATGGCCACGTGGTACTGCTTTATGGTGGGTCTTGAATCCTCACAGGGCAGTGAGTATTGTTCGAAGAATGATCAACGACAAATGTCGTGGCATGTGTTCTCATCAAATTCATTCCTTGTGTGCCCATATATTTTCAACGTTAACGAGTAATGTTCACACGGGTTAGCAGGTGGAGTAACATCTGTCATTATGTATGATCTACCAGATCTTGGGAATTGTGTTTTTCCTTGTATGAATTGAAATAGACGGTCAATAACAGGTGATGTGGCTCAATCCTGTCCACTCCCCACCATCCATGTGGGCCCCGCCTATGTCCTGTATCTTTTGATGGGTGAGCGGGCATGTGCCACGTAGATTACTTCTATGAACTTAGATAAGGTGGATGCAGTTGGAGATATTAGCTGAGATCATTCCAAAGATAAAAATGGTGCCAAAGTTAGAGCTAATTCTTCAGCATGCTTGTGAGATTGGTAAACAATTTTAGAGCCATCAAATCTATCAAAGGCTAGTACACGTGGGAAGATAAAATTTAAGTGAGGCAGGGTACAGGCCGATACTCCAAGGGTAAATCATGATCATTCCCTACTGTCTTTCTATGATGAAATACAAGTAAGTTACTTTCTACAGGCAGGTGGGTAAATGTGGCATGACATATCTGGTTGGTAAATTAAGCATATGATTGACATGCAACTTAAGAAAATGCTTATCTCACTCGAATCTCTTGATTTGGGATGAGTATCAAATGCATGCATTTAATTTTGTCATCATTAATAATTTGGGGTTTTTTAACCGTTGATTTGGTTGAAAGTATGATCAACGGTTGAGATTTAAAACCAGATTAAATGACTACCAATGCTCTCACACAAGATTTCCTAGAAAATTAATGCAGATGTGCACAAATTTCTCTATTTAATGAGTTTCACTTGCCTGATTTTTACCACCATTTGATTGCAAAATTTTGAAGTCTGAGAGAAGGTTGTGATTTTGAGTTAGTTATTTTTGAGTAGGGTGGTGACTTTGCTTTGTGAATTCTTTAAGTAACAAAGTGAGAGAATGGGGAAGGTAAGTGTGAATATTAGCCCAATCCACCATTCCAAGAGGCTCAATCCTCTTGAATTTCAAGACTCTCCTCCTCAAGGTGAGCAAGGTGAACCAAAAGTACCAATAACACCAATGAAAAAGACAAGATATGTCAGAGATTCAGCACAAGGTGTTCTTAAATGCGCCTATCACCTAAGGGGTCGAACTATCTTTGAGGAATTTCCCAAAGGAAAAGATAAGAAGGTTGAGAGGCCAGAAAGGGAGGCTGCTAGAAGAAATAAATATCACCGGGCTTACATGGGATGTCATCATTCTCCCATTGAGGTCTCTGATGATTCTTCTGATAGTGGAAATGAAAATGATTCTAGCTATCATCAATATCTCATGGCCATGAAGGATTGGGATGATTCTAAGGATGAGGTGATGATGGTTACTCCATTGCAGATAAGGACACCGAGTGGGAACACCTACTCTCCTGGTGACAAGGCAAAGTAACACCCTATTTATTTCCTTGGTTGGTGCTCAAAATTTTGGTTTTGTGTGTTGATATGCTCTCTTTGGTCAAGTGTGTTATGAAGTGGGTCTCCGATCTTTTATACTATTCTACTGATAGTGATTTTTCTAGGGGTGAAGTGGATTTACATGTTTTGGTACTACCACAACTACAATTTTGATGACTGATGGGGTTGCTCTTATTAACAGTTTCTTGGACTCTCTATTTTTGTTTTCACTTGAATTAAAATGATGGTTCCCTAAATCAGTTGGGGAATATTCTCTTTTTTTTGTTTAAATTCATTTTTGAAATGAAAGCAAAATGAAATGTAAAAGGTAATTCAGCCCGGTGCTTATTGCTCCCTTGTCTTATAAAAGGGATTCTATGGCTAGTTACAAAGGGGGGGTCAAGAGGTCGAGAAGTCAGGATGCCAATAGGTAGATATTTTCAAAGGAAATAGGTGCAAAGTAAAATGGATACTAATTTTTTCAGCAATACATTCTAGAAAGGGATCTGCCATTATGTATGGTTTTTGATAACAATATAGACAACTAACTAATACTGATTTTTTGTACATTTCTCTCCTATGTACAAATTAGGCAAGCTATGAATATGATAATCAATGGTTATCTTATTTGTCTTTGTTGAATCTCAATATATGTGTTGTTTTATTCTTGCTCATCCATTCAAGGAATGTATGTAAATGCTTGAACTTAACAGTGAGTTTGTTATAATATCTATATAAGGATGCTAGTAAGAAGTTAAGTATGGAAATAACTGGTGGGAATATTGTAAGGTAGTATTTCTAAGGCCATAGGTATTTTCTAGAGTACAACATTGTTATCTATATCATATAGGATTATGGTTTGACTCCTTTACCAGAATATGGCACTGGTGTGGTTTAGTATTCATGCTCCATTTGGTAACCGACTTGACCAATGATCACATAAATATAATTAAATTACTTGTTAATTACTTTTCTTGGTGTGTGGGAGTGTTAAAGGATTTATATCTTCTCTTGTTTAGGTTAGTCACTATTGTGAAGGTTAGCCAAATCTTTCAGGTAGGATCCCTTTGAAATAGTTAAGGAGAATCATCTATTTACTTTGTGTTTGATACTTAAGACACACTAGTATCTAGGAACAAATTTTTTTTGGGGATTACCCTCCCTGGTTTAACAGAGCCTAAAGTGAAGAAGTAAAGAACTAAAATCCTTTACTTATGTGTTGGTCAATCCTTACCCTTACTGATAATTGTCCTTGGAAATTTCACAGGTCTGTGGTAAGACTAAGTTTTGTTCTTAAAAAATAACCAACAGACTCTATGCATGGATTTGGAAAATCTAGTATTAAAATCATAGACTAATTTGTTATGACCTTTAGAAATGCTAGTGAACTCATTGATCATAAACTTGGGATCATCCTTATCCCCTTATTGTTCTATGAAAAGTCTTTTGAACTCTTCCCATGACCCAATGCATGCATCAAATAAACCTATGTACCAATCTCTGGCATCCTCTATCAAAGACTACATGAATAACTTCATCATGACATCCTCATCCTCAATTTAAAAGTCATCCATCATGTTCACAAAAGTTCTCAGATGATCTTCACCTGATATAGCATTATTTTTTGAAAAATATTACAAGGACATCTATGATATCATTGGGCAAGGAATTTGGGTAACCAGGAATTCCACTGAAAACTAACTTCCTATACCTCTCTATGTGTAAAGGTATTCTTGCAAGGGAATTCCCTTGAGCACCTTATTGCTGACCAATAATGTTTTGACCTAACATTTGGATCAACTTTTGGGCCAAACTACAAGATATTTTGATCTATATGGGATGAAGATTGAACACCAATTGTTGAGGTAATTGGGGAAGAAGTGGCAAGTGGGTTTTGAGAATTTGAATTAGAAGTTGTAGAACTTCTAGGTTCGTAGGATATTTTTAGAAAATCTATTTTTCTCTAAAACTCTACCTTGGTAGCTAGTTTTTCCATTCTCTTTGATTCCTTTTTTAAAGTATCTACCTCCATTTGTAGTTGCAAGTATTTTGGATCAGGTATTACAGATGCAGTAACCTTTTGAGATAATATATTTATATTTATAATCACTCATTTTGTAGTATCGATAGGCTTCTTCCCTTTGTCTACAACCTTAGATGCAACCTTTGTATTAGAAGTTCTTGCTATTGTACTAGTAATAGCATAACTACTCCATGTATTAGTATGGGTATTCCTATAGGATAATTTAGGGTATTACTACTAATGTGGTATTAGGCTTGGTGGAATTTGATGGGGTGGGTTTGGAAGAAATATATTGATAAGAATTTTTTATTTGAGCAACCTTTTCTCTCAATCTATCTCTAAAAAGAATATCAATTTTTATTTGAATCTATTTATCCTTAAGCTGCTTGATCCTTATCTCTTCTAATCTATTCATCTCTTCCTTAAGTTCTTGAATTCCTCTCTTTGTCTTTGTTTCTTGGCAAGGCTATCAAGATGGGTTCATTACTTATTTATAACAAGATTAACGACTACATTATCTTCATCCATTAGAGGCATTTCATAATGAAGATCAAGTAAATCTACCAAACTATCATGACTTCTATCGTGTGAATTCCTAAATCCAAGAGAAGGAGGAGGAATAGACATATTTTTCTTCTTCCATGATTGTTGAGTACTTTGTGGCAATTCTCCTTCTAGCTTATTTTAAGGATCCTTGTTGATTTGAGATCATGTTCCCTTCATTGCTTCTTCAATCTTCTAGAGCTTCTTTTCTTCTCTCTTTTCTTTTGCACCAGCAAAGGAGACTCAGAGTCGCCACCCAATTATAGGAATTCAAAATATTCAATTATTTCTTATAGAAGATTGAAATGGAAAAACAAATAGACAAATCCTAACACAAACAAAAAAGAACTTCACATGAATATACAAATTTAACCAAAAACTCTTAAGGAAACACTTGGAAATGACAAATGGTTTATTATGTCCCCAGAAAATTCACAAATCTATTGGTTGTTTTAAAATCCCAACCAAAACTCAAAGGCAATATGAAGAATAGCCAATTCTAATTATCAGTTACCTTGAGGAATTGACCAACTTAACTGGAAAAATTTGGATAACACTTTTCCTCTGTCCTTCAGGCTCTACAAAACCTAGGAGGGTGATTCATTAGAGTATTACTTAAGATTACTTTTCCATTTATCTTAAATACTATTAAAAGAAAATATTTTCTCTCAAATATTCCAAAGAACCACAAATAAACTCATAAAGATAGGCTAGATCCTTAGGCTTTTAAACATTCAATTGTAGGAAATCATGGAAATAACGTCATTAATCAAATAACTTAAAAAGAAATAGAAATTCATGTTTGATTTTCAAATTATGAGTTGGATAGGGAGTTTTATTACAACACAAATGCCAGAGACAAGTGCCTTAACCTAGGATACGGATTCAAGATGAATGCAATTGAAATTCACATAACAATACTATTCCCCAAACATCATAAAAGCTTTGTAATAATGCCTTACACTATTACTCTTCAGAATTCCTAACCAATTATACTTATAAATCCTTGCATACATTCACACCATTCAAATTTTCCATTAAAACATTTAATTCACTACTTGAGTAAAATCTATATCAGAAACATTCATACACAAGAAAGATTGTGAAGATGAAGAAAGTGATCCTTGATCAATTTTCATTCATGAATTGTATGATGTATACATATAGGAGACAATTGGCTTTGAAATTATTCCATTGTATATTCATAAATTGATGTTAGTATTGTCATATAAAATTTGCAATTTACAGACAATTTTATTCTCAAACAATAACCTAGACCAAAATTATAAACTGTATTACAATTGTTCTGTAATACAAAATTTCTCCAAAATCTCATGCAAATGGCCTTGAATTCCTTTTTATAGAAACAAGGGAGAAAAACAAGCTTCGGGCCAATTTAACACATATCATATTTTCATTTGACAAACTCTTTCATAACGAAATACAAGTACAACTACTTCATGTGGGAAAATCCCATATAGGACAAAAGTTTGTTGCATGCAATTGTAGAAGATCTTTCAACTTTCCAAAAAGAACTCGATGTAGAAAGTGGTAGTACATGTAAATAATATTCTTTTATCTTCACCTTCTTTATCCTCCAAAAACTTGGGAACCAAAACATGTGCAGAAAAGACAAAAATATAGGTCCCACCTCAACAACAACTGAAAATAATTGAAACCAAGCTCATTTAGTGTACTTCTTGAGCCATAAATTGTTTTCATCTTTTCTAGGCCAACTAAATTCAAGTAGCTTTCACATCTTGGTGTTGTGTGAATTATATCTTGCATCAATATTTCTCTGGACTCTTTAGCAAATGTATCCAGATTCATCTCCATCTTAAATAAATCATCCATTGAGTTATTTAACAAAGCCAGCTCAAACTTGTCATCCTTGTACATATAAGAAAAAAATGAGGGCACAATTCCTCTAAATTTCTCCTTTCATTTATCCAAAGGCTTCATTTCCCCTAAGTCATCCAAGATTTTAGGAATCACTTCTTTCTCCATGTACTGAAACATTTTCATCTTGCCTTTAAATTGGATATCTAATTTTTTTGTAAGGCATATATTTCCTCTAATAACTCAATCCTTTGAAGAATCTAAAACAATTTTTGTGGGTCTTTTGGATCTATATCAATAGAATTGATAATTTCTTTTATGGAACTTACTCTTATGCTCCATTTACTATAAACATTTTGAGAACTTTCTTGAACTTCCCGATGCTTCTTATAAGCTTCATGTATTCCTTTAAATGCACTCAAAGAACCTTCCAACTTATGAAATACACATGCAATCATGTGACCTAGAATGTCATCAATCAAATCTATCATCACGTTACTTGCCTCTTCCTTGGTTTTCATCTCACTTTCCTTAGCCTGTCTCATCTCCTCCTTTAGCTTTTGTATCCTCAGAGAAAGTTTCTCTATATTTTATCGATAATTATTTAGAGGAAGATGGTGGAATTTCCTTGATTTAAGGAACTACAAGTTATGGAGGTGGTATTCTAGCAAATGCCTTATCATATTCTTCCTACAACTTTTTGAACTTTTCCAATAAAGCATTATACTACCCCTGTGCAATTTTTTCTATGTCTTCACTTAAAATTGCAGTATAGACAACTATCTTAGCAGCTTGTGTAGGAGTGATCTCAGATGCTCTTTTAATAATTACTTCTCCAGTAAGCACTCCAATACATCTGATAACTCTTGGATTTCCTATGTCAGGATTCATTGACCATATGGCCATTGTATGCATCTTGGGGCTAAAACGAGAACCAAATAGAATATTATCAACTTTCTCTTTTGATGTGAATGCTTCAGTGTTATTCCTTATTGTGTCAAGAGCAATTTCTAAGGATAGATTCCATCCATCCAGTAAAATAATTCCACTTTCCTTCACTAATTTCCTTCCTTCAATAGGGGATATGTTGGAAATTTTATTATCCATTTGTAGTGCCACTTTTTTTTCAATCTCCTCATGTTGAGAAGGATCTTCTCCCTCTTTTTCCTTCTCAATCCTTTCCTTATAATCCTCTTTTCTCACTTGAATAACAAATTCCCTAAATTATTTTGTCTTAACAAAAGATTCATCATCCATGAATTTTGAACAAGCATTGTATCTTATATCCCTAGGTGCATGTTCTTCATCATATACATCTATAATCATTCTCTCCTCAAGTAAAAAATTGTCCATTTCATCTCTAACTTGAGGAGAAGGGAACCTTTGGTGGACTTCATCATCACCAAGTGGATTAACCATTGTTTGGTCATCAATCTGCATTGGTTGAATTGAGGTAGCAGGGGCTGATGATTATGCTGGCATATTTTGAAATCTTGCCATCTCTTCTTCCCTTTTCTTCTTGGCTACTTCCTGTGCTAACACTATCATGCTCATAAAACTTCCTTCATTGTATGTAGCTAACATATTCTCTATTTTTTCCAATGGGTTTGTATATTGAGAGAATGGGCTCATATATCCTGGATTCACATTAAATCTTTTCTCCTCCACTTCATTGACATGAAGCCAAAACGGCTTTCTCCTTTTCGCCCCATCATCAGTGGAAAATTTTCTAATAACATCTTTAGAGAAAATGAATTGATGTTCATATCTAGATCTTCCTCTTTTCTTTCTTTCAACATCAATGAAACCTTCAAAGTCACAATTCCTGACAGGTTGAACTCTCATGTTGAGGTTTTTTAGCATGGTAGAGAAGTTTTCTAACCCCTCTTTTGAAGTAATAGTAAAGTGTGCAAATCTGAATTGTCCAAGGATAAATGATCCATTCTTTTCCAATCTCAAATTCTCCTTATTAGTATTGTATAACGGCCACATGATTTCTATAAATGTTAGCCTATCAAATACATAAATAGGCAAATAGTGTTGTTGTACATATGTGCCATAAATTTTGAATACAATGGAGTTGTTGTTTAAATACCAGTCACCCCAATTATGCTTTAAAGTAGACTGAGGGTTAAATTGTAGGGGTCTCGATATCTTTTAAATATTCATTAATATTCTCTCCATAGGCTTACAGGCTACATTCCCTAAAATTCCTTGAACTAACTCATTTTGAAAGAATATGAAATTTTCCTCACTACAATTTTGATCCCATATATGGGTCCACATTTGAACTAGCAATCTTCTTCCACCTTCACCCTCAGTTCTTAACTCCATGAACTTCTTCCATGTTTTTTCTCCACTCCACATAATCATGTGCATTAATAATGAATAGTGTCTAAAATATAAAGCAACATTTGGCTCTCTCAATTTGGTTAGTTGCTTGTGAATGTCCTTTGCGAGATATGTATCATAATCAAAATCCCTATTAACATCTATTTGTTGAATATCAACAACCAACACCATCAAATGAATAGGCATCCTTATATCAAATTCCTTCCCCAACACCTAGCAAAATGCATAATAGTTGTTCTTGAAATAGTCTTCAAATTCATTACAATTGAAAGGCTCAACTTCCTTGGGGGTGAATTTAACTCTATTCATTCCAGTATCTCTTCGTCTATGTTTTGGTAACTGGTAAGCCCTATAGTTATACTTATCTTTTTAATATTCTTTGCAAAGTGAACTAAAATTGATTGAAACCACACAAGGATATAAGAAAAAAATCCTCATAATATGTTGCTTTGAAATGTCAAGTAGAGGTGTACCCTTCTTGCTCTTGATTATCCTATCATTTATATTATAACACTATGTTAGTGCCTTGACCAAAGCAACATCCACAAACACATTCGACACAACAAGTTTACCCAAATCTAATATCCACAAGTTTTTAGCTAGTTGGGCATGGTTTTCCTTCTATATGCATAGTCAAATAGCATCCAACCACTCTAAGGGAGTGTAACATCTCCAATTTTCCTAGAAACATCTTGCAAATGGTCACTTAGAATTCCCTCACTAGAGGCATATTTACCTATTTTCTTTGCCCCAAGGAATTGGGCAATAAGATCATCTTTCATGAATCTTTCTAAATCCCTTTTAACATTAGACTTAGGTTTAGCTTTAGAGGTTCCAATCACTTCACTCATTTTGGAAGGCTTTAAGAAAATTAGGGTTATGAAATACCAATTATTTAACTTCTAAGGTTTTGCAATAATTCGACATCCTTCTAAGGTTTTACAATTATAACTTAATACTTATAAGGCTTTACAAATGCAATTTGAAAAACCTAAGATTTAATAATCCTATCTTGAAAATTTAGAAAAAAAAAACTTACAAACCCCAAAATACCCTAGAGAAATGTTCACACCCTTTTTTCTTTTACAATTTAGACAAATTCTTGCTTAGAGGGATAGGAAATTTCAAACTTACCTAGAAACCCTAGCTCTTTTCTCTGCGTAAACTTGTTCACCGCCTACTCCTTTCAACAAATTACTTAAATGAAATTGTGATAATGGAAAAAAACTAGAAAATTTATTATTGTATTGCCTCAGGGATGCAGCAGATACACAATTAATTCATTTTGATAGCTCTCGTGTATGAAGCAACTCATTCGCCAACTAGCCATCCAGATTTGAATGTGAGTCATCAATGAAATTGTTTTAAAACAAGATCGATGGTCATCGTAGCCTCCTCTCACATTTCATTTCCCTTTTAAACTTGCTTTTTGTGAAATCACAATGCGAAGAAACCATGTGTTGCAGTGTGGGAGTGCCACGAGTCCTCAATATTCTTTTAAACTTAATGACCACTTTTCTTTGTATTGGGAATAAAAACCATGATGCATTACATCCATGTGATGCAGTCATCCATTGCCACCTATCTCTCATACGTACATTCTCATAGACCTTCTTTTGATCTCATGGACGTTAAAAATCTTCTATTCTATTCTATTCTTTAGCGCACATCACAATTTGTATTTGCGCTTCTTGAGATGAATTTTTGAAACGAAGAACCCTTGTGATGAGCTAAGGAGCTAAAACCTGACAAAGAATATTCCTCACTTGATATCCTTTCTTATGCCTTTACATCACATAGCACAATTCCTTTATTATTCCTTTGATCTGAAATTGTGATGTAAATAAGTTGTGTTGAAAGGAGATGCAACCACATGTTATCATCCTAGCCGCATATTGCTTAGCACGATCTTCCTTAGGCATTGAGGATTGCAAATTGTGATGAACTAAACACTTAAAATGGAACAGTTCGTTGACAGATGTCCTCAGATATTCCCTAAATATACTTCATTTTCCTTTCTTTACATCGCTCATCGCATTTTACAATTTATACTATCAACTAAAAACTACGATGCACTAAACACATACGGTGAACTGAGATGACACCATGTGTCATGATCTTGATGGTCTTTGCACAATGTGGTTTTCTTATGTGCTATGCTCTTAAAAATTTCACTCTAAAGGAGCAGCACGATGCAATTAAAATTTTCCATCTGTCCCATTCTACTTACCATCGCTACTTGCACAATTTCACTATGCACGACCATTTTGTAAATTGCGACGCATTGAGGCATTGCGATGAAACATAGAGTTGACCCCTATCTAGTGCGCTTAAGAGTCTTCAAGCCATTGTGCTATACAAGGAGGCTGGAAAGCGCTATATTCTTTGCAAAATAGATGCAGAAATGTTGAATTATGAGATTGGAAAACTAAAAGAACTCTTTTTGGTCTTCTTGTCACTCCAGTGATTCTCTATGGGTGTGAAATTTTGGGCAGTAGCATGTCAGACCAGAAATGGAGACACGTGGAAAGAATACAAAAACATTTAATTATATGCAGCCTCAAGCTCAAGACTGCAGTGCCTTATGAGATTTTATTGGCCGAGACTGGTACTTTCCCTTTGGAGGCTTCGGCAATGACCCGGTTATTAAGCTATCTAAATAAGGTCCAAATTACGGAGAGTCACCATTGGCCTAAGCTAATTGTGAAGGAAGAACTAACTAGAAAAAAGAACACCTGGATGAAACAAAATATCAAATGGATGAAAAAGTGGGATGTGGAGATGCTTGAATGCCCAAACACAAATGAAGAAATAAAAAACTATGTGAGACAAAAATTCAAATATGTAATATGGTCGAAAAAAATAGGGCATAAAAAAGATTATTATATCAAAGAATTCAATCCCATGAAGGACCATGAGGAAAAGGCATATATAGGAGCGAATATCAAATGAAAAGCAAAAATGTTGATAGCTCAATTGTGAACTAGTTCACATCATCTTAGATGTGAAACGGGCAGGTGGGTTGTTCCTAAAGAAGAGTGGGAAAATAGAATATGTTGTTTTTGTAACAAGGGTAGGGTGGAGACGGAGTGGCACTTCATCATGGAGTGCTCAGCGTATAAAGACATTCGGGATAGCTATGGGGACACTGTGCAAGTTGATAATCTGAATACCTTGTTTGAAGAGTCAAGGTTAGACAAAATTGCAAACTTCATCATCAAAATACACTGCAGAAGGATTGATCTCAACCATTGTTACAAACTAACTAGGGCCTCTCTGTGGGGGCTCCTATGTTGTTCTTGGGTCCCATAGGCTTTTTTGGTCTCGTGGACGTCATTAAAATATTTCATTTCATTGCACAACACAATAATGCACTATGAAGGTTTAAACTTTGATGCAAAGGGATGGTGTGATGCAATGACGATGCACCATGTGGTTCAAGCGAACCAGTTCAGGAACTTAAGTGAAGACATTTTTCATGTGCATATAAAGATGTTTTTAAAAGGGTGGCATAATTAGGTAATATGAAGGACATGACTTCAACAAAGGTAAATGGATACTTGGGATTTTTGCATGAAATATTTTGATGACATGAAATATTTTATCAAATATGAAGGAAACAGTTCAATCAGTAAATACTAAGTCAATGGGGCCAGTCAACAAATGACTTTAAAGACACAAGTTGTAACTTAGATGACTTGGAAATCGAATGCAACAAGTCAATGAAGGAATAGAACAAAAGATCAGCAGGCATTTACAACAGGGTTTTTTTGGAGGGTTTAAGCTATGAAATGAACCCTGAACATAATTTTAACATGCCCTAACCATTTGAAACTTCATTAAAAACAAGAAAATGGGTAAAGACTAGGAACCATAAAAAATTTCAAAGTGCTACTAGGATCCTCAACAATCTCTGAAGAAGGACCCAAAGGAGGGGGATTCAGAGCCAAAGGGTCACAATTCTCTAATTGAGAGAATTTCCTACTCAGATCTTGGCAATATTCACAATCTCCAAAAGAGGTTGGATCCCCTTTTTGAGAGAGAGGCAGAATCCACCCTTACCTACACCATCTTCCTTAGAAGAAACTTTAAATTGAATTCCATCCTTTGAGTTTTAGCAGGAACAACCTCAACTCCACCCAAATCTACATAATATTTCTTAGAAGAAACTTCAAATTGAATGCCCTCCTTTGGGATTTCAGTAGCTGCAACCTCCACCTAGTTATCAAATTTCTCCAAAACAATAAATTCAGATTGAACCTCCTTGAGAACAACCTTTGACAAAGGCTTAGATAACTCATCTCCATAAACAATTTCAAAATCCAAAACAACAATTGGGCTATGAACCTTATCTACATTAATCATTTCATCCCCCAAGCTCAAAACTTGAGCATCCTTATGATCTGAGATCCCTAATCGCCATTTCTTCATCCATTCCTTAAGAGGGGGTTTTTGAGTCTTATTTGAGCATTTCTTACCCCAATGACCCGCTTTCTTGCATAAGAAACAAGAAAAAGGGATGGACTCAAATTCCACAACTTGATTCCATTCACCCAACTTTGAATTAATCTTAATTGAGGAAGGCATGTCCATTGATTTCTCAACACTAACACAAAACAGGCATACACCAAGCATTTCCTGGAAGAAGTTATTTGATCTACGGAGAGTAGGAACCCAAAGGTATTCACAATCCCTTTAAACATTTCCTCATCCCATAAATCCAATGGAAGACTAGGGAGTCTAACCCAAACCAGGGCCAAAGAAAATGAGCAAGCACTAGGATTAAACCCCAATTCCCATTTTTTCAACACTAGAGTAGATTTGCCAATAATCCAAGGACCCCCAATAAGAGCACACAACAAATCAACTTCACAACTGAAAGAGAAAGAAAAAAACCCTTTCGTCATCACAACCACATCAACTGACCCTTGGACCTCCATTGCTTAAGAGTGAAAAACCAAACCATCTCAATGTTCAGATGAGAGCCTAGAAACTTAACAAATAACAAAATTTCCATATTAGACACACTTTTCTCAATAATACAAGCTAGAACAAAGATAGAGAACTCACCAGTAGAAGGATTTGAAAGAAACCCATCAAAGGCGAGGATATTTTTCCTTTTGGTTTAGCGCCAAAAATATTTGACCACTTTGAACTGACAATAGAGACACTAGAGCAGGTCTAACCGCAAACACCCTTATTAGCAACCAAGACCTCGGGAACAATACTTGATGACGATTTCCTAGGACAAATGGCATAGTGGGGGGGGCAAGACATGACAAGTCTCAACATCTGACACCTTTGAAGGAATTAAAGTAGATGCCTTGGTATCCAAAAAGGAGGACCCACCTAATAAACAACTAGCAAGATAGTCATCTATCACCCCCTCGCAATCAGCGAGCCGACTTCCATTAATGCCAACTTGAAGACAAAAAATTCCTACTCTCTGCAAATTTGAAAAAATCGCTCCCCTTGAAGATGCTTCCATTTCAGCTAGTAGTTAAATTTGCATTAATATTTTGTATGATATTAAGGTTATGAGCCTCTGGTTATTGGCCTTACAGGAAAGAATCCCCACCACTTCACCAAAAGGGTCTCCCCTTAACACCAAGGTCAAACAGTCTCCATTGTTGACATGGTAGAGAAAGACCCCGCAAGGTTTGAACCTTGGTTGTTGGCCCTAATAAATAAAAATAGTTATTCAATAAACTAGTAGATATATTTTAATTCTCTATGTATGTGTTCCAATTCGTTGAGTTATTGGAAGACTCAATGAGTTTTATTTTAAATTTTTTACCCTTCAAGTGAGTCAATTGATGAAAAAAATAATAAATTAAAAAAAAATTATCTGAGGTGTTTTTAACATGATAAATAATTTAATAGATTAAAATATTGAAAAATAACTATTTGAGGTGTTTTTATTTATACAATAACTCCACATTAACAATAAAAAGAAATAAAAAAAATAGAGAGGGAGACAAAGATATAGAAATACAAGAAATAAAAAAAAAAAAAGATGAGGAAGATAAAGGGGGGAGAAAGAAGATATATGTAAAGAGAGATAGGGTGAAGAGTTAAAATAGAGATAGAAAGAAAGAGGGATAAAGAGGTTTAAATAAAAGGGGTGAGGATTAATAGAGATAAATATGGAGGATTAAATGTATATATGCAAGAGTAAATGTCTGCTCATGACATGATTAAATGTGTATTGGGAGGTGAGTAATCTATATGACATTTTAACCATGCTCAAGATATTAAAGAATGATTTGTAATAATCTAAGTCTAAATTAATCCAATTTTCCTTTTCTAAAAGCGGAAGGATTTGGAATATTATAAGTTGATTTCACTTTCATTTCATTTCAAACACTAATGGAAACTTTTCATGCTTATAAAAAATGTCACAACACAAAAAAAAATTTAAATGTCAAGAATAGAT
The DNA here is from genome assembly GCA_007115665.2 of Sequoiadendron giganteum. NCBI lineage: Eukaryota > Viridiplantae > Streptophyta > Pinopsida > Cupressales > Cupressaceae > Sequoiadendron > Sequoiadendron giganteum. The sequence goes on along the minus strand of CM021106.1, from coordinate 242,950,318 downwards.
GACATACAAGTGATATCATGCTAATGTGTAGTGGTGGGTGATGATAGTATTCAATATTTCAAAATTATATTTTTATATAATATTAGTTTGTTTAACGACAAAAACCTCACCATGCACTCAAAACTTCATAGTAGAGTTGCATATTGTAAATGCAAGCAATTTCTAGAACCAATTGATTCTTACCAACCCCAATAACGAATCAAGACGTGAAGCCATATTCAGTAACAGAGTAAGAAAAGATGTAGCAACAAGGGAAAGGGAAAAACCTTGTCTGGTATACCTTCTTGTTTGATAGTCTACTCAATGTCCCCTCTAGGTTTATAGCCACTAGTTGGGGTGTCAATGACAAAGATAGTAACAACATAGATAACAATTTAGAAGTGGCCAATGGTTTCATGCCTGACCGAGTTCGGTCATACTAGTTCTTCTCTCAATTTGTCTATGTATCAAAGAACAAAACCATCTTGTCAACATTTGATAGGAACTTCGCACCAATGCGGCCTTGTTATTTATAAGTTGTTTTATTTATTAAAGAATGTTAATTCTTTAAATATATGTGAGTCTCTTAGTAGTTTTTGTAACACACTCAAACCATTACACTCCACCCCTTGTTGCAATTATTAAAACTAAAGTTACTTTTTTACCTTAATAAAAAATTTAAAAAATGCAAACATACACTTGTATGTTAGTCGAGCGAAAAAAACATAAATTTTATTGTGTTACTTTTTGACATTTTCTATTTCTCTATTTTTCTAAAAAAAATCTATCAATGCAAAAAATTGTCACCCTAACACGGGTAAAATAGCCTATTAAATAGTACAAGAGGATATTAAATACATGTACATTAATTTTCTCTATCATTTTCCATGTTGAATGGCAAGAGACCAAGAGTTAAATGGTCATTAGTAGTTGTGATAGTACTTGTACATTTGAAGTCTAATATTTTCAATAATATAGTACTAGTGGTTGAGAAAGAAGGTTCTAAAATACTCAATACTAATATTTAAATAAAAATTTACCATTAGATCTTAGAAAATAACAAATCATATGACATCAAATTGACACACCAACAAAACATGATCTAATACACAACTATTAATTCTTAATACCCAACTATTAGTACAACATTTTTTAAATATGTTATTATACCTCAACAAAAATCATACCATTACATAAATTTAATGTGTCCTAATAATCATAACAATTATAAAATAAAAAATTTAAATTGTCCACATCATCATATGTACATCATAAAGAGCTGAAGTTAGGATTGTACAAGTGATATAACTTTGGGCTGGCTTTTAAATGCGGGTAGGGAGGATGTGGTCCTCCCTCCACTAACTGATCGAAATTTGTCACTCGCGTCATTTTCAGCAAGCTGTATAGGTAGGTCTCTCACTATGGGAAAATTGTGAGGCTTTACTTTGCGAACTTATGTGTATAGTACACAGGTGTTAAAGCTATAGTGGACTAGGTTAATATTTGTCCTTAGCATTCCAAGCAAATAGACTTTTCAAAAATGGGGATGGTTTTAGTGAATTTCACCTAAATCTATGTGGATATAAGTCTCACTCTTGAACGTATTTAAAAGTTAATAATTTAGTGTTAGAAAATTGAAATGGATTTTTTTAGTTTATGATGTTTAGTAGTATGATTAGCGATGTAAGATTATTTCATATTTTTATTTAAATGTGGCTTACATTTTGTTTTGAAGTTTAGTTGTCATTTGTAAGATATATATTTTATTTTTAATCTATTATTTACAAAAAAAATCTACATTATTAATTTTAATGTCGTTTCTAGATAAAAATTATACAAAAAAAATTGTTAGAACTTGACAAAGTTATGAATAATCTTGTAGTTATCAAATCACTCATCAACTTTTTCCCTATATAATAACAACAGACATTAGATAATGAGTTAGCAATTTAGTGCTACAACCTTAACCTATAGTTTACATGGGAATATGTATAGTCAACTTATGGCTAGTTTAACCCTTATTTAAGTTATATGATCATTTATATAGTTTTACATAGGTAATTAGGTTGGCTTAGGTGACATACATGGCATTAGTAGATTATATAAGAGGTAGAGGTTGGTTTATTATCATCATGTTATGTATTGTGTTCTTATTGAAGACTATTAGAGGCAAGTCCCTCGAAGTGGCTTATTATTATCAAGTATCTATAACATATTTCCTATTATATTCCTATCCTCTGCAAGTTAAGTTTCATTAGATTTAATTAGCTTAGTAGTAGAACATGAGGGTAGCTTATGCATTCATACATTTGACTTCTCAAATCTTATACAAAACTATTCCATAGTACAACATTGCATATTAGAGTTCTTATTGTAGTGTTTATATCTTTCATGATTCATCTTTTCTTTGGCTTATTACCCTCATATAGCATTGGCCTCTATTATTCAAAATAATTTTATACCATAACACATTTAGACTACTACATTTATTTATCCTCCAAGAAAGATCGTGGACCCTAGATCAATTCTATTAAAGCATTTGTCAATAGTTTTAAATTTTACACTTGTATCGTGTCTTAGTTTTTATTCACATCTATATAAGGTTAAATTTAGGAAGTTGGGTCTCAAAATTTGTGGCCCATTTGCATGTCTTTCTATCCAATGACCAAAGATGGCATATGTAGAGTTTTAGAAATACCAACTATGGATATGATCCAAAGAATGATAGAAGATATGTTATGAAAAAAATAGGAATATTTGGAAAAATTGTATGAATGTGATAGATCACTTTAACTAGATTCATGAGAATGCATAACACTTCTAGAGAGCTTTACCTCTACCAAACCATTTCATAATTTCAAACTATACAAGGGACAATCTAATCTAGACATGCAATCATTTTTTAAGGAAGTATAGATGCAAATGATTTAGATAATTAAATTAACCTCATTTGTTCCTACTTTTTGTTAAATCACTTCTCTAATTGAGAAAACATAAGCCTCGCCCCACTAAAATTTCTCTTATTAAACAATGATGGAAAAAATACTGTCTCATGATAAAGACCTTAATCATGAATCCTTAGATAGTTAAAATGATTTCATAGAAGTCCTGAAAGAGACTGAATACCTAGTTGAGAACTACTGGGATCAATACATCTAGTTTGCATGAATTTTTCAAATGTGGGATCAATATGTTGAAGAATGCATTAATACCCTCAATACTCTAGTTTCTAAACTACACATTCAAGAGATCAAGAAAATTCCCATTCTAGCTTTTATAGGTTAGGCTTGAGACCATACATCCAGTTACGTGAATTTTCTCCAAATCTCTACCTTAATATAATCATATAAACTCATTTGCAATTTTGAGGCCAAATCTAGATAGAAGACCAAGAAAGAATAGTTCAATTCTTAGATTTAAGCATAGATAAATAATTCCAATATTCAAAATAAACATAGTTCTAAACAATTAAAGTGCCTCTATAGTGAAATCAAAGGGAAATAACACCTAACAACTAGAAGTAATCCAACATTGACAAGTGATTCTCAACTCAAAATATAAGTAGTCACTCAATTGAAGAGTGTCATGATAGAAAATTCATTTTTTTAATAATTGGATACTAACTTAAATTTAGTAGCCCATACTTATAATAGTAAAAAAAAAGGTGTGCTAATCTTGTGCACATATTCTTCCATCAACTTGTCGTCTTCCTAGTAAGAACGCCAAGGAGTGTGATCTTATATAAGAATATTTATGCTACTCAAGATAATATATCTCTTTGGGATTTGATTTAAATATCCTTGATTCTTATTGCAAAATGCTTCAAAATGATTTTGCATTAATCTACTCCATCTATTTTAATATGAAAAAAATCTTCCATTTAAGCTTCCTTACTATGAGGTTTAGCAACAAAAACTTCCTCTTTTATTATGGTTGGTATTAAATCTATGATCATTAAGTGAAACTTAATTGATAATTTTTTTATCCTTATTTTTTAATTATTGTCTTTCTAGTTTATGCATACATGTTGGTACTTCTACTTTTTCCCCCTTTGACATTTCCATTAAGGTTTTTGATAATATTAGTGAGGATCATTTAGGAACAATTACTTTACATTTACTATTGGAGCTTGTCACTCTCCCCACCATTGTCCATGTCATGCTAGGGAATATTTCTTAATATCCTCTTCTCTATATATTATAGATTCATTTGATGGGATAGTTCCCTCTTATCTTCATCAATCCATAAAGTTCATCTATCGAAGAAAGGATTTTATTATCAAAGATACTACTAACCTATTTTCGTATTGTTAAATTATCAACACTAATTACCTTATTCAATCTACTACAACCACAATGGTCACTACTACTTCAATTATAGTAGATGCACCATCATTATGTACTATTACTATATCTACACTACTTAGATTATTCTTCTTCTAATACATATTTTGGTGATGCATGGGGTTCCTTAGACTTCATCCCTTCATATAGTAGTGAATATAAGGTTGACCTTGCTCACTTTAAAATACCTATATGTATGTGTATCCCCATTCTTATGGTTTGATCAATCTTTTATTTTATATTTAATCTACTACTACTCCAACATGTCAACATACATCTAACTTTTTTAATTCTAGTGTTGTGGATTTTCCTTCTATTTCTAAACAAGAGTCATGTTATGATCCTAGATTATAATTTTTTAATAAGGATGAATACATTAGAAATGAGCTTAGAAACATGAGGTGGGGAGTTAAGGTGCCTAGGGATCCTATACCCCACCTTTTTAGTATGGTTTTATATTATTGACCTTCCCCTTTATCTACATCCCCTCCTCATCCATTGCCCAATAGATCTCCATGATCTCTTATTTTCATAGATTACACCTTTCTCTTCAACAAGAAAGGTCAATTCCTCCTCCATATACTTCTTCCAAAAACATTCAAATTATTCCACATTCTCCTATTCCATCCAAACAAGATGAAATATCCTACACACAAGTTGCTCATAATCCTAAGCATATTTAATGTATGCTTTTAAAATCCAAATAATCACTCTTCCTCCTCTCATACATAAGAAATTCCCTAACTATAATCAATCAAAAAAATTCTCTTGTGCATATTATCACATGCTTGGTCATTCAACAAGCCATTGTCCTACCATTCAAGACAAAATATAAAACATTTTTTATATAGGTTCCATTAGTGTTCCTTATACTAATGCACCATTCCCTTCTACACATGATATAATACGTTTAGGTTCACTTTTTTTTTGATAAGGTAAGAAGTATTTATAGGGTGTTGTACCCAAACATAAAAGGCCACATGGGCGGAGAGTTTAAAGAAAAAATATATGAGGGTCACATGTCATAAACAGACCATCTCTAAATATTATTATTATTACTTTATTTACCATCTCTATTATGAAATTCGGCTTACCTTTGATACAATATTGAGTCTTATTTCATATGGCATTGAGCTCACCTTTGTCATCACATTGAGATTGTCTCTCTCATTTTGATCAGTAAAGCATGATATAGAGATCACCTTTATTATAGAATTGAGGGTACCTATTTCATTTTTATTACTAATTTTCATGATATTATTATTACTTCTATAATCTCTCCTTCTACTTCATGCTTTCTTACATGCATTTAAGCCTCTCTTCATCTATTTTTTTCCTCGTCTATATTTTGGGGGACATGGACAACATATTATAGGGGCACATTGTTAGGTTTTCAAAGGCAGATATCTAAAAGCTAAATGCAGATTTTATCAAATAAAACACATAGAAAAATAACACAGAGAATTTAACGTGGTTCACCCAATGTGGGCTACATCCACCAAACCGCAACCATCCAATGATTTCATTAACCAGTGTAAAACCCTATTACAATATCGCGAATAATCGCATTTTCTTGTTCTACTGTAACCCTATTACAAACCCCTTATAACCAGCTTTTTAGAAGCTTCCGGATTAGGGTTATACAAAATTGGGGTTTTCCCCTTTTCGGTGATTTTTCCCCTTTTCGGTAATTCCGTGAAAAAGCAGGGCGAGGATACATGAAGAGTGTACAGTATACAATGATTAGTCGCCACATACCAACAATCTCCCACTTGGAGACTGATCAGGCTCCACACCAAAACAATCTCCCACTTGGAGACTGAACCTGGACGACACCGTTGCACTTACAGCTCCCATTGGAAACAAGAACCTTAGACCCTGTTGCTTTGTTATACTTTAATTCAACCTTGAAGGCTAACCGAAGTTGAAGAGGAACTCAACTTCTCCCTTATCACCACCTTAGTAAACATATCCGCTAGATTTACATCTGTATGTATCTTTTCCAGCTTTACCTGTCCATCCTCCATCACTGACCGAATGAAATGATACCTCAACTGTATGTGTTTGGTTTTAGAGTGCAAGGCAAAATTCTTTGCAAGATGTATAGCACTCTGGCTGTCTGTGAACAAGTAATTTTCAGCCTATTTTTTTCCCAACTCTTCCATGAAAATTTGCATCCATATCATTTCTTTTGCTGCCTCTGTTGCAACCACATACTCTGCCTCTGTGGTGGATAAGGCAACCACATTTTGCAATCAAGATATCCAACATACTGTTGTCCCACCAACAGTAAATACATAACCTATGGTACTCCGCTTGGTATCAATATCCCCTGCCAGATCTAAGTCAACATAGCCTTTTAAATTTGTATGAGAGCCCTCAAAACATAAATATTTATTCGATGTACCTCTCAAATACCTGAGAATCCATTTCACTGCATTCCAATGCTCAATTCCTGGATTACTCATATACCTACTAACAACTCCTACAACATGTTCAATATCTGGTCTCGTGCATACCATGGCATACATTAAACTACCTATAGCTGAAGCATATGGTACCTTAAACATTTTTTCTTCCTCCGCTTGTGTCTTTGGACACATATCCTTAGTCAATTTTACATGACTGGGCAAAGGTGTGCTGACAGCTTTTGCATTCTCCATATGAAATCTCTACAACACCTTTTTAACATAATCAGCCTGAGATAAAAACAATTTCCTATTTTTCTTATCTCTTGTAATCTTCATACCAAGGATTTCTTTTGCTCCCCCCAAATCCTTCATAGCAAATGAATTTGCTAACTATTGTTTTAACTCCTTTATGTGATCCATGTTAGGCCCCACTACAAGCATATCATCAACATATAAACATAAAATACATGAAGAGTGTATAGTATACAATGATCAGTCGCCACATACCAACACACATCCTAAGGATCTATTTCTTATTTCTTCCCTCTACACTCTACATTAAAATTAATTGCATACAACTTATTTATGAAATTATTTTAAGGGGGCATATATTCCAATCGCATGTGGAAATAAAAATATCTATATTATTAATAAAAATGCATTTTGTCAATGTTCTTTCCAAATTAAAGCATGAGCATGGTGACTAGTCAACAAGGAGCATTTGATTTTCCACTAGATACATTTTAGATCACCTAGTAGAAAATCATGTCAATCCAAGTGATCTTTCATTTTTAAACATCTAAATCACCTAGTAATAGAGAGTAGTAGTACAAGGTATTCATTGATTTCATGGTTCCTAGTGATAGAGTAAGCGAGATATTGAATCATGCATTCTATTCTCATGATTCTTAGAGTCAGAGTGAGCTAGATATCAAATCATGTATTTTTTCTACATAAACCATCTTTCTTACCCTATGCATTCTTGTGTATATTTGATAAGTGTGCACTATTTCTTCCTATAGGAAACATGCTACCCTTGTAGATACATGCATACAAGAGGAATACAATGTTGATAAAGTCCTCTATTTAAATCTACTATCTTTATATATGCCATCTCTTCTACTTTTATTATATTTCGAGTATGATGCAAAGTGTCAAGAAAAATTTCACATCTATGTCTCTTTCATGTTGACCCCAAAAATAATTTCATTTGTTTATTATGTGCCTTCCTCCTTTGTGCATATTTTATTCACGTATTATATTTTCAAATTTTTCAAGAATCTGTGCTGTAATTTTGTTTGTTTAACATGGATTTTTTGTTTGTAGGTCTTAGTCTAGGGGCATGGATTCCTCATGTAAAGAGCTATTAAATATCCCTTTTAATATCCTTTTTATTATATTATTTATTATGAAAATTATATTTCTATACTTTAGAATAGTTGACCATCTAGTATCATAAGCCCACTAAAGCAGAGGAAAAATGTAATACCAAAAATTGTTTTCATATAACTATCATGTTAGGTTTTGGGCTCAATTTAGTGTTTATAACCCCTAGCATATTTTTTATGTTCATCTTAGCACATTCTTAGCATTTTACCTACTCATGGTGCTAGTGTTATGTCATTTTTTTTATGTTTATTCTTATGTAATTTTTTTTGTTACGTTTGTGTTATATTTGTTAGAGTAATTGGACATTTACTTTATTAATTAAACAATATTTGTTTAATTACGTAAAGTTCCCTTTTACCTCTTTTTCACTTAACCTAACATTAAGTGCATAATAAATAATTACTTTATTAATTATTATTGTATAAGCCTAGGGTTTTCCTTTTTAGGGTTTACATCTATATATGGTTAAAACTATCTTTTGTATCATTATTCATTTTACATTTTGGGTGAATACATTGCTCCACATTCTTGAGCATTTTCTTTGTTGTTTCTCTTTGCTTCTCCTTGTAATAGGTTATTTGCTTGCAGAGGTCACTGGGCTCCTATGAAGTTGTATCTTCTCAACTCCAACATGGTATTAGAGCTTCAGATCTGCAGTTGCTTGTTCTTGTTTTGAGTTTTTTGCATTGGAAGCAAATCTAGGGTTCTAAGGTTTCTTCTTGTGGATTCAGCATACTCTGAATTTTAGGTTCACTTTGGGCCCAAACGGACAGTGCCATTGGATTCGTAGCGTCCAAAAACCCCTAAATCGACTGTCAAATCATCAATTTTGGTTATAGTCAACCAGGGATGCAAAAAAAAATTTAGGATTTGGCCATACGACCCCTGCAGCAAAAAAATCGCAAATTTTTTTAAAAAAATCAAAAAAACCTAAGGTTTTTGGTTTTGGTGGCCCGTTCAAATTTTTTGACCACTGGTCGCGCCGCCAAGCGGCCACCAACCACCGACCGCTCCGCCCGCCATGCTCAGCTGCCTCCCACTCCGCCCAGCTCGGCCGCCTCCTCTTCCCGCCGCGCTCGCCGAGCTCCACCCCGCACCACCCACTCTACCCAACTCGCCCGCCTCCACTTCCCGCCGAGCTCCACTAAGCGCACCAACCTCGCCAAGCTCGCCAAGCTCCGCCGAGCACACCGACCCCGCTGAGCTCGCCGACTCTGCGGGCTCCGCCGACCCCTGTTGGCCCCTCCAGCCCCCGCGGGCTTCAAACCTCCACCGCTAGGTCACATGGGTGGCTGCGAGTCTATCGCCCCAGCCCCCTGGTCCACCCAGGTGACCAGGGGCTATTTTTTTAGCTCCCGAGTGCTAAAGGGGGACTAATCAGGCATTTTATGCTCTCTCACAAAATCAGACATAACTCGGGTGTTTTAGCTCCGTTTTTCGAACAGAAAGAGGCGTTGGAAAGCTGGTTTTGACACTGATCTGATGGTGCAGGTATTTTTTTAAAATTTTACCAGTCTAGATTTTTTTTTCCAGTCAAAGTGAAGTCTTTCTTCACTTCCGGGGTCACAGAAGGTGCAAACGGACTCCATTTTTCAAACTCGAATAGGCATTGGAAAGCTCTCAACATGCTCTATTCAGTGATGTGATTTATTTTATCAGAATTTTCACCAAGTACACGAGAATTTTTTTTGAAGTATTTTTTGCTTATGCATTGCTTCCTTCTTCTCGGTTTGTACTAGGGTTTGGGTTTATCTTTTGTGGGGGGTGTTTTTTTTTCTCTTGCTTTTTGTTATTTATATCAGAAAACCAAAACACCAAAACTCTCAAAAATACAAACCCTTCTCCATCTTCTGTCTATTCTGAAAGATCACATAATAATAAAAAACACAAGCAGGTACAGGTGCAGGGTTTCATGGCAGACTCTTCAGTTGAGCTACTCACATCACATAACTATCACACTTGGAAGTCTCGCATGATGAGGCTACTCAGGTCACGAGGATTATGGTCTTGTTTAGATGAGGTTCAGCCTCAGTTGTAGCGTCCTTTTGAGATTATGCAGCACAGGAACAAGATGGATGAGGCTATGGGTTTGCTATGCATGCATGTTTCAGATAGTCTTTTGTTTCACCTTGATGCTTTGCTCACTCCTCGAGCCATGTGGCTAAAGTTTGAGACACTTTTTGGGGCCATTAATGAGTTCCGCGCATTACAAATTGAGGCAGAGCTGACTTCATTGTTACCTGATTCATTTCCCACTATTGAGGATTTTTTGAACAAGTTTAAAACTATCCGCACTATTTTACAGGGTTGTGGCAAGAACAAGATAGACACAAAGTGCATTTACTTGATTCTTTTGAAGCTTCGTGGTCCATTTCAAATATTTTCTTCCTCCTTCTACTCCACCATGGATGGTTTGGGTTCCAGTTTTACCATGCCTACCTTTGATTTGTTTTGTGAGCGTTTTTCTCAGGAACAGTCTCACCTTTCTCAAATGGATATCCTTTTAGGATCAAAGAGCAAATTATTGGTTACTCAGTCACCGAAGGGGAAATAGAAGCAGAAACCAAGGCCCAAGAAAGATTTTACAGGCAGTGAGCATTCCTCCAAACTGTCTCTTAAGTCTGATTCTAAACCACCATTTAATCCAAAACATGGGAAATCTTCAAAGTCTGGTGAGTCTTCCTCCAAGACTAAGGAGAAATCAGGAGACACTTGCAGTTTCTGTGGCAAGCAAGGTCATCCAGTTTCTAGGTGTTGGAAATGATTAGAGGCTTTAGAGGACACCATGCAACAGCAACACATTTCCTCACCTCATTCTTCTTCCTCTTCCACCATAGGAAAAGGTCATGCTCTTACTGCTAGAGCATCAACCAATGGGTCCACTTGGATTTTAGACTCTGGTGTTTCTCACCATATGACTCACACTCAGCAGTTGGTCACTTATCTTGCCTCTTGTGGTACTTCACAGATTGCAGTGGCTGACTCTTCACAGCTTTCCGTCTTGGGTTCAGGTTCTGTCTCTTTGGATGGGGGCACTCTACAGGATGTTTTGGTTGTTCCTGACATCTTGACGAACCTCTTGTCCATTTATCATATTTTCCACACTGGCTCTGGTAAGATAGTTGAGTTCTCACCAAATGATGTGGTTATTCGGGACCTCCATGACTCTGATTTGGTTGTGGCTACTAGGAGTGTTGATACTGCATCTCGTCTTTACAGATTTGATGGATTTGCGCCTTCTGAGGGTAGAGGTTCATCTCTTATAGCACATGCAGATTCTGTGAGTAAGCTTTGGCATGAGCACTTGGGCCATGTCAATTACAGATATTTTTAGCAGATGAGTACACAGTCACTTGTTCTTGGTCTTCCACAAATTTTCTGCACTGACGGTGTTTGTCATGGTTGTGTGCTTGGCAAGCATCATAGGGATCCCTTTCCAAAGGGAAGTTCCACTCATGCTTTGGCACCCTTGGAGTTGATTCATAGTGACCTCATGTCATTTCCCACTCCTTTTTCAGGGGCCAAGTATGTACTCACATTCATTGATGACTTCTCTAGATGCACATGGTTGTAATTTCTTAAGTACAAGTCTGATGTGTTTGATTCCTTTCGTGTCTTCAAGACATTTGTAGAGAAGCAGTCTGGTCTTTTTATCTGACGGATATGTACAGATAATGGGGGGGAGTATGCGAATCAGGCCTTCAGAGATTTTTGCACTGAGCATGGTTTGCAGCATCAGTTTTCTGTTCCCTACACCCCTCAACAAAATGGTATCGTTGAGCGAAAGAACGGGACTTTACGGGAGATGGCTAATTGTATGATTCAGTCTAGGTCCATGGATTCGTCCTTTTGGGCTGAGGCAGTCAATTGTGCCAACTATATTCAGAATCGAATGCCTCACAAGGTGATTCGACATATGACTCCTGAGGAGGCTTGGTCTCATAACAAGCCTGATATTTCATCATTTCGAGTATTTGGTAGTGAGGCATGGGCTTTTATTCTTGATGCTCATAGGAGAGCTATGGAGCGGAAGAGTCAACCCCTCATTTTTGTCGGCTACTATGAGGATGTTAAGGCGTATAGGTTGCTTGATCCTGATTCCAGAGAGGTCTTGTTTCAACGGGATGTTCAGTTTGATGAGCGCCTTCCTCCAATTGATACCTTGTCTCCAGTATCTACTTCACTACCTACTCCACCCACTACAGCTCTTCAGGATTATTTTGAGGATGATTTTGATGAGATATTGATGATCCCCCATCTCCACCTCCACTTGCTCCACCTCAAAGGCCCAAATGGGCTCGCTTTACTATTGAGGCAGCAAAATCTATGGTCGGTGATCCTTCAGACACTCGTCGCACCCGTTCTCATACTACAGGTTCTAGTCTTTTGACTCATGCTCTTTCAGAGGATCCTCAAAGGTTTTCAGAGGCGACAGGTCACCCTGAGTGGGATAGTGCTATGGAGGAGGAGTATTCTTCTTTGATGAGGAATAGTACATGGGATCTTTGTCCTCTTCTTAAGGGCAAAAAGATGGTTCGGTGTCAATGGTTGTATCACACCAAGTATGTTGCTAATGGTTCTATTTATAAGTACAAAACACGTCTTGTTGTGAAGGGTTTCTCCCAGGTTGAGGGTATTGATTACTCCGAGACATTTGCCCCTGTCGCCAAGATGAATTCTATTCGTTTTGTACTATCATTTGCAGCTTCTAGGGGATGGCTCATTTTTCAGATGGATGTGAAGTGTGCCTTCTTGCATGGTGACCTACAGGAGGAGATCTATATGGAGCAGCGTCAGGGATTTGTTCATGATGCTTCTTTGGTTTGCAGACTTCAACGTTCATTATATGGTCTCAAACAGGCCCCTCGGGCTTGGTATGAGAAGATGGACTCTTTTTTGCTCTCCACTGGTTTCACTCGCTATCATTCTGATCACGCGGTCTATATTCAACATCTTGAGGGTGAGATCCTAATTCTTGTGCTATATGTTGATGATCTTCTCATCACAGGTAGCTCATCCTCTATGATTCAGAATTCTCAGCTAGCCTTGATGGAGCAGTTTGAGATGACAGATCTCGGCCTTCTACACTATTTTCTTGGTCTTCAAGTGATTCAGTCTTCAGAGGGGATCTCCATTTACCAGCAGAAGTATTCTCTTGATATGATTTAGCACTTTGGCATGCTTGATTGCAAGCCTGCCCACACACCTTTTCAGTCAAGGGTTGTCTTGACTACTACTTGCCCCACTCCTTCAGTAGATTCTACACTTTGCAGGCAGTTGGTTGGCAGTTTGTTGTACCTGACTCACACTCGTCCTGATCTTTCCTTTGCAATTGATCTTGTCTCTCGATTCTCACATGATCCTCATGAGAGTCATTGGCAAGCTTCCAAGCGTATTTTGAGGTACATTCAGGGCACCACTTCATATGGCATTCACTACACATCAGGGGATCCTCACATTGTTGGCTACACTGACTCAGATTGGGTTGGTGATATCAATGATCGGAAGTCTATTTTTGGTTTTATTTTCTGTCTTGGCTCTGGTCCTATCACATGGTCATGCAAGAAGCAGACTGATCATGCATTATCATCTATAGAGGCTGAGTACCGAGCTGCTATGCTCACTAGTCAGGAAATTTTATGGCTTCGTCAGTTGATGACTCAGTTTGTTTTTCCTCCTAATAGTCCCACTATTCTTTGGTGTGACAATCAAAGTGCTATACACATTTCGTGCAACCCTGTGGAGCATCAGCGGACGAAGCACATTGAGCTTCATATGCATTTCATCAGACAGTTGATTCAGGATGGTTTTCTCATCTTGGAGTATATTCCCACTGCCGAGCAGGTTGCAAACATCTTCACGAAACCTTTTGCATCTTCGCCTTATCTTCAGTTGCGCTCTATGCTTGGGGTGAAGGAAGTTGTCCTTGGGGGGTCTTTATGAGGCCTTCCTTCCTTCATGTTTCTTTCAGCATGTTCTTCTATCTCTTTTTGGAGAGGATTTTTTCCAATTGGGTTTTCTCCTTTTCTCCATTTCATAGAGATTTCTTTGTACTTGGGTACCTGATCTGGCCTTGTTGTCGGGACCCATTGCTTTTGTTTTCAGTAGCTTCTTCTAGGTTTTAGCTTCTCCCTAAGTCTACCTTAAGGGGGGGTGTTATAGTAGTTGGAAATTTACTTTATTAATTAAACAATATTTGTTTAATTACGTAAAGTTCCCTTTTACCTCTTTTTCACTTAAGCTAACATTAGGTGCATAATAATTAATTACTTTATCAATTATTATTGTGAAAGCCTAGGGTTTTCCTTTTTAGGGTTTTCATCTATATATGGTTGAAAAATATCTTGTGTATCATTATTCATTTTACATTTTGGGCCAATACATTGCTCCACATTCTTGAGCATTTTCTTTGTTGCTTCTCTTTGCTTCTCCTTGTAACAGGTTATTTGCTTGCAGAGGTCACTGGGCTCCTATGAAGTTGTATCTTCTCAACTCCAACAATATTTTGTTCTCATGTTGTGAAGTTTGTGAGTGAATTATAGTTGGACACTAGCATGTTTCATAGAAATCAACACAATGTACTAACATCCTCTAAATGTATGGCCATTGATCATTGATCATTCAACTCCCAAACATTCATTTTTACTCGACATCTACTCATCTTTGGAAGTTGAATAGTCACCTTTGCATGTTGAAGTGTCTATTGGGATTGCTTCTCATTCTTCCAAGGTTGAACTAATATTCTTTAATACAAATTTGAACTCTCGTGGGCTCCTTGAATTCTCTCTAGCCTTCTCCTTGGTTGTATAACACACTACAACATGATAGCATCTTATTGGACCTCCTAGGCCTTATAAGAATCCTCTAGTGTCATTTTGAAGATTAATTTTATATTATTTATACCTCTCTCTATTTATAGTTCACTATTTTTATTGTTTCCTCTTAGCATTATGGATCTATCACCTCCTTTTTATCTTACCATACACAATAGGCTATTTATTGCTAAATGCAAGGGATTAATTCTTATAGATTTACTTTATTATTATTTTTTAGTCTTAAACACATATAGTCTAAGCACACACACTCTCTAATTCTATATCTATGTTTTGACTACTTGTAAAGGGTGAAATACCAAACTAGGAGCTTAATCGTTCTTGAAAAGCTCTCAAGTAGTCCCGAACATTTTTCTTGTCCCAACTATAGCTCTTCAAGGTGTTAGTATACACAAAGGTTTCCTAGTATCTCTTTCTTTCACTGCTCATCTCTTTAATTTATTATCTTTATTTATTTTATCTTTATTCAAGTATTTGTTTATGTTATATGGTATCCGCTAGTTTGCTACTTTGGTTGTTATTGTTTCCTATTGTGTAGAAGAATTCAAAATCCAAAAAATGTTTGATTTCTACAACGTTTTTTTATTATAGTGAGATACTAGGACTACATTTAAATATAAGAAAGATGATAGTGTATCATGTAGATGTCTATGTAGCAAAATAGTTTTTGGAATAGTGTAATTCTCAAGTGTTTTATTAATTATTCCTTGAAAGTTTCCTTTACATTGTGATTTAAAACTATTTTCTATTAATTAAATTCTAGTAATTTAAATTTTCATCAACCCAACTCAATCAATGTAAATGATGTAATTTTAAGAATTTATAGTTTAAAGTATTACTTACACTTGACTCCCCCCCTACATCAATATTTTATCCTATTGTTGATATCCCATGACCTTAACCTTAATTCCTTTACCTCCTCAAGCCCTTGAAGGGTCCCTCCTTGTTCAAAGCCAAGGAATGTAGCCAAAAAAAAAAAAATCCTCCCTTATGGTCTGAGGTGTTGATTTAAATAAAGATGACAATGGGGATGGTGTTAGGGGATAAACCAACTTGATAATGATTT
The DNA here is from genome assembly GCA_007115665.2 of Sequoiadendron giganteum. Lineage (NCBI taxonomy): Eukaryota > Viridiplantae > Streptophyta > Pinopsida > Cupressales > Cupressaceae > Sequoiadendron > Sequoiadendron giganteum. The sequence goes on along the minus strand of CM021106.1, from coordinate 242,934,297 downwards.
ATTTTATCATGGGAAGATTTAGGTAAAAATATTTGTTGGGGAGGAGGTGGCTACCATGGTGAGATTTAAAGAGAAGGATGATAATTTTTCTAGCATAACCTCTACTCCTTTTTAGTCATTCAACCACTCAACTTTTAGTATTAAAGATATAACATTTGTTATTGATATGGGTAAAAGTATAAAGATGAGTCCACGAAACGCAATTTTTGCCTTAGGCAAAAAAAGGAAATCGATTTGCAAAAAACGGGATCCTGTTTAGCTTCGGGATCCCGAGCCTAAATTTAAAAAACAGGATCTCATTTTTCAAAACAAGATCCCGTTTTGAAAATTTTTCAAAATCAAAAATTTCCAAAAATGAAAAGTTTTCAAAACGAGGTCTCGTTTGAAAACTTTATGTTTTTTAAAAATTTCAATTTTTGAAAAAAATCCATTTTCAGCAAGTTTTCAAAATGGGATCCCATTTCTAAAGCTTTCCATTTTTGGAAACTTTCTATTTTTGGCAATTTTCAAAATGGGATCCTGTTTTACAAAACGGGATCCCGTTTTGTACAACCATAAAAAAATTATTTTTTTATGAAACGGGATCCCGTTTTAAAACATGGTCCCATTTTTTAAAATATGAATTTTTGGTCAGGTTTTTGGCTTGTTTTTCGATTCGGGAAATGGCTTAGGGACCCGAACCTAAGCTTTGGACCTGGTTTGACCTGCAATTTGAAGGTCATGTTAATGTCACAAGAAAATAGTGACTTTGTACATATCTCTGAAGACCTATTTTGTATAATTTTTTGACAAAATTAAAACCCATTATAGATGAGACAGTTCAGCTTCCAAATATGTAAATTTTTTTACAATTTGATTTTTTTTTTCTATTTTTCAATTAATTTCTAATGAAACTAGTTCATAAACATGAATTATCAGGGTTTTTTAATATTTTAATAACTTTTTATTAAAATATTTTTTGTAAAACGAATTGCACCAAAACGTACTTCAGACAATTATTTTCAATTTGAAAAAAAATATGATTAGTTTAGGTCATATTATGTGTGACGTACACGGCAATTTTTCAAAACAACAAATATGGCCAATAAAAAATATATTCAATAAAAAATTACAAAAAAATATCGAAAACGTGTTTCAGTGAGTTTCGAATCTTTTTCCAAAAGGATTTAGAAAAATATGATTATTTAGGTCAAAATATGGATGACGTACATGTGCATGGTATGGTAAAAAAAAAGTGACTATTAAACAGTGGTTTTTAGAAACGCCTATTGAAAATCATTTTTTATCATCTGGGTATTGAAATAAATTACATATTTGGAAACTAGACTCCGAGTACTACATTTTATGATTAGTAACTTTTTCCAAGATTCCATCTCTAAGTGTCTCAAATTTTAAGGTCAAATGTCACAAATTCTGAAAAATCAAATAAAACACTTCCGCACTCAACTTCTTGCACACACCCTATCTTAGGGGAGAATTCTAACTGTCTAAATAAAGAAATAATTGTAGTCTCCTTGTCACTTTAACCTTTATAGCCCTCAAATATACCTCTAGGGAAAATCATTTCCTAGAATATGAGAGGATAATCTTGTTAAATGTTGTGTTTGATGCACAATAGATAGGGCTTAAGAATATAGGGTTTATTTATCAAAACCATATATAGATCAATAGAACATATTAGTTACAATATATCTTTAGAAAATATACATTAAGAAAATTAACTAGCTAAATAATAAAATGACTTTATTATAGTTGATTACTTATATAAATTAGATCTAAATTTTAATTAAATTAGTTTATATGCTACCATTTAATTAAAATTTAGATCTAATTTACATAAGTAATCAATTATATATGTTTTTAGTATAGATATTAAATTATCTAAAATAACTAGATTATCAAGTACAAAATTTAGAGACATACCTTTTGTGCTCTAATATCTTGCATTTATTTGCAAATTTAAAATTCAATTTCCTTTTCTATAGAATATGATTTATAATTTTGATTTTGAATCTATTCTTTGTATTTCCCATTCTCTTGGTTTAACATATAATTATAGTTTTGGTGTAGGTCCAAATAAGGGAACACTTGTGCTTTTATAGAAATATAGTATTGGATCAATTGAAACATTTTTTATCTAAATATTCTTTGATCAAGTTCAATTCAATAAAAGTACATTCAATCAATTCTACTTTTGTCGCACCCCAAAACTTGCTTAACATACTTCAATCAGTTCTACTTTTATGGCACCCCAAAACTTTAACAGACTTCAATCAATTCAATTGGAGTGCTTTCAATCAATTCTACTTTATTTCATATATTATTTTTATTTCCCATTCACTTGGTTTAACATATAATTACAGTTTTGGTGCAAGTCCAAATGAGGGAGCACTTGTGCTTTAATAATACAAGATTGGATCAGTTGAAACATCTTCTATCTAAAGGTTCTTTGATCAAATTCAATTCAATTCAATTGAAATGTGTTCAATCAATTCTACTTTTATGGCACCTCAGAACTTGCTTATGTGGTTTCCTAGGGACAATCTTTTCTTCTTCTATCCACATGTTGTAATTTTAGAGATGAAATAGCCAACTTTGTGTCATATATGTAGGGGTCAAACAAAATAACTCAAAGAATTTTTTTATGAATATGTAGCTCTCAAAATCGCTACTTATATTTTTAAATTGTAATGCACTATTTATTGATTTCTATATTTCAACAAAATAATATTAATTTTGATAAATTAGCAAAGAGAAACTCACTACAATAACATATAGGTCTAAATTTTAATTAAGAGTGATTAAAATTTTAATGAAATAAAATATTTAATTAAAAATACCATATATATTAAATTTAATGATCCAATTCTATGAAATCCTAAAAAAGTAAAATGTCTCACAATAAATAATAGAAAAAACTAATAACTAATGAAAACTAACTAAAAATATAGCAATGAATATGTAATGCAAAATGTGCCTGCTAGGTTTTGCTTATATTGGCCTACCTAGGCAATTTCTCCTCTTATATAATATAACATATAGGCTTTTCCTTTTGCTTAAAATTTTTTACAAATTGAATCTATAGAAAAAATGACACAAATCACTACATCATCTTTCATCACGGTCTTCATAATTTATGATAGGACATTGAGAAATGTTGAATATTATTGTCCAACAAGACTAAAAATTTAAGCAGACTATTTTTCTTTCACCCATAATAATTAATAAGATCAAATTTTTGAAAATTATAACAAAATCAATGGGGTAAATATGATATTTTGCACAATGTCAATTATAAATTCTATTTTATTTATCTTAATTCTTGGGATTTTTTTATTAAGGGTAAAGGTGAGATTTTGAAAGGGCCCAAACCCTTGTACAACCATGAAGTGGAAGCCTCAAAACCATCAAGGAGCAGTCAAATGACAAGTTGCAAAGAGATGAAGCTAGAACATCACAACAAGCTAGCAACTTCATTGGATAGAGGAGCTAAAGGCCTACACTACCCTAGATCCTTACCTAGCAATCTACACACTTGACCTAATTGTGGGATTCTAACCTAAATTTAGGAAGAAATTTCTTTCTCCTTTGATATAACATGATCTATATTTTAAATCTTCATATATTACAATCTAAATTTTAACTCTTGCAAAGAGTTATAGGTATTTATGAGATCTGATAATAGAGTTACCCTATTAATACTAATTTAAGAATGAAGAAATGCCCTTGCACACGAAAAGCATCCCTTTAGGCATCGATACTAGACATAGCTAAATTTGCAATATAAAATTTCTCTAAAGAGTGCACCACCAAATAAGAAAATAAAATATTGAGATTTTTCTTGTACACATAAATCCTAGATACAAATAGAAATGCAAGACACAATCACTATTAAGAGCTTAATATCAAAAAAATCTAATTGCAAAAGATAAAAGAATAAAATATTTACTACAATGGGATAACAAGAAAAAACTAGAGACCCAACAAGTAACAAACCATGGTGAGATAGGGGCTCAAATGGGCTAAAGGATTAGCATAATGTCCTACCAAGGAATCCCCTCCCAAATGCATGTTAGGGTCAACTACCATATCTTTTTCTAGCACTACAACTCATTACTTTCAACATCTCTAGCAACCATCCCAATTGACTCAAAGGATTGCCCCACATCTATCACTACCCAATTACCCAACCAACCCTTATGTCGATTAATAATGAGAGCTTTTGGATTCAACTGTGTATGCTTATTTGATTGGAGTTTCGGATCACACTTAGTGATCCATCATCAGGAAGAGGAAAGTGAAGAATTGGAGTGCATATATGGCCTTAAAAAGAGGAAGAGGTGAGGGAGAGTGAGGGTAGAACAATAAAAATAATAAAAAAAGGTGGAAAATGAGTGAACAAAGGTGTCCCAAAAAGCAAATAAAAAAGAGAAGTAACATGAGGGAGACAACCAAATAAAAAGAAAAAGAAGAAAATTAAATAATTTTTTTTTATAAAAATCCAAATATAAATGAGAGGAAATGAATAGGAGAAGGGGACAAAAAGAAGAATCCAAAAAATATAGCACAAAAAGAAGGAAAAATATACACAAGACAAGGAAACAATAAGAAATAAAGAACAATATTCAATACAAAGAGTTGGATAATGTAACTAAAAATAATATAAAAATCAAAGAATAAAATAAAATAACAATATATAAGAAAAAAAGAAGAAAAAAGATGAAAAAAAGAAGTGAAGAAAGAAGTGAAACTAAAGAAAGAAACATTGAAATTCAACGGATAAATAAAACAAGTCTAAAAGGGAACCAAATATAATAGAACTATATCTATATATATATAATTATAAATAAACAAAGAAATATTATAAATAGAACAATATATATATATATATATATAAACAATGAAAAATATATATAGAACTAAATATATATATACATATATATATACATATATATATATGTATGTATATATAACTATATATATAACTATATAACTATATATATATATATATAACTATATATATATATATATATATATATATATATATATATATATATATATATGTATATATATTTTATTATAGTCTTTGATTTTTATGTTATTTTTATTTTTAGTTCTATATAGTTATATATATATAGAATTATATATAGAACTAAAAATAATATTAAAATATATAATGTGGAAAAAGGTGGACAATGAGTTAACAATTAAAGATATAATGTATATATTTATATTATATAGTTCTATATAGTTCTAGAAATAAATATATATCTATATTTATATAATAATTGTACACTCAATATAGTTAGTTAATCATATATATCTTTATTCATATATATATAGAACCTTGTTTTAATTATTATATAGAACTATATATATATGGTCTATCTAATTATTGATCTATAAAAAGCTCTATCTAACAATCTATCTAAATACACAGGAAAAAGAAATAAAAGAAACAATGAGGGCACAAGAAAGCAACAAGATTAAATTTCAAATAGCATTGAAATAATCTAAAAATATAAGATGTTTTATCTAGCTAACAACTAAAATTAATAAGTAAAGAAATACACGAGACATTGAAAACACAAGAAATCAACAACACACAAAGAAAGGTAAAAATGAAAACCAGCACAAAGGAACACAAAAAAAAGGATAAAGCACCAAACTTAAAAGAGAAGAAATGAAGGGCACTCAAGGGATACAGAAAGGAAAGGAGAGGGAAGGTGGAGAGGCAGTATGAAAAAATAGGAGGAAGAGAAAGCTAAGGTGGGGGATTCAAATTGAGGGAGTTTAGAAGGGGTTGCCAAGCTGGGGTTGTGTGCCATCCTTCATCACGATTGAGATTGGTGGTATGGTTTTTGATGGTGATGGCTTCTTGGAATTTTCTTTTGAAGTAATTTTCTTCCTTGGCCATTACTTGGGTGTTTTCAAGGTGCTTGGTGATGGTGGAGTGTTCAACTAGGGCAGACTTAGCAATTTGGTCATGTCTTATGTCAACACTATGCTCCTTGAGTCTAGTGTTAATCGATCGACCTGTTTCACCAATGTAAGGGATGCCACATGAGTAATCAATTTTGTAAACGCTTGGGTGGAGAAGAGGAGGCAAGGGGTCTTTGGTAGAAGAGATGAGATTTCTAGTGGTGGAGATGGGCTTGAAGGTGCAAGAAATACCTTTTTTGGTAAGGATTTTAGAGAGTCTATTAGTGAGGCCTTCAACATAAGGGAGGGTGGCAAATTGAGAGGCCTCTGATCTAATAAGTTTGGGTATGGGATTCACTCTACTTTTGGCAAGGTTGAAAGCTCTAATGATTTGTTTGTTGTGATAGCCATTGAACTTGAAGACTTGGTAAAGGTGGGATAATTCTTGATCTATGTGATCTTTATCAAAAATGTGAAAAGCACGGGTTGTAAGGGTTTTAAGGACACTAGATTTTTCGGCAGGATGGTGGTGTAGAAGGCATGCAGGTAGAGGTTAGTGTGGGTAGATTTTCTAAACACACGATGAGCAAGGGAGCCATCCTCTTTTCTAATGATGAGGATTGCCATCACACTTGAACCTACCTACCTTTTCCATGACCATAACCACCACTTTCACACCCCCTTTGGTCTCTAACTCCTTGAATTGACAACCCAATTTATTTAATGGTAGCTTCTTGCCTTTCAAAGCTATTAACAATTTGTCCCATTTTTAGTAGCTTCTTGTCTTTTATAGTCTCTAATAATTTGTGCCATCTTTGGTTTCACTTGGGTCTTGTCTTAAAAATTGCTAGGATATTTTTCTCCTCTCCTTGATGATGGATCAAGGAATATGATTTGAAATATTGATAAAAAAAGCTTTAGATAATTTTTTATTAAAAATATTTCAATTCATTCACTTAATCTTATCACAAAAATAAGAGAACATGACAAACTTGATAGGAAAAATCCTTACCATTATCCATCCATCTTAAATTGGATAAAAGATTAGAGAACACTCATAACAACATCAATAAATCTACTTAATCCTCCTCTACAAAAGGACAAAGTCAACCAAACTCAAATTGAACTTCTATCTAAACACTAGACATATGATAGTGTTAGCATGAACATTATCACCACCTTTATCCACCTCCACTCCTTAAAATTTATCAAAACCCATAAAATTCAATTAGTCGCTATTCATAGTTTGAATTCCTTTTACAAAATTTAATATATTAAAAATCTAAAAAATATATGTCAAATCATGAGCCAAGGTTTTCCCCTAACATATTCACATCAATATGAACACTTTTTCAAAAAGTTAAAAAGGTCCTCACAGGTTATGAACTTAGTGGTTGAAGATCTTGACAAGTGATATATGAGAAATATTTCAAAATTTTAATTGCTACTAGGTTATGGTTTCATGGAGGGGAGCTTTCTAAAAAGATCAGCCAGTGTTGTTGAGATCTTTTAGGAGTACCTTAAAACAGGTGGTCCCATGATTTTTTTTGTTCAGTTAATGCTTAAAAGTTTAAACTGCAAAATTTATGGAAGCTGGTGGTCTTAGGAATTTAATTATTTTACATATTCCGTTCAAAATAAAATGATAAAAAAATAAAAATTGATGAGAATCTGAATATCCAGATTTCTTAAGCTGGTGGGGGGAATTTTTAATCCCACCCCAAATACAGTTTCTAAAAATTACAATTTAAAAACTAAAAAACTCCTATTCAAAAAAATTTAATTAATCCTGTAACATATTTTAGACCTCATGAAACCCTTGCACCATAAAAATAATTCATGAAAGCCAGCAGCCTTTTAACACACTGTTTCAAAACAGAGAATATTACACCTATAAAAGGAGAAACACATTTGAATTGAAAATTAATATTTACTGTCCATAACAGCAGCCTTAACACTGTTTCAAAGCAGAGGATGGTACACCTCATAAAAGGAGAAACCCATTTGAATTCAAAATTAAATATTTACTGTTCATAACAGCAAATGTAATACATAAACATTGAGTTAACATACAATATATATAGTTAACAGTTAATAGAGAATGCATTAAAAACATATACACTGGGCCCTGAGCTGATCATTGCCATAAAGACACCATAAAGGGTGATAAACACAGCATGTGGTTTGTTACTCTTGCCATAAAGATACCACAGCAGTAACACATAAATATACATTACCAGAAATAGTTATGAGCCATAAAATCCTAGAGAAACAAATTCAATGCACCTGCAGCAACTGGGTCATCTGAGCTGGGCTCTACATTTAGATCAAAATTCCTCAACTGCTTACATTTACCAGTTTCAGTATCTGATTCCTGGGGCACCAGAGGAAAGCCTGCACTGTTAATTGTATAAGTAGTCACATCCCTCTGTGGAAATGGCCTATCTTTACCCACCAATTCAGAAAAATCCTCCCACTCAAAAGAGGGCTTCCATGGAGATTTACCTTTGATAACAAGGCTGTCCATGGTCACAGCTGTAGATATCCCTGTTGCAGAAGAACTATTCATTCTTTTCTTTTTATAGAGCTTACCCATTTCTTGGATTCTGTCCACCAAGTTGATAAAAGCCTGGACTTCATCTCCATTATCATCTGTTGTTGGAGAACGCTTGCTCTTGTTTTCTCCACTGCTCTGTTCAGGACACAGTAGGCTCTCCTTTGGCCCCTTGCACTCCATGGGGATAAAGAACAGAGGCCTTACAAGAAATGGGTAGAGGAAAATCAGATCCAGGCCTTCCTCTCACCCAAAATCCTCCACACAGAGAAGCATCAGGCCATTAAAATTCATCATAAAACGCAAAAACTTATATGAAGAAGACAAGGGATGAAAAGATTCCGCTGACATGAAATAGAAAAAAACCGGTACTCTGCAGAAAATGAAGCCACCGACTGCTGTAAATAGAAAGCAACCATTCACATGGTTATGGAAGTCACGAGAATTAATCGTATGACACAAGGTGCTGTGACGTCAGCCGTGGAGTGTTTTTTGTTTTTGTTTTGTTTTGTGTTTTTATCGAGTCAATGCAAAATATGGCGTGGAATGTTAATTTTTTTTTTATCAAAGTATTTTAATTTATGTATTTAGACATTTATACAATAGGTATATATCTTCAAAATATCATTGTTGATGTAAATTGTTTTATAGAATCATGTTTGGTTTTGTTTGTTAGTCATTTTTGGTTTTGTTTGGTGAATTAGGGGACAATTTGTTTTGAGTTTGGATTAGTGTTATATTTTCTACTTCTCTACAGCCTTTTGGTTGTCTTTCTTTATGTTTTTTCTTTTTTGCTTTGATTCAATAAGTTTTTAAAAAAAAATGATCTCAAAAAAGTTCAGCTTATAATAAATATTTACGGTTTATTCAAATCAATAGTTTTTTTGGTATTGATACAATGCTTTAAAAATAAAGAGGGCAGTCAACTACTAAGAATAATAATATGATTAGTACAAGGTAAATTGTCAAAACAAAATAAAAATATCAATACAACAAAAATATAGAATTAATATTAAAAGAACGGGGCAAGAAGGATTTTATCTAACCATCTTACAGATTGTCATTTTGCTTTGACAGAAGCAAGATTAATAGAGTGATGTATCATATTTTCCCATGGTTCTTCTAAAACAAAACTAATTAACAAATTCACTATGTCTTGGAATCTAAAAAACCCAATCCACCTTTTGGTTGTATGCAAAGTAACCGTGAATTTGATTCAAACCCAACTTTTTAGTCCCAATTAGACCACACAATTTGATAAAATGATTTGGGTCATCATGTTCTTTCTTAGAGGACATCCAACATAATGAATAATAAACATGTGAAGCTAAGAATGTGTGGTTCATAGCTTGAATCTTGCCTACTAACGATAGAAATTTATTTGATCTAAAATTACAAAGCTTATTTTTGTAACTTAGTGATGAACCAATTCTACATCTCAGAAAGAGGTACACCCAACCCATAGGGAATGCCCATGTAACTTGTAATCTATCCATGTTTAATTTATTTTCATTCTTTAGAAACCAATTATAGAACTAGGTTAGATTGAATCATGAAAAAAATAATTATGATGTGTTAATTTTGAGCCAAATATAGAGTAGTATAAGTTTAGAACATCCAAAACATTATTACGTCCCTTTTCATAATTTTGAACAAAGAACATATTGCAATTAGTAAAACGTGAATTGAGTACAAACGTATTGTTGGAGATGAATATATCCTTAATCAAATTCATATGTATATATTTTTGCAATAGGTAACTAAGTGCATCAATAATAAGAACATAAAGATATAGTGATAAAGGAAAACCCTACTTGATAGAGCATTGTAGAGGAAACATAGCAAACAAATACTTATTAATTAGAAACTAAGCATCAACATCATTTAATAATATTTGAACATTCTTACACATCTTGGAACCAAAACCCAATTGTTTCAACATCTTGAGGATAAAGCTCTATTGCATTGTATCATAAGATTTATATCGAAATCTAGCTTAATTAGCAATACATTTTGGCTAGATTGTTGAGCCCATTCACTAGTTTCCTAAGCCAAGATTAAGTTATCAAGGATAAATCCTCCACCAAAAAATCTTGTTTGCTTGGGTCTAACTATCACTTTTTCTACTAATTTGATCTTGTAGATACCTAAAATATGACCAAGTACCCAACCATACCTAACTTTAGCTTCTCTTAGCCTATTAATTAATTAAATACATCTATTTATTTAATTAAGTCCATCATTTCCCCTACTTTATCCCAATCTTTAATTAAATAAATATTATTTATTTAATTATTTTTTCCTTCACATGATCACAATAATTAAATAAATATTTTATTTTTTCAAGTTATCCTTATTCATTTAATCGTAGCCCTCAATCTTGTTCACATGGATTATAATCTAAATTTTCTATCATGTGATAAGTGTCTCCTTCACATATCTAACTAACTCCTTGTCTAGATTCATTTAACCTAGACGCCTTCTCAAAAGTCAAACTAATTTTTCATCTTATCCATTCATCTCAATCCCACCTCTTAATTCTAGCCATTCACATAATGATTCTTGTCATTATCCCAATCCTAAACCTAGATCTTATCCCTCATGTGCCACTTGTCACATGACTGTACATCTTTGAGCTTGATCCTAACCCTAATCCTCATTCAATCTTAGCCATCCATCATCAATCTATCCTAGCCCTTGATTTTTCCTCTTCAAAGCTCTATATCTAGAGGATCTCATCCTTCATCATCATTTTCTTTTGAAGCTATCATACCCTTGGGTATGTGCAGGATCATCATGGAAAAAACAGGTCCTTAAGTGGCAATGAAAATTCAGAAAATCAAAGTTGGGCAACTTGACATAAAAATTTGAATAAGTTATCTATATTATTTCAAAAATATGTAAGAATAGAATCTGTGGTAAATTGAATGTAGTTTCTAAACTACTAGGTTAATTTTTGTAAAAAAAAATATATTTGGTGAAAATTTGAAATTTCAATGCAGTAGTACTAAAATTTCAGGGAAAAAATAAAAAGTAGGTGTCTGTCTGACCACCCTAACCATAATAAAATCATAATATTTATTTATAAAATTTTAGATATAAGTAGAGGACTCATGTCCCAATGTGATACATATTTTTTTGTATTTTTTTTCCAAGTAAATAATTAATTATGAATTTTTTATTATAAATTTTAAAAAATATAAAAACTTGTATGTCTAACCACCTTAACTTGGTCAAAACTTCATGAAATTCATTTTTTTTTTTTTAATACAATAGTATGTGAAGCATAGAATGTGACACATGTTTTGGATTCAAAAAATGTTATACGGTTTGAAAGATATAGATTTTTTTCAATCAGCCTATCAATCAGGACTTTAGTTGTAATTCAAACAGAAAATGAATAATAATTATTTATTAAATTCAAAATAAAGAATAATTTATATTGGTAGAAAGTTGAGAATCTCCTTTAAAATCCCTTTTCATATCATTAATTTAGGGTAAAAAAAAAAGTTGTCAGCCACATGGGCAAAGTCTAGAAAAACAAGGTAAGTTGTTAAACATGTTTTTTGTGTTGACTTCTTAGGATTGGCATGTCCTAGCCAAATTGTGAAGCAAACCCAAGGCTAATCCCTAGGTAGTAGGTTTTGTGTCAAACATATCAGATATCCGATTTTTTTTATATTTAATTTTAAAAAATCTAATATAGTTTTTAATAAATGATTTAAAAAATTAAAATTTTCAAATCAGATATCCGATTTGTTTTATATATAATTTAAAAAAATCTAATATATTTTTTAATATATAATTTAAAAAATTACAATAAATAATTTATAGTTTATTTTAATATATCTAGTTGAGAATATACAATATAGTTTAGAATTCAATATATAATTTATAATTTATGATAATCTCTTACGAAATTATGTATAATATTTATATATTATTTATGTATTCTAGTTAATGTATAAATATTTATATATATATATATATATATTAAGTTAATATAAAAAATATTATATCTATTTAATATTACTAATATATTAAATATTATATCCCTCTCTCTCTCTCCTCCTCTTCCCCTCTTCCCCTCTCCCTTCCCCCCTAATTCTCTCTCTCTCTCTCTCTCTCTCTCTCTCTCTCTCTCTCTCTCCTTCTTCCCTCTCCCTTCCCCCTCCTAATTCTCTCTCCCCTCCTTCCCCTCTCCCTTCTACCTCCAAATTATATATCTCTCTCTCTCCTAATTCTCTCTCTATCCCTTTCCCTCTCTCTTTCCCACTCTTTATCTCTCCCTCTCTTCCTATATCTCCCCTTCTTATCGTCTTCCCCCCACTCTCTCTCTCTCTCCCTCTACCTTCCCCCTCCTAATTATCTCTCTCTATCTCTCCCTTTCCCTCTATCTTTCCCTCTCTCTATCTCCCTCTCCTCATCTCTATCCCCTTCTTCCACTCTCCCCTCTCCCTTCTCCTTCCTAATTCTCTCTCTCTTTATCCTCTTCTTCCTATCTTCCCCTATCCCTTCCCCCACCCAATTATCTCTCTCTCTCTCCTTCTTCCCCCTCTTCCCCATCTCTCTCCCTTTCCCTCTCTCTCTCTCTCTCCCTTTCCCTCTCTCTCTCTCCCTTTCCCTCTCTCTCTCTATCTCCTGTCCACCCTACGCCTCCTAATCACTCTTGGGTCTATGTGTGTTTGAAATCAGATATCCGTTTGAAATCTGATATCCGTTTGAAATCGGATATCAGATTTTTGAAACCAAAATTTTACCACCACAATACATTTTTAAATGTTTTCAAATATCGGATATTCGATTTTTTTTACTTTTAAAAAATGGATATCCGATTTGTAAATTTTAGGCTTGGGCATTGC
>CM021106.1:242752775-242920859 GCA_007115665.2 Sequoiadendron giganteum | reverse complement strand
CTCTCTCTCTCTCTCTCTCTCTCTCTCTCTCTCTCTCTCTCTCTCTCTCTCTCTCTCTCTCTCCTTCTTCCCCTCTTCCCATCTCCCTTCCCCTTCCTTCTTCTCCCTCCCCCTCTCTCTCTCCCTTTCCCTCTCTCTCTCTCTATCTCTTGCCCACCCTACACCTCCTAATTACTCTTGGGTCTATGTGTGTTTGAAATCGGATATCCAATTTTTGAAACCAAAATTTTACCACCACAAAACATTTTTAAATGTTTTCAAATATTGGATATCCAATTTTTTTTACTTTTAAAAAATGGATATCCGATTTGTAAAACTTAGGCTTGGACATTGCTATGGAGCAATGTACTGACACCCAACCCAAAATAAAAGTCAACTCGGGATTTTCGCATTTTTTGGCGAGTGAAAAATGCTACTTTTTCCTATTGCCACTTTTTGGCCTATCATGATCCTGCACATGCCCCCTTATGTTTTCATTTTTCTATCTCATTTTGCAATCATACTAAGGTTATGCTAGTCTATTGAGAAATCCACATACTATCATTATCATAAGAGAAAAAGAAATGGAACTACGGTGCATTCCATTTTTATCCCATCTAGGAGGATGGAGACTATTTGAGATATACATTTGGTTTTCATTACATTATATTATGTTATTTTATCTTCAATCATTTTCCAACATCTTCATTTTGGCATGCCTGATGGGACCCATGTTCATGTTCAACCTTTTTTGATGAATTTTTCATGATTTTTTGTGATAAATATTTTTTTTTGACACTCAAACTGTAAAAATACACCTTTGTATCATAGAAATCCACCTTTGTAGCACATATTTATACCTCTATTCCACAAAAAGGCAATTATACTTCATAAAGGTATGCATTTGTCACTCAAAATTATGTCTTTGTTATGTGCATTTGATTTGATTATTTAGGGTTTGAAATGGGGTTTGATTGACCATTGGGATATTTTTTTTGTAGGATATAATCTTTCTAACACTCTATTTTTGTAGGTTGTTTAGCTCTTTGTTTGCAAAAATTAGGGTTTCTAGGGTTTCTCTAACTTAGGATTTCATTGAAGCTTTCTAGAAGATTTGAGTTTGCATCGATCTTGTATCTTTTGAGCTCATTTTCTAACATATTTTTGTAAGATATATGTGTTTTATATTGTTCCCTAACTTCATCTCATGGGTTTCTAAGCTAGGTTGACCCAAAAAAATGCATTTTTGGACCTCGAGGCACATTTTGAGGCTTTGTTTGTGAAACTACAACTATGTTTCATAGAAAGGTGCCTCTATTTCATAGATTTGCACCTTTGTGTCATCCTAAGGTCCTTCTTCATCATAATTTGGTGCCTCTTTTGGTAAAGTTGTGCCTCTGTTTCAATTTGCAAAATTTAGGTTTCTTGAGCTTAATCTTTCAACTAACTTGAATTTTTGGTTAAATTGTTTCAAAGAAAAATAGGGTTTATCAAAATGAATTGATCAAGATGATGAACCACTAATTACTATGAAACATACAATTATGTGTATTATATGATGCAAATAACAATAAAAAATCAATCCTAACTATTATAGCAACAATGAGGGAAGTTTTGAGAGACTGAAATAATGTGTACCTTGTTCAAAAGGTGTTGTTTTGAGGTCACTAAGGACTCATTCGCCCGAGGTGGAGAATGGGTCCCTGTTAGGGTTTCTGGAAAGTGCTTGTTGGGTTTTGTTCCTCTCAGTCTGCAACTCCGGATTCCAAATGTTCATTGCTTCAAGCCTCACTAAGGACTTATTCGCCTTTAGTGGCAAATGGGTCCCTATTAGGGTTTCAAAAATGAATTTATGGGTTATGTTCTTCAATGTCTGCACTCCTAGATCCTAGGTTTTCAGCTCCTAAAAGTTTGAAAAAAATATTGTAGAGCTCTTTATGTGATCTTGCAATGCAGATGACAACTTTACAACTTTTCAACTTTGACAATTTTGCTTCAATCTTGGTATTCACTTGATCTTCAACCTAAAAACCTACAAACACACATCAAAGAGGAGAAAAATTGTTAATTGTTAGAGAATAGGGATTTGCTTCGATCAAACCTCATTTAGGTAATTAAACCTTGTGATGAAATAATGAAATGAAAGCATAAAACATGAAATGGTGATAACTTGGAAGTTGTCTTAGAATGTAAATCTACAAACTAACATAAAGTGGTCATGTATAATGTAGATCTAGATCTTGAATTGGATATGAAACAATGCTTCCAAATAGATCTTTAATGCTACATCAACACACATTAGCTCAACCACATGTTTTATGCACTATGCCTTTGACATGATGATATAACCTTGAATTGCTGCAATAAAACCTTGATAATTTTTCCTTTGAATGCCTTTGAAATACTCTTAAAGTACTCTATAATACTCTTGTGAATGTACTCTTGATTTCTTGAACTTGCTAGGGTTTCTTAGATGAAACTATGTGAATTAACCTTATATTTATACTAAATCTAAGATTAACCCCGAAATTCAAATAAACTAAGATGACATCAGATCTAGGATTGAAAATCATTAAAATACCACCACAAATAAATTCAAAAAGGGGTGTCCTAAGTGAGGAGGACCCATTTTCCACCTTGGTTGAATGGGTCCTAGCACAATTTCCTAGGACCAAGCTTCAGGGGGATGAAATAACATCAAAAACCCATTTCAAATATGCCAAGAAAGGGGTGTCCTATGTTAGGAGGACCCATTCACCACCTTGGGCGAATGGGTCCTAGCACAAATTTCTAGGACTCTAATTTTTCCAAGTTAAATGTCATGCAATATCATTAATGGGCGTCGAGATAGATCCTTGAAAAATGTAATTAATAAGGCTTAGATTTGAATTGAAGGGGCCAATTAACCTCAATTAGTCACAATTAATTAATGAAACCCTTCATTAGTGTGAAAGTGTAAGAAAACACTTTACAACACCCTAAATAAGTCACAATTAAATACATTTTATCATTAAAAAGGGCCCTAGACTCAATGTGAATGTGTAAAACACATTACAACCCTAAATCAAGGTAACATTAGGTTCATTTGTCGTTAATTATTTCCAAATGCAAGAAAAAGGGATACGTTTTCTGTTAATACATTTTTCCCCCAGTTTAGTGAGAGTTTGCCCCCATGACAAACTCACACTAAGGTAGACATTCAAGACACTTAAGTATACAACAATAACAAAGATACATAGTCATACCCTATCAAAGGCCAAGAAAAATAAAGAAAAACAAAGGATCAAGCACTACCATTACAACATAATGTGGAACGAGGTTGTTTGTCCGAGAAAAAGGATCAACCTTTGACAGTCTGTCTAACACTATGTGGACCAGGTCTAGGCTATTTTTCGGTAACATGTGTGCTCACACTGGGGTAGTGGAACCTCAATCCGTCCACTAGGTGATTTGTCTCAATGAGGTGGCAAATGATAGAATCATATTAGCCTCCCATACCATACCAAAATTTTCCTCTTGACAACTTCGATAAGGCACCACAATGTTATGCTTCTGAATGCTTTTGAATGACATGTCTATAAGCTTCTTGTTAAACAGGATTTTGATTTGTTCATGTAAGGTATTCTTCTTAGGTAACATCATGTCTAATGTCTCCAAGAGAGGACAAGTCAAAGAGTATCATATCTCCACTTATGGGATGCCTCTTGTTTCACATCATGCCACTAAGGGAGATCGTATGCTTAGAAATATCACTCTTGGAGGACATGAAACCCAATGAAACCACCAAGAAAAGGACACGTCACAAGAAAAATGAAAATCACACCATGAAATATATCGAAAGATTTCATCGATGTATTCCCCCACTTTAAAGCGGTTGCTAACACCACTATTGTGAGCAACTACTTTAAAGTAGCCAATGTTTTCTCTTAAGACGCAAGAGATTTCCTCGAAAAACCCTATGCCAAGTCATATATTTCCAAAATAAAGCTACGCCATGAACAAGGAGGGAAGGGGTTGTCCCCCAAAATACATAGGGGATCTATGGATTCAGGGTCAGTATGTCTTTTCTACCATATTTTTAGAGCTCAAAACTGTCATTGTTCCCCAAATACTCATAGAACTGGAAGAATGACACAAACAGAGTGAAAAAAAAAGAAAAATATTTTCGGGTCAACATGGAAGAGACCTAAATGTCTCGATGCCTTACATCATCTCCAAAAGGAAAACACAAGACAAATGAAAAAGATAAAAGGAAAATCTTTTGGGTCAACATGGAAGAGACCTAAACGTCTTAATGCCTTACTTCATCCCTAAAAGGAAAACACAATACAAACAGAAAAAGATAAAGGTGTTTACGATATAAAGAGGAATGTAGGTACATATAGAGGGATGCACAAAGAGAGAGATACATCAAATGAAACATCATGGGGGATCATATTACGTGCATGCAATCACATAAAGAAACATGAAAAGGCAAACAAAGAAAAAGACTAGTAAGGCACATGCGAGTCAACCTAGAGCAAGTTGTCTACATCCCAATCTCGGTTTGTATAAACAAAAGGAGGACAACTAGAAAAAGGGACAACATCAAGTTCCAAGACTAGGAAAAGGCTATCTAACCCATGCCCCCACTAAGTGCAGGACAAGGATGAGCTGAGATAAGTGATGAGAATATGCCGCTCTTTGCAAAAAGGAAATGATTTGCAATGAATTTAAAACATGCCATAGTGAGTATGCTATGATCCTAAAACTATTACATGGCAAGGATCAGAAACTATTGTTATTGATTATGATGAGTAAAAAAAGTATCAAATTGATGCCTATATAATGAGATATTCCCACATGTAATATCTATTAGTTCAAGATGCACTAAAGTTAAGGTTGGCTTGGAATAATATTTTGTAAGAGTGTTGATGTTAAGTGAAGCTTTTTTTGATGCTTTTTGTTTCTATCAAAGGACAATAACCAAGACCACGAGTTTTCTTGTGCATGTTAGGCACTATAGGGACGTGGATACCTTGTTCTCTAGTAGCACATCCTTTTCCTCTATACCCAAAATATTTTGTAAGTTCATAACCTCTTCCATAAAGCTTTTTCATTTATTTCAGATTCAGTGGTTGCTCATAATCAATTTTTTTTGTGTAATTGGTTTCTTCATCTAAAGTGGTTGAAGTGGATGCTTTTGAATTTTGTATTGACATTACTCCTTTTTTTCCATTTTTAGACTCTTTTGTTATGATCTTGTACTCTCTCGTGAATGTAGGTGTGAAATCAAAGGAACTCGAAGCATCTTCCAATAAATTTGTGACTTCTTCAATATTATTTTATTTTTCTTTCTCAGTATGTAAAAAAATTTCAGGTTCAGGACTAGCCTTGATGGTATACACTTTGTTATATATATAGAGAAATGGTATTTTAACTTGGTTGTTGCAAAACATTATTTAGCTACCTTTTAGGTGATTCTAAGATAAGCATGGGTTTATTTTGAACTTGTGGTTGTTGTGAGGGTGGAAAATGGTAAGAAGTGGCTCAGGAGACCACTTTAAGGGATATCTAATGTGCATAACCTCAAAAGGCTTGTCCTTATTTTCATGATCTCTTAGTGAAAGGGAGTCTAATGTTTCTTCATCTAAGGAAGACACATCACTATTGCTTGAAAGAAATTTTTCAGTGTTCTTATTTTCTTCCAACATGATATCTTCCCTAGTAGGAGAGCTACAAACTAGATGTTCATGACATTCAGTGTTTGGTTCTAAAATAACTTCATCACAAATAGGGGATTCATCAATGGTTGGATTTCCTTTCCTATCAATGATGGTGTTCTCTTGTTCAATTTTGTTTTCCCTAGGGGAAAAGAGACAAATAGGATTCTCATGACTGTCATCGATTCTAATACCAAAATATCTTCTTCACAAATAGGAGAGATATTAAAGGAGAAGGCCAAATTTGATTGTTATGATTGTCCATGATTTCATCCTTTTTATCTAAGGTATCATTATCTTGTGCCATAATAACTACTCTAGTAAGAGAGACTTTAGGAGAGGAATAAACAAGAGGTTTATCACATGACATGGTTAGATGTTGTAAAGTAGCTTAATCACAAAAATGGGAGGCATCAAGAGAAGAAGAACTATGATTTTCATGCTCACCAATGATTGGATCCTTTTGTTCGAATAAATATTTCCAAATGTTAGGGACATTAGGAAGGAGAGGAATAATGCTATAAGATTCAATCATCGGATCTCTTGACACCAACATATCCTCTTAACAAATGTGATTTTCATGATTGTTCATTATTACATCCTCTTTCACTAAAGCATTCTCACAAGTAGGGGAGGTGTTGGGAGATGAATGGAAACTAGGTAAAGTAGTGTTAATGATCTCATCTTCTTGTGTCATATTATCTTCCCAAGAGAGACAAAAAATAATTTCATGATTCTCAATGATTTTGTCTTCTAACACCAAAATACCTTCATCACAAGTAGGAGAAGTATTGGGAGAAGAGAAACTATGATTTTCATGATTGTCTATGCTTGCATCCTCTTGCATAAAATCTTTAGTGGATTATCTAGGTGAGATGAAGTCCTCAAGGGATTCATCTAACATGTCAAAGTAATAACAACTAAAGGGTTTGAAGGATATGACTTTTGTGATATCCCACCCGTGGTAGGATATTTAATTTAAGAAATTTTGCTTGTTTGTTTGCTTGTTGTTTTATTTTTTTGATATATTTGTAATGTTTGATACAACAATATGATGCAAAAAAATAGAAGATATTACGATAATAATTTCAACTCAAAAATTGAACATTACATAGGGAATACACAACCACAACTGAAATTCTAGATTTTTATATCTTAGATACTCGGTATTTTCACAAAAATATCGACAACCCAGTTCATAAAATATCCCCTTATCTCATCTAAAACAATATTACCTAGAAAATCTGGGAGTTACAATTCATGAACTTATAGGTAAGATATGCCTTGAAACTCTTTGAAAATGGGTGCCAGAATGAAATATAAGGTTTGCAACAATATAACAACAACAAAAATGATAATAAACTCCAACAAAGATCACTATCACCAATCATCATGCCTAGTGCAAATTTTTATACAATTAAATTGCCAAAACCCTTGCTTGGCAACCACTTGTTTATTGAAGTTCTCTCATAGTTCTCTTTTCTCTTAAAATAATGATCAATATATTTGCATTATTCTAATATTTCATTCAAATCCTTGTAAACTTCTTAAATTATTCTCCAATGAAGCTCAAATGTAACTTCGATATGAAGCCACCAATTAATTGCAATCCTTAGGTGATCTTTCTCACCTATAGGAAGCACAATCAAAGAGAGGCTACGTTCTCCAAGATTGAAATTATAGAAAAACCCTAGGTTTCGCCTCCAAAGCCAAAGCAAAAAAGCCAAGTTGAGAGAAAATGATCAATCATAATGAAATGAATTCCAAAAATGTTCTTTTATAATATTCAATTTGCATTTGACTTTATCTCATTTACTTTACTTTAATTTCATTTTCTTTTTCCTCCTTTTTGGTGCATAACTTATAACATAAAGTATACTTTATTATTCACTTATATCTCCTCTTTATTTAACACTTATTATAAAGTATACTTTTTAAAGCATTAAAATCCTCATTTTAAATAAAGCCCACTTAATTCATTAATTATATGCATTTAATACTTAATTATTATTAAAGTATAAATTTAATAATAATTATAATATTATAACTCCATCATTAACCATTGTAAATCAATTTTGACTTCACTAGGAGGTAGCCCACTATATTCACTACTAACTAGGGTGCCTTACTATAAATAGTAACATTGACCTCTATCAATACACTGACATACTATAAATAGTAAGTATACACAAATGAAGCCAGAAACCCCTAAATAACCAAGCCTCGGAATATACAAAGGATCTAGAGGTTCCAATGCTGCAAACTACCAACTAAGATACCAAATATCTCCCGAGCAGGGCCCTCTAATCACCATTATTAGCCTACGAGGACCCAGTGATAGGCTATTTATCACCAACTCTGATGATCACTAAAAATGAGACATTACAATCCATCCTCCCTTAAATTAATTGTCCTCAAGCAATCGCAAATGAATATAAAACACCACTCCATCAGAGGCCCAAGGGAAGAACTATAGAATGACCCTTAAATCGCCTAACAACTCTAGTAGCACCAACATAAGCACAATTGTGCAAGGATAAACATCATACCAACTTTCCAACTCCCGTGCAAAATATTTGTGCATCGAAATCAACTCATGTACATGTGGATCAAAGGTAAAACTATATGGAAAACGCACAATGTACACGTTGTAACACTCATTAGTAAACTTTGACTAGAATCCTAATGCATAAGAAGGATTCCATAGCAATTTGTAGAGTGCCAAACAAAATATCCTTGGATCCCAAACTCATAATGGAATTCTACCATGTATATCACCCACTAACTCCCACTACACTAGTCTGATATCAACTTCACCATGCTAAGAATGGTGAAGCATCATACGAGGATCCATCCAAACTTTAGAGCCAACCCTGTCACCACCTGGATCCCAATACAACCAAAAATCGCATTCATTAGGCATGAGGAGGTAAGAATATCTAAACATGTATACACCACAACATCCCCCTTCATCCTTTGCAAAACTACTATGGATGTGTTGACTATCCCACATAGGTGTTGGAAGATATTCAACTGCTCCTCACAAATCAAGGGAATGATAAAACTCTCCATAATCATTGTTGAATGAACCAACCATGCCATCATGCCTACTGCCACTAAAATTTCATTGTAGCCATGTATCTAATGGAAATTTATGTGACCAAGAAGTTGCAAACCCTATCAGGTACATATCAACATGATGAAAAACAAACATCTGATCCTACAAGTAATCCCCTGCAAAAAACAGAGTAGGGCACCTATAGTCTCTAGTTCCATCTGCTATGGATAGTAACTCTTCATCCCATAATGGATGATATAAATCTTGAGCCAATCCACACCTTCCCATCATCAAGTCATCTATGTACAGACTAAAGGAGAGGTGATGAGCACTCCTCGCTATATAGTCAAGATAAAAAGAACCTGCTTGTGTCAATGGTTGACTATCATAGTCATGAGGAACACACTCCTCATCACACTCGTCACTCGAATCAAAAGTTGTCTCAAATCTCTGATCCCGAATGGCTAATTGGGTAGATTCTCTACCAACCCTCTCTACATACCCAATAACATACTCCCTATCATGAAATAATTGGAGATATTCTCATTTTATCTCCTCCAAAGCACTCTAAATGAATCACAAATCATGAATGTGAGTACCATCTGAGACCCCATACCGTCTCTCCTCAAACTCTGTTGTCTGAAGAAGGTACTCAACATACTTCTAAGTGCAATAAAAATGAGATAAGGTTGAGTCAACCTTCTCTCCTGTAACCTTCAGTTGATCTCTCCATCTCTATGGCTCAATAAGTTGTTGATCAAAATTAGTTATATGTGCTGTAATATCTAATTTGCTTCAAGGAGAGGGAAAAAAATCAACATGAGAACCAATCTCCCAACTAGATGATACCCTACATACCTCTTATTAAGAATATGGAGAAGTTTAGTGATCTATCACACAACTCTCTAAAGAATCCACTACGTCACCACAAGATCTATCTATAATCTACTCTACATCACCTGAAATGGGACTATCCTCAGAGACACCTAATGTAACATATGGTTCTCTTCTAAACTCATCCAAAGTACTCATCCCATTTGTGTCACCTACACCTGTAATTGAAATGGATGTAGCCACATCCTCAATGTGCTTCTTACTACTACTCGTGGGTGTATCCTCATCACCAGCAATTGTCATAGATATCAAAATTGTACCTGCTAGAGATGACGTTTGCGCTAAGCTCAACTCCACAATAAGCTCATTTATCCTAACTTTTACTCTCAAATTTTTTTTTAAGTTCTCTTCAAAGATTCCATGGTGACCTCAAGCTCATAGGTGAGCTCATCAACCTCCTCTTCATTTCCCTTCAGAGCGCCATAATAGATAACATTGAGCATGAGAAGATGATCTCTATCTAATAATAGTTGTAGGTCATTATTCATCATTACCCCAACTACATCTCTAAATGTCTAAAACTCAGCGGGGAAAATTCCACTATAATGGTGATCATATATACCTCTAGAGTCCAACAATAGTGTGCCACCAACTACTAAATAACAAAAAAGTGTTCTAAGGCTAAAGCAATCATTCCTTCATTCACCTTCAATTTCCCTGCCAAATGATGAAAACCCTGTGACAAATCGATTGCACACAATTTTTTTGATTTGTAAGCTGCAGTATGGTAAGAGGTTGAATCACCATCACTCATTGTTTGATAAGCATCATCATGTGTGCCATCAACTCCACACACTTTCTCAAAAAAGGTATTATTGTTATGTACCTGATAGGATGGATCCAATGACATAATATAAGTTGTTGATTGGACATAATCATTGCAGACTTCTTTCTCCAAATTAGATGCATGTTCATCCAAAGAGCTATCTTAGGACCCAACACCAAAAAGTAAATTTTCTAGTTTATTCACATCTTCTAAGGTCTGATTTGCAAAATCAAACTTGTGGCTTGAATCTACATCACATAATTCATTTTTAACACCCAAATCTTGAGTGTCAATGTTAGGGAACTCCACACATCCACCATCCTCATATGGAATGGATACTATCTCATGAGTAGGCTCAACATTATGATTATTGTCATAAAATATAAAATCAGAAGCTACATCACACTTATCTGCAACATCCTCAAGGAACTCAACCAAAATTTCATCCTTTGTTAACTGTCCATGGCCAAGTGCTAGATCAAGAGGTGTCTTCAAAGGAAAATTAAATGTATCATGTACCATAATTTTTGTCCTATGGTTGCAATGTAAATCTATATATGTATAAGTCTCCTTAACCTTTATGACCTCCTTAAGGAATCTCCTTTGTCCTTCTAGATGATGTGATTCATGAGCCCCAGCATCTTCATACAAAACGTGCATCTTCAAATTTGTTTGCTTCATGGATTATTCTTTAATGCATCCTTGTGTCAAAATGAGGTCTTCCTCCAGCTTCTTTACCTCCTTATTCGTGCATTGGTGGTTAGGCTCCCAAAAACCTTTGCAAGAGCATAGACCTTGGCTTCTCCTTTGGTTCTTGCTCATTATGGGAGTTCCTACAACCTGATCATTGAGTTTAAATGTAGAACCATCATCATTATCTGATTTAGAGGTTCCATCATACCTTCTCACACTGTACCCATCAGTAGGCACTGAACCATGGGGAGTATCATACTAAAAAATCATCTTGTTTCCCGTTGCAACATCTTTCCCATGGCTAAATTTTACATCTCTAAATTAATATTTTTCTTTAAACATCCTCCTAATGTGCTTAACCAAATGAATCTTTTCAAGACTCAAGGTAACAACAAAGTTCAAGTATCTTTTAAAAGAGTACTATGATTTAAAATCATCTAGCATGTTTTGGTAACCCTCAAAGAGTTGGTTGGCTTCATGTTCATAACTATCCCTAATTTTAATGGCTAGTTGTTCATAACCTTCCCCGATTTGTTCTTCAAGCCTGTAGTAACCCATTAACTCAAAGTTGAAATTGGAAAGCTATGAACTAAAAATCAATGAGCGTTGGTCACTCAAATGCTAAAAAATGTGAGCTCACTGAATATTGATTAAACCCAACATAGGATGACAAGAAACCGCTTTGATACCACTGTAATATCCCACCCCTGGTAGGATATTTAATTTTTTAAATTCTACCTGTTTATTTGCTTGTAGTTTTATGTTTTTTTTGATATATTTGCAATGTTTGATACAACAATATGATGAAACAAAATAGAAGATATTGTAATAATAATTTCAACTCAAAAACTGAACATTACATAGGGAATACACAACTGAAAACTCCATGTTTTTATATTAAATCTTAGATACTTACTTAGTATTTTCACAAAATATCAACAACCCAGTTCGTAAAATATCCCCTATTATCTAAAACAACAATACCCAAAAAATATGGGAGTTATAATTCACAAACCTACAGGTAAGATATGCCTTGAAACTCTTTGAAAATGGGTTCCAGAATGAAGTACAAATTTTGCAACAGTATAATAATAGCAACAATGATAATAAACTCCAACAATGATCACTATCACCAATCCCCATGCCTATTGCAAAGCTGCATACAATTAAATTTATAAAACCCTTGCCTAGCAACCACCTATTCATTGAAGTTCTCTTGTAGTTCTCTTTTCTCTTAAAATAATGATCAATATATTTGCATTACTCTGATATTTCATTCAAACCCTTGTAAACTTCTAAAATTATTCTCCAATGAAGCTCAGATGTGACCTTTGTATGAAGCCACCAATTAACTGCAACCCTTGGGGTGTAACATATCTTCCCCCATAAGGATCATCATCCCGAATGATTCAAAGTATCATATCATATATAAAATCAAATAAAGATTTTACTCTCAATTTTCAAAATCATGTAGTAGATGGGGAATTTTCATTTAATCTCATTATAATCTTCCCTCACAGCATTGTCCTCTACAAACTGGTCCCACTGGACCTTTCACTGAGTGACCCTTCTGACATACTGGTAGAACCTGATTAATCTGATCTACTCTTCCATTTCTAATAACATTTTTAAACCACAACTAATCATGCTTCCTAGCTTATCCCAACTTATAGGAATTTGGCACTTTCTTTCGTATAATGTTTCAAATGGATCTAATTTAATTGCAGAATGATAGGAATTTTTGTAATAAGAAAATTCGACAAATCCTCTAGAACTTGGTTTACCCTTTTTGTCAAACCATCTGTCTCAAGGTGAGAATCTGAGCTTATATTCGATTGAGTTTCTAATGAGGTTAATATGGTTTACCAAAACCTTAACATTACATGCATGTCCCTATTTGAGATAATATTCTCATGAACACCATGCAACCTAAACACTTCATGCACGAGTTTATGCACTATGATCGGTACCCTATATGTCAAATTTCTCAATATGAAATTGGCTACCTTGGTGGGAATTTCCACCACTACCAAAATAACATTATGCCAAATCTTCAACATAGGATGGCCTTGTACAAAATCCATACTAATGATCTACCACTTCCTCTTTGGAATTTCACGAGGATATAAAATTCATGCTAAGTGATGACATTTTGTCTTCACCCTCTAGCACTCTAGACAACTTGCTACAAACCTTGCACCATCTCTCTTCATCCCTTCCAAAAATATAGTGGTTTTACATTATCCAAAGGTTTTCCTACTCTAGGATGTGTTGAATATGGTGCAAAATGAACCTCCTTCCACAAATTATTCCTTAACTTCTTGGATTATGGTACGTACATCCTTCCTTTCAATCTTAGCAATCCATTTGTATCAAAATTAAACCCATCAAACCTCAAATATTGAGGATCATCCACAAGAGCTTATTTTACTTTCTAATAGTTTTCATCTCCCTTGGACTTTTGCAACACTTGATTATTGAAAACAAATGAATGGATAACATCACAAAGATATGCTTCCTTCGACTTAGGGAATCTACATCTCAATTTTCTTTTCCCTTTATATAATTAATTTCAAAATCATAAATTGACATTAGCTCAAGCCATCTCCTATGTTGAGCATTTAGATTTGGTTGGGTAAACAAGTACTTTAGACCATGATGGTCTATCTTGAACTTAGAAAGGTTTCCCAAGCAAATAATTCCTCCATGTATTTATAATTCATAAACAACTGTTGCTAGCTCGAGATCATGTGCAACATAGTTTTGTTCATAAGTCTTTAATTTTCTAGACTCATAAGTGATCGCTCGCTCTTCTTGGATAAGTACCCAACCTAATCCTTCTCCTGAGGCATTAATGATAACCACAAGTTGACCTTTTAAATCAAGTACTTTACAGTTGGTGTTGTAGTTACTTCTCTTTAATTGGTCAAATACCTTTGACAATGTTTTGACCATTCAATTATTTTACTAATAGCTTCTATAGCTAAGACTTCAACTCCAACAACTTTGTTGTGGTCATTCTATAAGGATGTTTGGATATGGGTTCAAATCTTGGAACTATATCCATGGAGAAATTGAAAGCTCTCTTTAGGAGGTAATCCATGCAATTCATCTAGGAAATACATCCTCAAAATCCTTTAAAATAGAATACTTCTTCATGATTGATCTTTCTTGTTCCCTAAATTCCTTTTTTTCCACTCCTTGGAGTTCTTGGGATTCATGCTGCATTAAATCATCCTAGAAAATTAACTCTTTGAAATCATTTGTTTTCTCCATTTTGACCACAAGGCATTGACATCTTTTTTACTTGGCCTTCTTCGGCTGAACGACTAACATTTTCCTTAACTTCACCTTACTAGGTATACCTTGCAAATACACTTTATTCCCAAGTTTGTCTAGAATTTCTACCATTTTAGGAAAGAAATTTCCTCCATAACCAATTTATCCCTAAGATGACATTATAAGATCCTAGGGTGCTACAAATAAGTAAATTAAAAAGTTTGGATGCTTAATCTCGGCTTCAACAAACACTGCTCTATCAAAGCTCTTGTCTGGTTAGCATACTTTCTTGACCAAAGTTATACCATGCATCCAAATTTTATAAGAAATTTTATCTATAATTCTTGGTGGATTCACCTTCTTCATAACCTTAGATACTTCAAGGGCTAATCGGTTTCTTTTCTCATTAACAAGCCTTGAATTAGAATTGTCCACAACCATTTTGGTTGTGCGTTCACATATATTTTCATCTTTACTTTTGTGATATGCCTCCCTTACTATCCTACTCTAGCCTTTGACCTCCTAATCTAAGGTACCAACTCTCACTCTTGTTTCATTTACCATTGCTAGGATTTAATCTATTTTTGAATTGGGCTTGTCAGAAGGTTGTCCTAGACCTTTTGGCTACCTTCAACATTTGTTTTGGTTAGCAATATGTTTAATTTTATACTTCACCTAAAGTTTTTAATTTATGCTTATGATTAGTTCCTCTAATTTAGCATTTGTATCAATAGAAATTAATCATATTCATTCATTCAGCTTAATCAAATGGAAATTTTATTACATTTTTCATGGATTACATAGTATCCTTATTTAATACATAATCTTTGACTATTTGTGACTATAGGTCGCTATTATAAAGAGGGATCTCCTGAAGCCCTTTCTCACCCTTAGAGTCAACTAAAATAATTTTGGAGGGTTGATGTACTCATAAGTACTCATCCATAATATCCTTACTAATCACAGGTGAATTCTTAACGCAACCAAAGGGCATCTCCCTAAGAGATGCTAGTTTTATTGATTTGACCACATAGATAGGAAAAATGGCCTTCATAGTTTCTATATCCTGTTGTTTCTTCTCTAACTCGATGCTTGAGTGTTTTAGCCAGTGTCTCAGAGTCATCCACTAAATAACCTTATGTGTAGCTCATATTGAACTAATGATTTTAACCTTCAGGGATGACTCTTTCTTAGTCCTAAGATTAGATTATAAGTTTCAGTAAAATGACTTCCTTAGTATTTTCCTTGTTCTTCTTTCTTCTACCATTTTGGCATAAGAACACTTCAAACATTAGCTACTGATAATGGTTGACGTAAAACTTACGTAATGAGCTCATAGGTCCATGTTTTGAACCTGATAGCTTTGATACCATATGTAATATTTCTATCCTTACTCTTATAGTTTTCACGTAGGTTTTAACTCATGAAGTAAATGACTCAATGTATTCAAAATAGAAAGGTGATTTTTTTCTTTTCTACAAGTGGAGAGCATCACCAAGTGCTTTACCTCCAGTTGTAGACCAATGGTCCTCCAAACACCTTCATAACTGGAAGTGTCCCTACCCTTTGACAAAGAGTATAGAATAGAAACCTTTAGTATTTTCATTTGAGTATCTAGTGTTGTGTCCTACATAACCTATATGGTCATACAACTATGGATACCTCCTAACCACACATGACGCTTCTGACAAGTTATGCAAACTTGTAGGATAGTGAACCAAAAGTGCAAGCAGAGACTTTTGCAATTACTTTGTTCAAATTTTTGATATATGAAATTATCCACTTTCAAAGGAAGTAGTGTCATAAGTTCACCCACCTCTAACCCAACTTTTAAATCTTACTGAGCTATGGGTACTCTAGTTTTGGTTTGACCCAAAGGTTAACTAGCTCAAATAGATACTCTTCCAAACAAAGATGACTTCAATAGTGTCAATTATTTAATTAAGTAGGTTATGTATTATTTGACTTTGAACACCCATGTTACATTCACGTAACATCTTGGGCCTTAGCAATTGCCACTTGTTCAAGTCCTTTCTTCTAAGTCAGTAAATGACTTGACTAGTTATATCTTTCTGACTCGAATACCCAAGTTACGATCTTGCAACATTCAAGGTATAGGAAACTACCTCTTATTTGATTCCTTAGTTTTAACCATGAGAGTAAATACTCTCCTATTTTATGCCTAATTAGTTAATACCAATGACACAATTCCATTGACTAGACACACTTGGTCTCAATCTAAAAATACTGACAATATGTCAATATGTATAACAATCAATTA
The DNA here is from genome assembly GCA_007115665.2 of Sequoiadendron giganteum. Taxonomy (NCBI): domain Eukaryota; kingdom Viridiplantae; phylum Streptophyta; class Pinopsida; order Cupressales; family Cupressaceae; genus Sequoiadendron; species Sequoiadendron giganteum. Next base: position 242,904,207 of record CM021106.1, on the reverse strand, counting down.
TTTGAAGATTACTTCATATTAAAGTTTTAGATGTTATTCTTATGGTTATGTTCCTAAAGAACTCTGTACCGAATATAGTTAATCTTGAAGTGTACATAAATAGACAATCATCTTCTTCTTAAATCATGGTTCAAACTCTTTGTCGTTATACTAAGTATGGTTTCATACTTCTAGAATGCCATAACTTATTTGGTTAATCATAATATTAAATATCATTTAGTTTGATTCAATATAAAACCTTATACTCATAGTAATGTCCATTAATAATTCAAAAAATTAATCTGTTTACTTTTGATAACTTAATTGAGACCCATCTGACTAATCTCTAGATTCTTCATAGGTTTCTTCCAAGTTACTCTTTCCATAATTATATAAGGTACCATCATTTGCATGTATATGGATATTCATATATTTATCCTTCCATAAGACACAAATATTCTCATATTTAAATGCATGATAATTTTATATCCAAGTTGGAGAATATTTTCTACTTGAGAGATATATGTGCCTCTACACCTTAAAATCTCCTAGCATCATGACCTTTGGTTTATATCGAGAATATAATGTCCTTTACTCAAGTGACTTGATTTCAAATCAATAGACAATAATAATGACTCTTGTTCTAATAAGTAATACTTATAACTTTCAATGCTAATAAATTTTTGCTTCTATTACATTTTCAGACCTTATCTTTGGAATACAATATAAACTTGTTTTGATAAGAATATATATTAAGTCAGTGTCTTATTAGAATATATATTGTATTCACGTATTTAAATACTCTTCACTACTTTAGTTTAATAAGATGGTTGTTTGGTAAAACAAAGCTTAGAGAATCTTAACTTTTCTCTTTAAACTCTCTGAAATATTTTAACTCAATACCACATAAATCTAGCACGATTTTAACATTTTTTTTAAAAGAGAGATACTTCGATCTAACCAACTGATTATTCTAATTCTTACTATTTCATATACTTTCTCATAAATAATCTATATTACACATGTTTGAACATGCATTCATATACGTTTGAAAACAACCATAAAATTGTATATTATAGTTGCATATTTATACTTAAAATTATAGGACTCTTTTCTGATTCAAAAGAAGAGAAGAATTAAAAACATGCCTGAACAAGATTATCTGGGCTTTCCAATTGCTATACCTTGCTTCAAAATTTTATATCTCAACTCAGAACTCTTGTACTTTTCAATCTCCATGCTCAACGTGCTAACTTTTACACTATTAAATCTTGATTCTATTACTAATAGTTTGTAACTAATGAGCAATCTAATTTTGATTCAATCGAGCCAATATATTTGTATGGTGTATTGTTTGCATATTGCAAATTATTTTCACATAATGCTAACTCTCTCTTCTAATCCCATGTAACACAGCTTTCTCCAAAAAAAAAAAATTGCTATCTAAAAAGAACGACCTCCAAAATGAGCAGTGGTATATATTTATACTAAATGAAATTACCAAAGATAGAATCGGTTATCTCTTGGAGGCTCGAATAGCTCCATAATTTCCACAGTTTGAATCCACTAACACGCATGATAAAAGATCTTCCAAATAGTCGAGCATGCAGTCCATAAAGTTTCCACGACTATCAATTGACTGGGTCTATGCAGTTCAAACTCTTCAACTTAAATATGTAGTTATATGGTAGAAATGATCTTCGTATAGTAATGTAACAGTTTAAAACTTTCAGGAAAAGTATCTATATATGGCATGATATGCAACAATTTTCCACGCCAATAACTTCATTTCCTTTCTGCTCAAGTCATGTGCTTCTTATTAATAGGAGCACATTCTTTGAAGTTTCCATCTCGCCACCTTTATCGTGATTGTTAAAGTAACTTAAAAAGTGCAATTTTCAACTACTCCATGGCTTTAATAATAAATTGCTAACTGCACATGATGGTCCCTGAGCTAAGCGACCACAATATTCATAGATATATCTCCCATAAAGCCTTGTATATGCATGGTATAATAGCCATTTAACATGGCTTTTCAAAATCAATTTAAATATACTATATATAATATATGACAATGTATATATACATTCCACTATTTATGTATATTCATATTTACATTAATACATTTTTATGCATTATCTACTTTATATATATATACTAAACATATATATAATTAAACTGACTTGAAGAGGTTCTAAATAACCTAAGTGAGTGAGTGTGTGCATCTACTCAGATAGCAATACCAAACATTCTAAATACCAACTCTTCTTTTAGGTGATACTCACCCTCTCCCTCTGAAGGGTTCGAACTTTCCTGCATTCAACTTAGAGCAACATATTCATAGTTAGTTGATAGAATATAAAACATAATCATAATATAGATTAAGCATCATATAAGCATTTAAATATAGTTTTCATCTAATTGCATATACATACATTTCATTTAGTTTTCAAATACGATAATGACATAATCATACATTACAATTGTATTTAAACATAAAGATTAAAGTAATTTGATAGATTAATGTTGGGGTGTTTAACAATCCTAGGCACATGCATCCTGACTATCCTCAAGATCATAAACACGAAGTGACCCACAAGATCGACATATATGAGGTGAAATTCAATGCTTAGAAGACTCACCCACATCACCCTATACTAGAGGTCTACTATGTTGTATAAGGCTTTGAGTGAGCAAGCTAATTGACTCTAAGGTATCTACCTCAAAACTCTCCTTCACAACAAAAGGGATAGTCGCATGATCATACTCTATTCTAGCTAGTGGTCTTACTACCCTATCCGAGTCAAATTGTGCCCCCACTCTATCCTGTGCAAATCCCCCACCTCTACCCTAGAACTCCCACATGTCAAAGTAATTTGGGATTTTATTGAGGAAAAACTCACAATAGAATTTCTTCAAAAATCATTATGGTACCTCATTGTTATTGCATGGAGGATTGTCAAAAGCCTTCCTCCACCTATCCCAAAAATTGTTCTTTATCCCTTGGTGGTGGCACCAATGGATAAGGAACCTTTTGCATGCATCATGTAAGGTTTTATTGTTCGTGGGTTAGTGAAAAGTGCACAAAAATCAAATTTCATTTTTTTTCTTTAACTTGTTTATATGATAATTTGTCTACATAATTTTTTTGTGTTCCCTCTTGTTAGACCAACTATTTGTCTGTCCACTAATTTATTCTACATGAGACAATCAATTGTAGTGATTGAGAAAGGGTGGTCCTGTGGGAGTTTATTCCTGCAGGATCTTTCAACCTTGCAATTAACTCCTCAAGTTCTTTTTCTATTATTTATATTTTCCCTAATATATTTTGTAACTATGTTCCTAGAGGATAACGAGGAATTGTAGGAAGTTCTTTTTGTGGTTGTTTCTTAGGAGGGTTTTCATGAAGAGATGAATTGGGATTTTCAAGATTTGGAGGTGAATTATCAACTCCTAAAAATTAAACAAAATTTAATTAAAAAAACCAATTCAATCTACCTATTTAATGAAAGGAAAGTCGAGTGTGGAAACACTTCCCTAAACACAAATCAATCAGGAGAGGGTTTCAAAAACTTTGTTTCAAATATTTATTCTATTACAATTTCTTAAGAACACACATGCATTAAGATTAATTTTCATATTTTAAGCATAAACACATAACACAAAATTTTATGTGCGAAAACCCTTTCGAGAAAAAACCTACACATCAAAGCACAAATCAATTGAATTATAGTAAAAAAGGCAATTATAAACAATATCTAGAGTTTATGCTCTTGTAGGTGTAGTTTCACAGTGTTACAATTATAAAATGAATCTGGTAGCATAACGACATACATATAATACAATCACAATACAATAAAAAATGAGCTAAGTCATTAAATTTATACATCTACAATATGAGTGCCTAGGGTTTCCATATGCCATCTCTATAGACTTCACATGCATGCAAATTGTAACAAAGAATGTGCATTAGTTCCAGCTATCCATAAAATCACCTTGTCAGTCATACAGTGATATGTATGAACATGAAACCAATATGAAATCACATGAAACCAATATGCAATCACATGCAAGGTAAAAATTACCATAAATCATACAATAATAAATCTAGGTGTCCACCATCAGAAAAACAAGTCAAACTACCAATTTAGAACTCAGCCAAGACTCCAAGTCACTCTAAGTGACAACTCAGTCATCACAAAGCAACTTTCCCTTTCGAGCTTTGGTCCACAAGTCAAAGTGATGGCACATGGAATCATGGTGCACTTTTGAGAGGGTTCTTATAATATTATTTGCTCAAAATTCCCTCATGATGACAAGTGTCACTCGTCCTTGCTCTTCGTGCTCATACAAAGGAATATGCCAACCGCGGGTCTTACAACTCACCACACATTGACACTTGGCATCCAAGAAATCCTCATAAGAATTTTACAAATTTCTTTGTCTAGATTGAGCACCCAAACAAAAAGTGGCATTCTCCCATGACATAGGTTGACCAATTAACATACCCCATACAAAATAGGAAACTTCCAAGGGGGTCCCACTTCTTGAAAAATAGGAGATGCTTAATTCTTCATTCTTCGACATAGAAAATACTCCTATAAACTAAGAACTACTGAAAAATAGGACAAAAGGTTGAGACACCAGTTCCCAACATTCTCCCACTTATTGAAGACCTTCAAGAGTCACTTTCACATTGTAACACTACTCAGGCTACAAGGCCCGTATAATCGGCACACCATCTGAACTTCTCTATGCTCACTGGCTTCGTCAGTGCATCCACAACATTCACTAAAGCGTCCAACTTTTTCAAGTTAACCTTTTGGCCATCTTACACCATATCATGAACAAAATGAAACTGCACATCAATGTGCTTTGTTCTAGCATGGAAAGTAGGATTGTTCGCTATAAATATAGCACTCTGGCTATCACAACAGATAGTAATGTGTCCTACATCAAACCAATATTCAAAAATATCCTCTTAAGCTAAATGGATTCTTTACAAGCATGAGTAGCTGTCATGTACTCTACTTTAGTAGTGGACAAAGTGACCACAACTTTCCACCTACTCATCCAACTAATAACATCACTAAACATAGTGAAAACATATCCACTGGTAGATCTTTTGCTATCAATATCGCCCACCTAGTTAGAATCCACATATCCATGGATGCTCACTGAATTTCAAGGTCGAGTAGGTCTACCATCAAAACATAAGGCATACTTGAAAGTACCATGCAATTACTTGCACACTCTCTTTATTGCATCCCAATGCGCCCATCTAGGATTAGCCATAAATCGACTAAGGACTCCCACTGCTTGGGCAATGTCTGGCCTAGTACAAACCATAACATACATCAAAATGCCAACAACACTTGCATAAGGAACTCTGGTCATATCCTTCATCTCAGTAGGATATTTTAGACAATCCTCCACAAAAAGCATTGTCCCCTACATAACTGGAACAACTAACTATTTGTAAGTAGTCATGTTGAATCTCTCTAATATATAGTTCACATACTTTCTTGCACTTAACCAAAGCTTTATATTAGCTCTATCTCTTCTGATCTTGATCCCTAGAACATACCTCAATGTGCCTAGATCTTTCATCTCAAACTATGCTGACAACTGAGACTTCAAATCTAAAATCATGTGTTTGCCATTCCCAATAAATAAATATTATCCAAATATAGGACAATAATGAGAATGTGACCATTATCAGTCTTGTAATAGGCATAATGGTTAGATTTGGATCTATGAAATCCTAAAGACAACACATAGGTGTCAAACTTCTAGAACCACATTTTAGGAGACTACTTCAAACCGTTCAAATATTTTCTCAACTTGCATACCAAATTCTCTTTCCCTTTCTAAATGAAATTCTCATGTTATGACAAGTAAATTTCCTCCTCCAAATCACCATGAAGGAAAGTTGTCACATCCATTTTCTCGACTTAACATTTAAAAGTTGTTGCAAGTGATAACAAGAAATGAATGGATGCCAGCTTAGCAATAGGAGAGAAAATCTCCCCATAATCTATTCCATCCACCTAGGAATATCCTCTCATGACCAACTATGCTTTACACTTCTCAACACTACCATCAGGCCCATTTTCTTCTTGAACACCCATTTGCATCCAACGGTTTCTCATCCTTCAGGAAAAGGTACCAAGTCCCATTTAGTATTCTTTTTCAATGTCACCATTTCTTCATTCATGGCTTCTATCCTAGAATTTGTATCATGCATACCAATAGCCTCTCTAACTAGCTTGGGCTCATTAGTGTTAGCAATCAAAGAAAATATGCAACTGGATTACAGCATAGAATAACCAAATCTATTCATTTTACACCTTTCTCATGTAGACCTCCTCAACTACTAAGGTTTTGGCTCTTCTTCAGGTCTACTAGAACTGCTAGAGCTTTCCTCATCATCTGGTTCACCAGGAGTGTGTAGTTCATCCTTTTTAGGAGTAGGTGGAATTTGAACTACCTCTTGTTGATGATGAAAATGACACAAACAACATTTAAACAAAATATTTCTACTCTATTTCTCCTGAAAAAGAAAGACAATATATAGTAGCCTACCTCCCAAGGTCCTGGTAGTTGGCTCTCAACTGTCTAGTGTCACTCAAGTGGTCCATGCAACTATAATATTCAAGGGGCATTTGCTGGTAATAAGGAATACAAGCAATGACTGATTCATCGAATTGTTCTTAACGAAAAGGGGGTTTTAAATAAAAGAAAAAGATAGATCAGGGCATACATTAGTGAAACATGAATAAAATTTATCTAATATCCAACCACATATCTTCAACAACAAATGTTCTTCCAACAGATCAAGAAAACCATAGCATGATGCAATTTACAGAACAATCCATACTATTGCATGCATCTAAGGTGCTTAATTTAACATCACAATCACACATCATAAATATTTCAAAGATTCCAAAAGAACACACTCTCATTCATTGCCAAGATCATAGATCAACAGACTTTCAAAAATTCAATCCATAGATAATTTAACGAAATAATCTTTAAATTTGGTTCCTTCTAAGGATTTTTATCACAAAAGAAACACTTATGCTTCAACACAATCACTGGCATACATATAGACTATAATTCATCAACCTTATCCAATAAACTCAATTCCAACACCATATTGCGTAAAAACCTGTAATTATGTTCAACTGTAAATAAAATAACAAAGTATCTTTGTAAAAATTATGAAAAATTCTCTCTCCTACTATCAGGTGGCTAATCTTATTCTCATCAGCCGACCCTTACAATATGATACCCCAAATAGATGTACAAAAATCTGAAGTCCTTTCTATCTTAAGTCGAGATCCACCTTTTTAGGAACTTAATTTTCTTGGAAACTCATATCAATTGATCTCTAGTTCACATTGATCATCTAGTTAAGCTGGAGAGAAGAAGATAGAGGAGAAAATAAATCCATGCGCCTACAAAACTGCTAGTCATGCATGCAGAAGAGAAAAGAAAACCATGCATGCATGAGATTATCAATTATGCATGTGAATTTTGCTCTGTAGTGTACTCATCATAACTCAAGAAGACTTGTTGAAGCATATACAAATTTGGCCCATCAACCCAACTGTCTTCGAACTTGATCCTCTCTAACTTCACAACAACAAATCCTCTCATGTCTTTTAGCTTTGTCAACTCCCTTTTAGCTTCCCTTACCTCTTCTTCAATATCTATCAATTGATCTAACAGTAGTTCCTCTCCATCATCTCCCTTTTACACGACCTCTTTAAGCCTATCATCCCATTTCTCTTTTAATTGGCTCAAAGGTGGGCCTTCCTTTACAGGTATATCAAAATTTACTATAATAGCAATAATCGCTTCTAACTCCTCAAGCTATTCATTTAGATCCTGCTAGAATCTTGAACTTCATTTTTATGCTTATACAAAAAGTTAGATCTAAACTGGACTATGTTGGAGGTCTTTTCCAAGAAATCTTTCTTGTCCTCTTCAAGTATTGACTGTTCTAGAAGAGTGGACTTCGGCAATTTATTAACCTATTTCAGCTTTTGGCTATATCCTTTATACTCCTCCTCCTGTTCCCCCAATACTTTGGCATACTGATTCATCTCTTCTATTAATTCCTTTGTCATCTTGTGAACCTCAAAACTGTTGCCCAACACCTCACCTATTTGCTGATTTAAACTATCAGTCCATCTATCCAACATCTCTGCCTTACTCCTTACCTAAACCAAATCATCCACTTCTTTCTTGCTAAGAAAAAATGGTGTCTCAATGGTGGCAATTTTTTGTGACCTCTAAGCAGAAACACTCTTCAAGAAAGTATGCAATTGATCCAATTGAGCCTTAAGCTCATCCTTTTTCTATTTATCCTTCATCATTCTTGATTTTTTGGATGATGCTACCACATCAATCAAGTTCATTTGTTGATCTCTTGTGGGTCTCCCCAAGTTAACCGATCCCAACTGATAATCAATTAGTTGCATATCCCTTACATCCTTGTCCACCATCGATATTGCATATTCAACAAAAATATCTCCTCCTTCGATGAGTCTAGTGGAATGCAGGATTTTAGCCTTCTTTTTGGGCCTTTCTTTTTCAATCTCCTTCATCATATCATCCCAACTGAGAGGTTGTGAGGGTGTCACTGATCTCTTTCGAAGATCCAGTTTCAACCAAGTGGTAGTAGAAGAAGCAATAGTAGTAGAGGGTTGTTGCACATTAACCTTGTTGGAGTGAAAATACATTGAGAGGGGGGGGGATGAATTAGTGTTTATAACTTCTTAAACAATTTAAACTAAAACTGAAAAGAACCATACATATGTATTCGAATGCAATCATATAAAATGAAAGGAGTAATGTAACATTGCATTTTAAAGCAGTAAAGTACTTAATCAAATGAGTCATAGAGACACAAATAGACACAAGATATGTCAAGTGGAAAACCCTCCTAGGGTAGAAAAACCACTCTTGAACCTGCTGCCTTTTTCAGGCTTTCATTTCAATAATTTATCTTGACAAAGCCTCAATGGCTGATTTCTGAGCACCAACCCCTCTGTTTAGAGACACCAATCTCAAGTAGCACCAACCCCTTTCCTGATATTCAATAGAACATACAATAGTATAAAGGATCTCTCTGTTTCACTTGATTTCTGTCAAGTGCCTCTTGACAGACAAAACATAGAATTTTCAAGAGTCATTGACTCTTCATAATTCCATGCATTATCTCATCTCGATGCAGCTTGAGGAAAATCCTATCACAGTCACAATACAATCTCATCAAACTATATTACAATGATACATCTTTTTTTACTTTTCTCACTGTTTGATTTTCAACCTTTTTCCATACAGAAACTACAAATTTGACTACACACCGTGTTTTCCAAATTTCAGCATCAAATAATAGAAAAGACTTTCACATCTCTAATTAGTAATTACCTTGTTTCAAGTTTTGACTTTTTGTCCTGATAGAACCCTAAAATCACTGTTTTTGGCTTTTTACAGAAAACATCATTACATATTGGAAGTATTACCACTGTTTTTTGAATTTCACTTTCCAGAAGGTTATACAAGGTTATTTTTCAGGTTACAGAATGACTGTCAAGTAACAGATCTGATGTTGTAGTGATCATAAAAGAAGATTCTTTCTTTCTGTTGAGGATAGAACACAAAATTCCAAGAATAGAGGTGTGACAGAGCATATCTTCACTAGAAGCCTGCACATGCAGTGCTTACACAAAAGCAGTGAGAGCACATCATTTAAAATAGAAATGATAACCATTTTTCCTTGACAGAACCAGCAATGCAACAGAAGTATTTTTAGAAAAATGAAACCTCTTTCAGATTTATACCCAGAAGTAGTAATGAATAGTGCATATACCATAAGAGTTTTGACAAATAAGCTACTATGAAAATGGAGTAACTGAAACCCCAAACAACATGTAACTGAAAGCTATTAATCATGCACTATAACAGTTACCCACAATTTCAAGTGAGGCTGAGAGAATATTCCATGAACTATACCCATTATAGAGGCTGCAATTCTTAAGAAACTAAAACCACAATGAAGTGTGATTGAAGCAACCTCACAAACATGCAATCAGGAACCGTTATCCAAGAACCCAGATAAACAACTGAAGACATTCAAGGACATTATTACTACCCACAAATAGAAATCACAATTCCTTTAAAATAACTGTCATAATAACCTTTTAAAAGAAATTTGCAATCACGTTTTGATTTTTAAATGTAAATATTTCAGACTTTTCTCTTGAAAGCAATAGACGCTTTCAATTTTTTACTTTTCATAAGAGAGAAAGAATAATTTTGTAAACATCTTGCTTCTCTAGAAGTGAATCTGCAAACCAATCAAAAGAAGAATACCTGGTAAATGAATGTTGTTGTCAAAGAATGATTACCAGTCTTGTAGAGGAGAAAAATGGCCACACTGCCTTCCAAAAATGTGCCTATACCCCGTGGCTAGAAACTGACACACAGAGATGACCATTGTGATGGTCTCCTGACTGCTCCCAATCATTGTCCAAGAGAAAAAATGCCAGGGATAACAAAGAAATGGCTGAGATACAAACTCGACCATGGTGGCCAGAATGGGGGTGTCCAAAAAACGTGAAACATAAAAACAACGTTTGCCCTAACCTTCCAAAGCAAACAATGCGAATTCCTTTGCAAAAGATGATAAACATTTGGAGTCTAAAAAGGAAAGTGATTAAATGAAATTTGATTATTCCATGTCAAGTCCGTGAGCTTATCCAAGGTTTGCATGCCAATAGCCATTATGGAATTTGACTATTTTAGACAATGAGTAATGTCGACTCAATAATACCATGCATTATTTCATAAATAAATTTAAACTCATAAGACTTGAAGTTCCCAAAAATTCAAGGCAAAGTCATATCCAATGTGAAATGAACAATAATCAAACCTTTTATGACTGTAATTGGCCTTAAGGCTTGAAGTAAATGTCAGCCAAATGTCCCAAAACAAATACTAATAGAAGATCGAATTGAATGCCTTTGAAAAAAAATATTCCAAGTAAATAAACCAAAGTCACTTCCATGGTGACATTATTGAAACCGATCAAAAACATATACCTGTTGTGGGCTTTTGAGACTTATGATTTAGCCATCATTAGACCCGATTCAGATGCAAATGAATGAACTTAGTGAATCTCTTTTTCAAGGACAATTGCAATACCATAACCAAATATATTAAAGCCAATTTGTCATCTTAAAATGTCCATTGTTATATGATGTGTCGATGCCAAGATAATGTCCAGTGACTTATGAAGACTGATTTTGCATGTTAAATTCACATTGCCATGCCACTTACCATAAACCCTTATTATACTGAGAAACATGTTGCATCATGTAAACCATTAACAATTTCAAGATGCAAGAGCCTGATCAAACCACACTGTAACAACCTGTATAAAACTGATTCATGCCAAGGACAAAATAATTGAGATCATCACTAAAACATAATTGTTTAAACCAAAAATGTATCACCGGATCAATGGAGAAAATGACCTGTAACCAGAATACCTCAACAAGCACTTGTAATCTGCACATGGAGTTAAATGATCAGCCACCAAGATAATAAAATCAATGAAGTAGATGTGCCAATCAAAAAATGGATCAACTGAGAAGATAACCATCAAGATGCCAGATAACCACAAATTGACATCAAGGACAAAAAATAGCACAAGAGGGATTCAACAAACCTTAGGTTGAGAATCAACCTCTTGCACATTCTATTTTTCTTGGTCTACATTTGTCTATGCAAGCTTTTCACCTTCCTCCCTGTCCTTTTGTTCATATATCCTCTTGTCTTCTTCTTCCTTCTTCAATTTTTCTTCTTCTAATCTTTTCTCCTCAAGTACCTAGTTTCTCTCTTCCTCCAATGCCTTAAGTCTATTTGCATCCTCATTTTTCCTTTTGCAGCTGTTTGGTCAGCTCCTCGACATCTTTCTCTTTTTGCATACACTTTGTTTCCTCTTTCTTTTTATAAGCTTCTTCAACAAGCGTCAATTTGGCTTCCATTTTTTGTTGTTGAAATAAGGCATCAGCTTGTGCCTTAGCATTCATTGCCTTCCTTTTTTCCATTGCTTCTACATGTGCTTCTTCAAAACAGTGCCCATTGATCTTCCTCTATTAAAATATGTTCAATTTCCTCCTCTAGAGGCATCTTTTCTTGTGCATCTTTCTTTGATAAGGTCTCATCAGAGTCTATTTCAACCTCATGGATCTCCAGCTCTACTCCTTTTCGCTTTAATGCTTCAGATATACCATGAAGATTTCCTTCAGGCATCCCTTTACCTGGTTGCTCTGTAAGAGGGACTTGAGCAGATGACTCACCTATTGCTAGTGTTGAAACCACGGATCCTATTTGGGCATCCTCCTCTTGCACTCCAAGTAAACCTTGAGTAGGGGCTTTAAGCTCGATCTCTTCCATATCAGGAGGGAAGAACTCCAAAGGCTCCTTGGAAGGAAATTTCCACTTAATTGTCTTATATCCCTTCCCTTTCTTAGGATTCGGGCCCCTAGGAGTTTTGGTTCTTAGAACAGCCCAGTGGATACTCCTATCCAAGATTGGTCTCCCTATTTGCTCAGCGTCGATGGTCTCCTCACCATCCCAATCTACCGGATCCAAACTTTTGGTACCAATATTCAATGCTTCATATGATGGATCCAACACAACTCCATCATCTACTAATGTATCAGGAATGCCATCTTTGATCTTGAATTCTACCATGAGTGAAATAGGAAACCTCTCATAATTCCTCTTCTTGAGGTCATACTCATCTTGAAGATCACTCAAGAAGTCCTCTGACAGGTTGAAATTTTTGTCAAAGATCGAAGGCAGCAAAGCATTCATTTTCTTCTTTGGATCAAAGTGCTTTCGAGCAATATACAAACCCAACTTCAAATGTATCAATTCACTGCAAACCACCATAGTTCCCACAAGGTGTGGGCAGTTGTATTCACCCAATTGCATGAGAAACTTGTGACAACCTGTCTTGTGTTTTAACCCAAATTGGGCATTGACCCCCAGAGCTTGATAGAAAAACTCCATCAGAATCATCCTGTTGCTGCAACACCTTGAAAGTAAGTGGGGATGACCCTCAAATCCTGCCAACCTGAAATAAGTGAACTTGGGGTATTGGATATACGAACATCCCCATTCTATGATAAAGGCCATGGCTTCCTGGCTCAATCTGTATCCTGCATCTCCATTAAGCTGTTTAATGATTACATATAAGAATGCATCATTAACTCTTCTAAATTGTGTTTCAAAAACCTGTAGGGATAGTTGACCATAATGATCCCACACTCTCTTTTTTCCATCAGCTTCTCCCAATATTCCTACTCTGTTCAAACCTAGAAAGATGCCTCCTTTAGCTGCTACATAGACAACATAAGAAGTCATGAAAAAGCTCTTGGTTTCTCTTATTCTGGTTAACTGGTCATGAATGGTATCTGAGACAATCATAGGCTAATCAAACTATTGCTTGCCATTAAAGATTGTCTGAATGAAAGGAAACATCCATTCCTTGAAATGAAATGCATCCCTCTTCCCAAAGGCTCTAGACAACATCATTATCAGTCTGATACTTCTTTGTAAATTTTTTTCCTTTTTGGTTGAGCATGGGGCTTGGTCAGAGACTTATTCTCTATTCTCAACCACTTCTTGTTCAAGTGAGCCTTGTTGACCTCTTTGTGTTTGCTATATATCCCTAAAGCATCTACCTCATTTAACTGTACCGGGTTCTTTGGATCAGGGACACTGAACATGTGCTGAAACATTTGAGAAGTTAGATCTATAATCACATTATCCTATGAATTCATACATTGCCTAGTGGTCGGATTGTAAGCTCCTGTTGCTATTATAATCAATTATGGGCATTGGATGGATAGAGGAAACACAGTGATGTGAGCCAAGCCAGACTCAACTATTCTTCTAGTTCTCCATGTTACATCCTTAGTGAATGTTTCTGAATATAACTCCTCAAAATTGAATGGGCCTAGCTTGGTGTCAGTTATATCAGACCAATCAGATTCCACTTTGTTGACAGTGACGACAGGACCCCTATGGTTATACCTCAAGGTATAAGGCAACTACTCCATCTTATTCTTCTTAGGCTTAGTTGATGCCTTCAAAGTTTTTGCAGTTTGATTCCTTTTGGAAGCTTCTCCTGATACTCCTGACATTCTTTAGCTTCTTGCAATATAACCTCAAATTAGATCCTTGAGTAAACATAACAACATATGTTTTAAAATCTTACCCTTCATATATACACCAGAGACGAAACCAGGCAGAAAACACTCTAAATAGTCTCTTTTTAAAAGCACTGTCGGGATCGAAGACAAAACCTTTATTGAGATTATAGTAATAACAAAAGGGACCAAAGCCAGAATTGGAATGGTAACCAAAATTGGAATTGGAACGGAAACTGATTTGGTTTCATGAAGATTTTCTAATTTTACATTCAGTTCTAGTTCTACTTTCAGCTAGGTTACCGTTATTTTGAAGGACTGCTTCTTATTGTAAGTGGAGTCAAAAACGAGATGGAAATGGAATTGATACTTTTACAAAACACGGTTTAAAGTATAAATTGATTCTGATCCCACTCCCGCCTAAAATAACCATGACATCATAAGAGATTTTAATCGACTGATAAATGGCATCATCATCTAAGGACTAGGTCATATCAAAATGAAAGAGGCTTAAAAATAACCTATATATGACCATCCCCATATGACTGAGAGGCAATCAAAATAATTAGGGCATCATATATATTAAAAACATGAACACGTCAAAACCCTAAATCATAAACCCTCGATTTCAAATAATTAGGGCACAAATTTAACCCCACTCAAACTAAACAAATCGATGCACAACAGGATTCCTAAGTAAAAAACCACAATTCACAAAACCCTACTCACAGTAAAATAGTAACTAACCTATGCATTTAAAAACTAGGGCACCACGATGCGGTCATGATTAAAACGTGAAAATGACCGTGTCCAAATCAAACAAACAAACAAGAAACAAAACCAGAAAAGCAAAACAAAAACAAGAAAACTTTAAAAAAAGAGAAGGAAAATGAAACACACGAACTCACAAAGAATCATGAATTAGAAACTCGCACGAAACCAATGACCAAAGAAAAATGGAAAACGTGAAATAAACAAAAGGGAAGAACAGAAAACCCCTTACCTCAAATGCAAATAAATAAGTTAGTTCCCTGAAGTGATCCGCGCACAATTGTCTCCCTTTCAATCGACTCACACGTACAAATGCTCCACTGCAACTTTGGTTCACTCTTTGATCTTTTAATAATGGCGATAACTACCAGTTAATCCCTATTTAAGGTAAAATCTTGCAGTTTCATACATGCAAAGCTCCTGTAATTAATGCCATCAATGTGGCAAAGCGGAGTCAGAACTGCAGAGGGAACTTGCACATTACTATTGTGCGACTTCAGTAAATTCAACGACCCAAAAATGGTGGGAGCGGAATCAGAATGAGAAATGACTTAAAAACTTATCCAATTTTCCAACTTGGTTCCTGTTTCGGATCTGATTCTACCAATCAAAGAAGAAAGCGAAACAAAACGACAAAATAAAACAAAAAGACTAAAACGAGAAATCTAAAAACAAAAACCTAAGTTAAAATAAAAGACCAAAAAGCAGAGGCAGAGATGGAACGAAATTTGATTTTGAAACTTCGAATAAATTCAGACTTAACTTCCACTCCGGCTCCAGCTCCGATAAAGATAAAACAAAAAAGGTAAAAGAAGACTGTCGGGATAGGAATCAAAACGAGTTTTGAAAGAAGTTTTAAAGCCCGATTCGGTTCCGACTCCCATTCCAATAGAACAATCCAAAGAAAAATAAAGTATTGGAAAAGAAAGACTCCAAAATTTGTTTGAAATACAACCAAGGACAAAAACATAAAGGGGGACCCATTTTGACCAAGGAAAAAGATGGGGTAGTTATGCAAGGCATAACAAATGGTGACTCGGCTGGGAGAATGGTTTACCCATTTTCAAGACACCCAAGAAAAATTCAGTCACCCTAAAACTACTTGGCTTATGAAGCATGTTTAACTTGAATAAGATCAGATATATCTAGAATAAGGTTGAGATGGAATGGGTATGTGCAGGATCATGGAAAAAACAGGCCCTTAAGTGGCAAAAAATTCAAAAAAATTAGAGTTAGGAAACTTGACGTAAAAATTTGAATAAGTTATCTATATTATTTCAAAAATAACTAAGAATAGAATCTATAGAAAATTGAATTTAGTTTATAAACTACTAGGTTTATTTTTTTTTAAATAAAATCTATTTGGTGAAAATTTGAAATTTCAATGCAGTAGTACTTAAATTTTAGGGAAAAAATAAGAAGTAGGTGTCTGTCTGACCACCCTAACCACAATAAAAATTATAATATTTTTTTATAAGATTTTATATATAAGTAGAGGACTCATGTCTTGATGTGATGCATATTTTTTTGTAATTTTTTTCCAAGTAAATAATTAATTATGATTTTTTTATTACAACTTTTAAAAAATATAAAAAATTGTATGTCTGACCACCTTAACCTGGTCAAAACTTCATGAAATTCAATTTTATTTTTTATAATCCTATAGTATGCAAAGCATAGAATGTGATACATGTTTTGGATTCAAAAAATGTGATACCGTTTAAAAGCTATAGATTTTTTTCAATCAGTCTATCAATTAGGACTCTATTCGTAATTCAAATAGAAAATGAATAATGATTATTTGTTAAACTCAAAGTAAAGCATAATTTATATTGGTGGAAAGATGAGAATATCCTTTAAAAACCCTTTTCGTTTCATCAATTTTGGGTTAAAAAAAGTCATCAGCCACATACCCATCATATTGCCATTTTTTGGCCCATCATGATCTTGCACATACCCGAATCTCAGATGTATGTGCTCACATGAATTATTTCTTAATCTGAGTGTGTATGTATATTGTGCATCATTATTTTATAGATACTTTCTCTGCTCGAACATCTATACCTAAGATTCAAGCTACATAGGTTGAGTCCTTTAACTATTGTGCAATAAAATCCTGAGTATTGCTTCGCTACCAGACAGGCGTCCATAGCCCCGATGGAGATACCTCTAGTTCCCTCAAAGCATTGCTCTATTGTAAACCACCTAGGAATCCATAGCCCCAATAGAGATACTTGATTACCCATTTGATATTGAGTTTGCCTTTTTTTTTCTTTCTTTTCATCATTCATTTTTTACTTAGGCTTCTCTTGTGGAAATCTTTTATACACCTTCCTCAATACTCAGACACAATGGATCTGAAATGTGGGTTGAGAACTATAATGGATTTCATGATAGTCTTGGAATCAGATTTTTCACTTGAGTCAAAGGTAGAACAATTATAAAACAAATAGGCATTTACTTAGGCAGATGTTTTTCTAATTTGGTGATAGATTTTTTATCCTAATTCATGAGATATTCACAATGTATCTTCTATCCTTAATAACTTTTTCAAACTCAAATTAGAATGGTCATAAAACATGAGTTTCAAAATGAAATCCTTTTCAATGATGATAATGAAAATACCTAAACCAATTTATCTCCTAGTGCCAGTAGCATACTTTGAATAACAACCCCTTGTCTTGAGATGGACAAAAATGAAGATCCCCAACGAAACAAAAACAAAAACAAAAATAAAACAAAACAAAATAAAGCAAAGAACAAACAAAACATCAAAATAAAAACAAAAACAAACAAAAACCAAAACTTAATTACATATGATACAGTATAATACATTATCTTTAAAACATCAGAACTTTCATGAACCAAAATAGTGCTTGATAAACTAACCATTAACTGGTAATGGAACAAGCTCTCTTGTTAAGGTACTTAAACAAAAAGAATTCTCACCTAGTATCTCAGCCACTTGATACGGACCTAACCAAATTCCATCAAAATTTTGGTGATCTCTTTTCTTTTCTCTAGCTTTATACCATAGTAATACAAGATCTGATATCCTAAAGGCTTTTATCTTAGCTCTTTTGTCAAACCAGTTTTTGATGATAGCCTGATGCTTAGAGAATTTCTGCAAAGCAACATCTCTTTGCTCTTCCATGTTAAGAAAATTAAGTAATCTAATCTCAATCCTATCATCCTTGGTATAAAATTCCTGCATAAACTTAAGAATAGGTATTTGTAAATGGATCAGGAAAACTGGGTCTTTGCCATAGACTAACTTAAAAGGCGAATTTCTTAGACTTGCTTTGATTTGGTTTCGATCTTCCCATAAGGCAAACCTCAACTAGGTGTGCCAGTCTCTAGGATTGTTTTCTAGCAATTTTCTTATCACTTCCAACAATTTTTTATTACTAGACTCAGCCACTCCATTTCCCTGAGGGTAGTAATTAGATGAATACTTCAAAATAATTTTATGTTCATATGCCCATTGAATGAAATCAACAGAAGAAAAAGCAGGGCCATTATCACATACCAGAGAAAATGGAACTCCATACTTGGTTGTGATGTTCTCAGTCAAAAATGTGATGACCACCTTTGTGGTGTTGTTTTTGCAGGGCTGGGCCTCAGTCCAGCATGTACAATAGTCAGTTGCAGTCAAGATGAATTTATATCCTGCAGAAGAATTGGGATTAATAACACCTACAAAATCTAGGGCCCATTGAGACAACGACCTTACCTCATACACTGGTTGCAAAGGCATTGTCAAATTTCTTTCCCTAGGTGTAGAAGTTTTGCATATATGACAGGTTTTGACATGTTTCCGTGCATTCCAAAATACATAAGGCCAATAATAACCTAATCTAAGAATCTGATGGGCCAAAGCATCCGTAGATCCATGTCATGTTCCATGCCTTCCATGAAACTCAGAAATAACATGCTTAGCCTCTTGTTGATCTAAACAATGCAAGTAAATCCCTTGAAAATTCTTTTTATAAATGGATCCCCCTTTAATCATGTAGTGAGCACTCTTCATCCTCAATGCTCTCCTCTGAGTAGCATTCATTCCTTCTGGACATCTGTTATTAAGGAGGAAGAAAATGAAGTTTGTGTACCAAGGATCCTTGGTAAATGACTGGACGGTGTACTACTGACAAGTGATGTTTTTTTCCACATCTGCCATTGCTTTTGATAAACCTTGCCCCCAAACAAGTTTCATCGAATGAATCTCTAAGTCAAATTCTTGTAGAATTTCCATCCACCTTCCTCTTCGCTCAAATAATTCACTTTGCATTAGAAGAGACTTCACAGCTGGATCTGGAACTATAGCCATTACTTGACTTCGAAGAATGTAATGTTTGAACTTCTTTACCACTCATACCAAAGCAAAGGATTGTTTCTCCAGTGGTGGGTATCTCACTTCTGCATTCTTAAATGGAGAGCTCATGAAGGAAATAGGTCTTTCTTCTCCCTCTCCTCTTCGTTATGTTAACACAACTGCACATGAATAGTTAGATGCGAAAGAATAGATATAAAAAGGTTTTAAATAATCTGGGCTTGTCAAAATAGGTGCCTTAGATATTGACTATTTGATCTTCAATATTTAGCCTCATTACTCCACTCGATCTTTGCATCTTTCTTCAACATTTCATTTAGAGGTTTGACAATCTCTGCAAACCTTGATATAAAATTTCTAACAAAATTGATCATATCGAAGAAGGATCTCCTTTCTTTCTTGTTGCCTGGCCTTGTCAATTTCAAGATGGCCTCCACTCAATCAGGGTCTATGGATATCCCTTCTTCTGATATAATGTGACCTAGGAGTTTCCCTTCAAATACCTCAAACACACACTTCTTTAGATTGAGAGAGACATCGTAGCTTATACATTTCTTGAGAACTTTTTCCAGATCAACAACATGGTCTTCTCTATTCCTAGATAAAATGGTTAAATCATCCACATAAATAATTATACACTTCTCTATCAAATATTTGAAGGCTACGTCCATTTCCCTTTGAAAGGTTGCTCCAGCATTGATAAGACCAAACAACATCCTTTGATAGGAAAATGTGCCCCATTTGGTGGTGAAAGTTGTCTTCATTCAATCCTCATGACTGACAAGAACTTGATTGTACCCAGAATAACCATCCAAAAATGACATCATCTGAGACCCATTAACCTTTTGTAGTACTTCATCTAGCGAGGGCAATGGATAATTATCTTTCTCAAAGGCTTTATTTAGATTCCTGGAATCAACACAATCTGATTTCACCATTCTTTTTGCATAAAGGAACTAAATTTTTGACCCAGGTAGAATGTCTAACAGGAAAGATTATCCTTACATATAGGAGCTTTTGTACCTCTTTCTAGATCAGGGGCTCAATTAAAACATTGATCGGGCATTGTTTCTGATGGAAGGACTTAGCTTCTGGCTTAAGAGGTATGGTATGTGTGATCACTGAAGTGTCAAAGGTTTTTAGATAATCATAACTCTAAGAAATGGTTGCAATATTCTGCTCCAAAACTTTAACTATCTTATCCTTAATTTCTTGAGGACAAGTCTTTCCTACGAGGAAATTCCTTTCAAGGGCTGAGTTAGTCAGATTGACAGATTCATATTTCCCTGCTTCACTCTCTATGGGCACCCTTTTTCGATCTCGTGGCTCAGAATCAAATATTCTCTCCAAAGCTACCATCCCTTTTGGAATGTTATTACTTTTCAAATCCAATATCCCTTCTTCACTCTCTTTCTCAGGATCCCAATCTCCCTGGTCTCTTTCAGATTCATCTATTATATGTCCTTCAAAAACATTAGAACTTGCCAAAAAGGCCAATATATGTTGATCGTCATCAAATACCTAAAAATTTCAGACATTATCAGGCACAACTAGGACTGAAATTAGTTCAACTAAAAATCTCTTTAGATTAGAATCTTGCATGGGTTCCAATGTGCTAGCAGCATCGGGAAGTGCTTTTGTGATTTGATTAGCTTCTCTAAGGATCAGAGTAATCCCAAAAGCATCAAAGTCTTCGATTAAGTTCCAAACTTTGTTTTTGTACGCAACCAATCTTTTGTTATGACATGTATACTGGCTACATACCTATTTCATGATTACTTCAAAATCCCCCATAACTATGAGAGAAGTAACCCTCTTTTTATGAGAAAACATGAGTCCATGAGCAATTGCTTCATACTCAGCCATGTTATTTGTGTAGCCAAACTACAATCTATAAGATGCAAAGTAAGTTTTAACTTTCAGGTTGGTTAATTCAATCCCTGCTCCACTTCCTACTTTGGATTTGGAACCATCAAATTTAAGACTCCATAATTGATCTTTAGCTGGGAGTTATTTCTTTTTAGGGATAATAGGGGATGAGTTACTTAGGATGTGTGGCAGCTCAGACTTTTGCTAGTCATCATTAATTGACTCAGGGCAAGGCTGACTTGAAGATGTTTCTACTTTTTGAACAACTTATTGGGTTAAATTACAATCCAACTCATCTTTCATCAATGCCTTGGGCATTGGCAAAGTATCTGGGGCAGGTGTATTGAAAAGGAACTAAGACACCTCAATTTCTTCTTGAATTTTGGAGCCTAAAACCTGAGTCTTCTCTACTAGTGAAAAACCCTCCTCCTGAGAAAGACTAGTCCTAGTGAGAATGGTAGCATCCTTAACTTGAAAAGAAAACTCATTGATAGGGGTCTAGGGTTTCTCTTGACATATTTTTTGAGGCTAGTCTACATGACTTAAGATATCTAGGCACGAATTGCATGTTAACTCCGAATGATTGTGATAATGAATCCTACACCAATTAGGAAGTAACAAACTACTCAAATCAGTTTCTCCTCCCAATACCAGCCTGTCTTGTTGTAATTTCCTTATTAGAACTTGTTGGTTGATGTAGATCATTGGGTTACCATATTCTAGGGGCAATGTATCCCTAGGATTAAGTATAGAGAAAGTAAGAACTTCCTCTTGTTTGTAAACTCCTATCTCAATCTCAAAATATGCTACTTCATTTGAAGCATCATACTCTGTAATCATATGCTTGAGTCTTGGTTCACTCTCAATCCTTATCTGCATTGCAACCCCCTTCCGAGGTAGCCACATGTGAGAGAAATCCAATGACAAATATCCCCCAATGATTTTCATTAGCTCCCAACTTAGGAGCATACCATATGTCTCTGGGATGTCAGCCACTTGGATATCTATGTAGGTTTGGATCCTTGGATCTGATCCAACTTGTGTGTGCATGTTCTTTAGTTCTCCTACAACATTGACCTTTGTTTTGTCTAACTAGATCACTTTCTTATTGGTCGGGATAGGACTTAATCCTAGCTTCTTACATATTGAAAAGGGCATAAAATTTCTCGATGCTCCAAAGTCTAATAAAAAGTTATGCAAATTCTTTCCAAAAATCCTTAAACTTAAAAGAAAAGGTGGGGTACTGGTCTTACCTTTATAGATAGTTGCATTTGTCTCCTTCATTGGATTCACTTTACCTTTTCCTTTTAAGCGGTCTTCCTCCTCCAAGGCCTTCAATACTACTTCACGTTGATCTGGGCACCACTTCATGATGTCAAAGAATGGCAATGACGTCTTTTGTCTCTATAATTTTGCAATAAAATCAAATTCTGAATCATTCCTTGATATTTGGAAAAAGGAGGCGGATTACCTCTATTTTGAGAGTCAGAAGGTCCCTTTGGTGGTGGTGGGTTATTATTTGCATTCTAGTTAGGTGGGATCATGTTGTCTGGAGGTGCAGATGTAGTAAATGGGCCCTTATTCTAATTTCTAAGAAAGTGACCACCTCTGGACTGAAAGGCTTGGGCATCATACACATCCTCCTCTAGCCCATTATCTCCCTGCATGGGAAATTGGTACTTCTATTCAATAGTCTCATAAGTCATAGTAGTACTTACTAGCCCATTATTCTAATTGGAATTTCTTGTTGGAGGATGGGCATCAGCTTGTGCAATCTTTACCATTTTCTCCATTTTTGGGAAATTAACCTCAAAATGTGTTGTAGTATCATGTAGCCTGCACCAATTAGTCATGAAATTAAGGTCAACCACATTAGTAGTATGTGAATTCTCCACACTTGACTTATAATTATGGGAAACTCCCCCATTGTTAGGTTCAGTATTCCATTGCCTATTGTTGTTTTTGGACCTATGGTTATATCCTTTGTTCTGATTTTGATAATTTTGGTTAGAGGAATTTTGATTCTGGAAATTTCGGTTGGTGTTCTAATTCACATTCTGATTAGAGTAATTCCCCTAGTTGTTGTAACCTCCCTGGTTCTGATAATTCTAGTTTTGGCTGTGGGGAGGGTTTTTCCTAAGTTGTGTCATATCATTAGACATTTAAGATAAAGTCTTTTTAAGAGTTTCTAGCTCACTGGTTAGTTGAACAGTTTGTTCATTTTGCACATTTTGCACTATGGATGGGAAATGAACATGGGTTGATCCTCCCACTTGTTGTTGTTGATTTTGAGATTGTTGGGAAGAATCTTGCATGCCATTGTCAAAAAAAGGCATGGTAGGTGGAGCTTGTAACTCAAACACAGGTTCGTATTGGGATTAAGACATCCCTGGGACAGTATTGTACAATGGTGGGTTAGGCATCTGATAATTCATGGGAGGAAGAGTTGCTCCTAAAGGTGTTGCAATTTGATAGCTAGATGATAAACCTTAGACAGGGAGTCAATCTCATTGGCCTGATAAGTTCTCTGTAAGAATAAGCCAATCAAGGGATCAACAGCTCTTAAATATGCCTGAATGGCAATATTCTCAGCTATAAAGTAAGGATCTTGTAGCCTATGAAACATCCTTTGGAATCTAGTGTTGAATAGAGGCAATGGCTTGTGATGTTCCTTCCTTATGGTGGAAAATTGGTGATACAAGATGGCAGGGTCCACATAAACCCGAAATTGATTAATGAATGCATTTTCTAAATTTGTCCAACCCAGAATAGATCCCCAGGGCAGATTTAAGTACCAATTATATGCCATGTCCCCTAAACAATAAGGAAAAAATCTACATACCACATCCTAATGAGCAACTTGAGCATGTGTAAAGGCATCTTTGAACGCTTGTATATGCTCCTCAACACTTCTTGATCCACCATGCATGTACTTGGGACAAAAAATTCTTGGGTTCTTCAGTAAATCATGGATTCCTCCTGGAATAGTCCCTAACGGAGAGGGGTTATTCACAAAATAATCCATGGGTAGGATTGGTTGAGCAGGTGGTGATATAGGCTGAATTGGTGGTGACATTGGCCTAACAGGTGGAGGCGATACTGGTTGAGCCAGTGGTGGTGATGTAGGTTGAACTGGTGGTGGTGTAGGTGGATTTTGTTGAAATCCAGGTGGAGTAAGCGGTGATGGCAATTTAGGTATCAAAATTCTATGAGCATGGGGTCTAGGTCTAACTCGGGTTTGGAGTTATATTCTAATGGTTCAAGATTAGTAGAGGATCTGAGAATCCTCTCGTATTTCTCTAGTGAAAATGACCCAATGTGAGCCATCTTATTCCTTTGGCCCTCCTTCTAGCACCAAATCTGTTGATGGATATTAAAGAAGAGGTAAGGGCAGCTAAAAGAGAGTTGACAAAGCTAAAAGACATGAGAGGAATTGTTGTTGCGGAGTTAGAGAGGATCAAGTTCGAAGACAGTTGGGTTGATGGGCCAGATTTGGATATGCTTCAACAAGTCTTCTCCAGTTACAATGAGCACACTACAGAGAAAACTTTGCATGCATAATTAATAATCTCATGCATGCATCGTTTTATTTTCTCCTCCGCATGCATGACTGGCAGTTTTGTAGGCGCATAGCTTTCTTTTCTCCTCTATCTTCTTCTCTTCAATTTAACTAGATGATCAATGTGGAAACTAGAGATCAATTGATCTGAGTTTCCAAGAAAATTAAGTTCTTGAAAAGATGGATCTCGACTTAAGATAGAAAGGACTTCAAATTTTTGAACATCTATAAATACCTTTGGGGTATCATATTGTAAGGGTCGGCTGATGAGAATAAGATTAGCCACCTGATAGTAGGAGAGAGAATTTTTCATAATTTTTATAGAGATACTTTGTTATTTTATTTACAGTTGAATATAATTACAGGTTTTTACGTAATATGGTGTTGGAATTGAGTTTATTGGATAAGGTTGATGAATTATAGTCTATTTGTATGCCAGTGATTGTGTTGAAGCATAAGTGTTTCTTTTGTGATAAAAATCCTTAGAAGGAACCAAATTTAAAGATTATTTCGTTAAATTAGTTGTGGATTGAATTTATTGAAAGTCTGTTGATCTATGATCTTGGCAATGAATGAGAGTGTGTGCAATGAATGAGAGTGTGTTCTTTTGGAATCTTTGAAATATTTATGATGTGTGCTTCTGATGTTAAATTAAGCACCTTAGATGCATGCAATAGTATGGATTGTTCTATAAATTGTATCATGTTATGATTTTCTTGATCTTTTGGAAGAACATTCATTGTTGAAGATGTATGTTCGGATATTAGATAAATTTTATTCATGTTTCACTAATGTACGCCCTGATCTATCTTTTTCTTTTATTTAAAACCCCCTTTTCATTAAGAGCAATTTGATGTATCAGTCATTGCTTGCATTCCTTATTACCAAAAAATGCCCCTTGAGTATTACAGTTGCATGGACCACTTGAGTGACACCAAATAGTTGAGAACCAACTACTAGGACCTTTGGAGTTAGGCTACTATATGTTGTCTTTCTTTTTCAAGAGAAATAGAGTAGAAATATTATTTGTAAACATTGTTTGTGTCATTTTCACCATCAGCACCTCCTTTTCTTCTCTGGCTATAGATCAATTATGGAAGGTTTTAGCTCATGAAATAAGACACTTCTAGTGTAGAGCACCTTCTTTACAACTTGATCCCAAAGCTTGTATCCTTTCACATTGACTCCATAGTTGATGAAAATACATTTCACTACCTTGTTCTCCAACTTGGATATCTTCACATCAAACACATGAGAATATACATCATAACCAAAGGCTCTGAGATGTCTCATTGATGGCTTCTTGCCAAACCATGCCTCAATAGGTGTCTTCTCAACAATAGGGCCAAAGTCGGAGACTTGATAATTAGGTAACATGCAGTAGCTATTACTTCAACCCAAAACTTCTATTCAAGGTCAACATCACTCAACATACTCCTAGCCCTCTCCATGAGTGTTTTGTTCATTCTTTTTGCAACTCCATTTTTTTGTGGGGTGTATGGAGTTGTCTTGTGTCTCTTGATCCCATGATCCTTACAAAATCGATCAAATTTTGTGGAACAAAAACTCACCACCATTATTTGTCCTCAATCATTTGATTTTTCTACCAGTTTGGTTTTCAACCAAGGACTTGAACTCCTTAAACCGATTGAAAAAATCAAATTTACTTCTAAGGAAATAAGAAAATGTCCTAGAATAGTCATCTATGAATGAGACAAAGTACACATATCTATTTAACGAAGGAACATTAACAAGACCAAATGCATTAGAATGCACATAATCCAAAACCCCAAAATATTTATGAGAACTAGAATAAAAAGAAACATGATATTGTTTTCCATATATACAATATTCACAAAAGTCAAACTCAATATTACAATCATCAAGGCCTTCAACAATGCTCTTATTTTTTAGGGCTCTAAGACCCTTCTCACCAATATGGCCAATCCTTTGGTGCCATAACATTTTTTTCTCCACTAGGAGATTCATCTCCAAATAATTAGCACCCTTAAGTACCCAAAATGCACGGCCATCCAAAGTAGAGATGCCACACTCATCTTATTTGCTAGATATTATGGTGAGGATGACGAATCCAAATCCCTCTTCTTGGAATTCATAGAAGCAATATTTCACTGAACTATGCATGCATCCATCTTATATAGAGTGCTAATGTGAACACCCTTAGCAAAAACCATAACACCTCTAGTCATCTTACAACCGCTACTCGAGAAAATAACTTGCACTCTCGCATCACCTAACTTACTTACTAAGAGTAGATTTTGTGCCAAACCAAGGATGTGTAGTACACCATCAATCCCCCTCACTCTACCATCAGGGAATCAGATCTTGACTCTTCCACGACTAACTATCTTCAAGTGAGATTCATCACCTAAATACACCTTCCCACTATCATACTTTTCATACTTTAAAAACCAACCTCTATGATAGGTCATGTGGAAAGAGGTACCTGAGTCAATCAATCAAACATATTCCAATGCATGTGTTGCCAAGGCTGCAATAAAAACATCCACATCATCCAATGAGGATTTATCATATTCAGAATCAGCGAAACACTTATTTTTCTTTTTCTTCTCCATCTTACAATCTTCTTGAAAATATCTAGATTTACCACAATTCCAAGAGACTTAGATCTCCCTGGATACTTAAACTTAGACTTCTTGTCATGTTTCTTGTCTTTCTCCTTTGATCTACACGAACATCAAGGGCCTCCTTGTCCATCTCAAAAGACTTCCTTTGTATTTCCTTAGACAACAACAAAGCAACCACATATTCCAACTTAAAAGTGGTTGGTGTGCTTCTAATAGCCATAACTAGGTGGTCCCATGAGTCTAGAAAAGAACAAAGTAGTAACATTTAACGATCCTTGTCATCGATATTTACACCAATAGAACCTAATTGATCCACTAGCATGTTGAATGCATTCAAGTGGTCAACAATCGAACCTCCTTCCTCCATCCTCAAAGAGTACAACTTCTTTCTCGAGAAAAGCTTATTCACCAAGGATTTCCCTTAATAAATATCACCAAGCTTCTTCCAAAGACTAGTTGCACTCTTATCCTCATGGACATTCAGGAGCAAAATATCAGCCAGGTAGAGTCTTATCAGACCCTTAGCTTTTTGATCCTATAGATCCCAATCATCTTGGGAATTTTCTACTAGTTTTGTGTTG
This sequence comes from Sequoiadendron giganteum, assembly GCA_007115665.2. Taxonomy (NCBI): domain Eukaryota; kingdom Viridiplantae; phylum Streptophyta; class Pinopsida; order Cupressales; family Cupressaceae; genus Sequoiadendron; species Sequoiadendron giganteum. Next base: position 242,876,272 of record CM021106.1, on the reverse strand, counting down.
GATATTTCAACCCATAGATCTCGATCTATGAGCATATCCTCCATTTTGAGTTTCCATAACTCAAAATTTCTGCCATTGAATTTCTCCCTCTATTCTTCTCGGTGTGCCTGCCATCTTAAACCTGCAATAAGATTTCAAAGTTCTCTTTGCAAGAACTCCCACTAAATCAAGATATGCACAAATAACCCTTCTAACTCGTCAAGGATAGAAAAATTGGCTAGGCTTTGATACCAACTGAAAGGAAATTTGAGTGTGGAAACACTTCCCTAAATGCAAATCAATTAGGAGAGGACTACAAAAAAAATATTTTTAATCTTTATTTTATTACAATTTCTTAAGAATGCACACGCATTAAGATTAATTTTCATATTTTAAGCATAAACACATATCATATAATTTTATGTGGGAAAACCCTTTCGAGAAAAAACCCACACACCAAAGCACAAATCAATTGTATTATAGTTAAAAAAGTCAATTACAAACAATATCCAGAGCCTATGCTCTTGCACTTGTGTAGTTCACAATGTTACAATTCTAGAATGAATCTAACAGCATAACGACATATAGATAATATAATCACAATAAAATAAAAAATGCACTAAGGAATTACATTTATACATCTCCAATATGGGTGCCTAGAGTTTCCATATGTCATCTCCACAACCTCTGCATGCATGGAAACTATAGCGAAGAACATGCATTGGTTCTAGATGTCCACAAAAGTATCATGTCAATCATACACTAACATGCACAAACATGAAACCAATATGCAATCAAATGCAAGGTAAAAATCACCATAAATCATGTAACAATAAAGCTAGGCGTCCACCATGAGAAAAACAAGTCAAATTGCCAATTTAGAACTCAACCAAGACTCTAAGTCACTCTAAGTGACAACTCAATCTTCACAAAGTAACTTTCCCTTTCGAGATTTGGTTCACAAGTAAAATTGATGCCACACAACATCATGGTCCACTTTTGAAAGGCTTATCACAATATTCTTTGCTCAAAGTTCCCTTGTGATAACAAGTGTCACCCTTCCTTGCTCTTTGTGCTCATATAAAAGAATATGCCAACAATGAGTCCTGAAACTCACCATATTGACACTTGGAATCCAAGTGCTCCTCGTAGGAATTTTACTAATTCCTTTGCCCAGATTGAGCACCCAAGTAACAAGTGCCATTCTCCCATGACACAGGCATACCCCCTACAAAATAGGAAACTTCCAAGTGGGTCCCACTTCCTAAAAAATAGGACAAAAGTTTGAGACACCAATTCCCAACATTTAATTAAAAATTAACATTAAAAAACTAAAAATACTTACTCCTTTGACCTCCTCGATGTTTTTGCAGCATTTTGGTGATGATTCGACAAAGGCATGGGTGAAAAATCAATTCTACAACAACACGAGCATGCTTGGAAGGGTTTACAAGCCATGGGAGAAAAGAAAAATGTAGAATGAAACAAGTGTTTTTGATTTTTATGATTTTAATAAACAATAACACGAGTACGTTGTAACGTGCTCGCATTGTATCTTTGATGGGGCCAGAAAGTGGGGTGTTCACTTTTTGATCCCCCATATTTTTGTACACGTCCCTAAAATTTATTTTTAGATGGAAGAAATAGCTGGTTGTAAGACATATATCATGTCCGAACAAGGTTTTAAGAATCTTTTTGAGAACTGATAGAGGTTTTGTGACCTCATGAAATATCTAAAAAACAACATAACTTTTAAAAAGATAACTAAATAATGATTCACATATTGTTAACTTAGAAATTTGAGTATGCATGCATGATAAACTACAAATTTAGTTTCAAAACAATAATCAACTCAAAGACTAATATACTATTTCAAGACTGATTTACCAACGTAGAATGAACTTAAATATAAACTAACACGAAAAGATAGAAAATAACTAAAAATAATTACTGCACACACAAGAACAATAATTTCAAAACTAGCATAGATAACACATAGACTAAAATCGATTCTTTATTTTTTTTAAATAGAAACTAACAAGATCATAGGATTTCCCACTCCCATGTCAGGAAAAAAAAACTAATTTTATTCTTCCCAATCAATCTATATCCTTTCTTTTACTAATGATTTACCTTTTCCCTTCTTCTCCCATAACTACTTCTTGAAAAGAAAACTATTTGAATTTCCCTTGGACCTTTTGATGTCACTTATATGGAACTAGCATATATATTATTTATTAATAATATTTATAAAAATGTCAAGAGATATCCTTCTCGAGGTGTCTAATTTTTATCAATTAGTCACATAAAGTGCAATAGATGCCTCAAGAAGGATATCTCTCAGTGTTTTTATAAATATTATTAATAAATAATGTATATATATGCTAGTAGCATTCACAGCGTGACATGGAAGATAAAATTATTAGGGTTAGCATAAGGGTTAGGGTTACAATTAGGGATAAGAATAGGGTTAGGGTTAGAGTTAAAATTGGGATTAGGGTTGGGTTAGTGTTAGTAGTAACATTAGGATTAGGGTTAGGGTTACAGATATGATTAGACTTAGAATTAGAATTTGGGTTGGCATTATCATCACAAATAGGGTTAGGTTTAGGAAATTACACATAAAATTAGGATCAAGGGTATGGTTAAGGTTAGTATTAGGGTTAGAGATAGAAATATGATTAAGGTTAGGGTTAACATTAGTATTGGGATTAGGGAACTAGGCTTAGAGATTAGGGTTAGGGTAAGCAATTTTTTAGAATTAGAATTAGGTTTAGTTTTAGTGTTATTGAATTTGACCCCTAATTTAATGCTATTTAAACCCTACCCCTAATTAAATACTAATTGAAACCTAACCCTAATTAAATTCTAAGTGTAATTTTACCCTAACCCTAGTTGAACCTTAACCCTAATTTTACCATAACCCTAAAACTAAAAACTAATTGAATTATAACTCTAATTTAACCTTAACCTTAACACTAAAACTAACCCTTACCCTAATTGAAATTTAACACCAACTCTAACCCTCACCCTTTAACACTATTTGAACCCCAACCCTAATTGAACCCAACCCTAATCTTAACCCTTATCAAACCCTAATCTAAATTAAACCCTAACCATATAACCTTAATTATAATATGAATGATTTTTCCTTTATGAAATGTTTTCAATTTTTTTTTAAATATTAAATATTTTTTTAAGTTTTAAATATTTTAATTTAGAAACATATTTTTATATGTAATAGTAAATTTAAGATATTTTTTTTAATTTAATTTTCTAATTTTAAATACATTAATTTAGAATTTTCGAAATGAACAATTGATTCTCATTCCTTTATAATTTTATTTATATTTACAATGACATCAATATATATATATATATATATATAAAGATTTTCAATATTTTTTAATTTTAAGTTTTTTAATTTAGAAACATACTTTCATATGTAATAGTAAATTTAAGAAAGTTCTTTCATACTTAATTTTCTAAATTTTAGAAACTTCTTTATATGATAGTAACTTCAACAGATTTTTTGATATCTTATCTTTATTAATAATTATTATTTTTTATTGAAAAATATTAGTTAAATAAATTTATATAAAAACCTAAGAGATATTTTGTTTTAAAAAGATCTTCAGTAGTTTTTTATTTTAAGTATATCAATTTAAAAACTACTTTTATATGGAATAGTAAATTTAGAATATTTATTTTACACTTAATTTTTTTAAATTTAGAAACTTCTTTTTATGTCTAATTTAAAAACTACTTTTATATGAAATACTAATGTAAACATGTAAAATTGATTTGACATCTATCGCACAACCTCGAAAGGCATCAAATAGTACTGAACGACATCAAACAACATTGTACAACATCGAACAGCCTCAAACAACCTCAAATGATATGGAACATTGTCTTCGATCATCCCATAACATCTTGGAATGACTCATAATCATCTTGTAACATCTCATAATGAATCAGAATCTTCTCATAACATCTTGAAATGACTCAGAATCATCCTGTAACAACTCAGAATGACTCAAAACCATCCCATAATAGCTCGCAATGACTCAGAATCATCTTGTAGAATCTTGGAATGACTCGGATGCATCCTATAACATCTCAAAATGACTCAGAATCATCTCAGAATCATATCGCAATGTTCCCACATCTCACCACATCAAAAACCCCAATTCCTCTATTAATTGAATAAAACAAGATTATTTAATCAATTCACATTTTTATCATTTCAGACAAATTAAATAAATCTCATTTATTTAATAAACTCCTAAAAACCTTGATTATGTTATTAATTAAATAAAACAACATTATTTGATTAATTCAATTTTCATCATTTCGACCAATTAAATAAATCACATCTATTTAATAAAGTCCTAATCTCAATTTATTTCATCTTGATGGATTAAAAAACACCAATTATTTAACTACGTTGTTAAATCACCTTATTCCCCTAAGTGGATTAAATTATTAAATAATAATTTAATTACAACACTTTCCCTCCAAATTTTGAATAATTAAATCAAACTATTCAAATCAATTATCAAAAATCAAATCAAACTAATCCAACTTTGTTTGCAAAAGTCAAACTTGATTTGCACGTTCAACTCCAAAAAGGAATTAATTAATTAAATCAATTAATTAATATTCTTCACCCACTTTTTGATTGAACAAATTACAATTGTTGACTGAGAAATCTAATTTGTTAACTAATCAATCTAAATTGTTAACTAAAATAAATATTATGTTAACTGATCAATCGCATTCCTAACTAAGCCATCACAATCTTGATTGATCAATCTATTTTGTTAACTGATCAATCACATCAATGATTGGCCAATCTATTTCCCAATCACACAAACTGTGCAATCAACTTTGCACAATTTTCTTATGTCTAAATCTTCTCAACACATTTCAACCGTTGATCGAAATTTTCTTCAAAACGATCTTGATCGCCCATTTAAAATCACATCTTCTATATAACAAACCCCTTTCCTCATAAATAAGGATTGGAGAATCAACATACATTGAGCAACGAAGTGTTGTCAAGATGATCCCTGAGAGAGCTTCATTTCTTCCTTCAATCAACCAAAACATTCATTGACACTTTGCACACAAATTTTGGAGGCTTTGTTGTGATAAGAGCGATCCAACATCAAGCGAATACACACCACTACGAGATGGTAATGCTACGTTGTTTTTATACATTCATTTTACAATCATAGATTTGTTTATGCATGTTAGAATAGCTTAGTTTAATTTTGTATGTGTAGGTTAAGATATTAGATTAATATGTTAATCTTAGCTTAGATTTTTTGATTTAACATGTGTGATCCGTCTTCCGATCTAACGTTCTCCCCCTCACACAACTAAATTTAGAATATTTCTTTTGCACTTAATTTTATAAAATTTAGAAACTTATTTTTATGTCTAATTTCAAAACTACTTTTATATGAAATAGTAAATTTAGAATATTTTTTTTGCATTTAATTTTCTCAAATTTAGAAATCTCTTTTTATGTCAAATTTAAAAACTACTTTTATATGAAATAGTAAATTTAGAATATTTATTTTTCACTTAGTTTTTTAAAATTTAGAAACTTATTTGTCTATCTAACTTAAAAACTACTTTGATATGAAATAGTAAATTTAGAATATTTATTTTGCATTCATTTTTTTTAAATTTAAAAACTTCTTTTTATGTGTTTTTAAAAAAAACTTTTATATAAAATAGTAAATTTAGAATATTTCTTTTGTACTTAATTTTCTAAAATCTAAAAAATTATTTTATAACTATAAATACACACTAATTAAAATGTTACTTTTAACTCATCTTTCCTTATAACAACATTTAAAATTAATAGCAAAATAGAAACAATATTCAATCTTTCCTTATAACAACATTTATGATTAAGTACAAGAAAGAACTCTAACCCCCCGTCTAAACTCGGTGGCTCTTAACTTCATCTCTTGGAACATGTGGGGGTTGGAGTCCCCAGATAGGAATCAAGTGGTAAGAAGGTTCATCAATTATTGCAGAAACAAAGATGTGGTTCTACTGTAAGAGCTTAAGTCAACTAGATTCTCTCTTGAAACCAATCTCTGGTTTATCTAGAGGGATGCCTCCCACTTTTCTACCCAGCATGAGAAGGGTAAAGGTGGGGTTGCCATCCTAATTTCCAATCAATGGATTCAATTTTTTCCCAATTCAGGGACCTCCCCCTATAAAAGGGTTGTATGGATGAGTTTGAAAAAGGATAACTTTGCCTTCGAAATATGCTCTATCTATGCTCCTAACAAATACAGTGAAAGAATCAAGTTATGGAAATGGTTGTGCAACCTGGAATGTATACCATGGATCCTAGGGGGGATTTCAACATGATTGAAAATAAATAAGATAAAAGTGGGGGATTAAACATGGATTGGAAAGGAAATGAGAATTTTTCTTGGACAAAAATAAAGTTCAAACTCAAACTGGTGGACCCTTTAGAATGGCATAAAAAAGACTTTCCTAGTATTTGGTTCACCTGGTGCAATACTCAAAAAGGTAGCAAACGAATCTATTATTGTCTAGACAGGTTCTACCTAAATGATGACTACTTTATTCCTGACTCTCTAAGGGATGGCTACAAAATTGAAGTCCACCCTTACAATTTGTCTGATCACCATCCCATAAAAGAAAGAATACTCCTCAAATTGGGGCCTAGGGGTACAAGGCAAAGAGGGGGGAGCTCATCCTCAACACCAAATTGCTACATGATAGTAACAGTTTGGATGTCATGCTATCTCTTAGGAAGATTAATCAATGATTGTATAGAGGCATAAGTGCCATAGAAAGGTGGGAACTAAACACCAAAGCTGGAAATCCCTATTTCAAATAATAGGCAAAAAGAAAGCACTGGATAGGAGGACAAGAGAGGGGCTCTTGCAAGAGGAACTACTGCAATTTGAGGCTTGTCTTCAGAAATCTCTCGAGGATGTGGAACTTGGAAATAGGCTCAAGTCTACGATAAAAGCTTATTCACCTCATATTGTAACAAAGATAGTTGTTCCAAAGAAAGGGAACTGATAAAAAATAGTTTTGAAAAAGATAATGGTGTGAAGAAAATGATTTGAGTAAGGATATCTCAAAAGAAGAAATTAAAAAAAGTAATTGACTCTTTGCAGAATGATAAAACACCTAGATCGAATGGACTCCCAACAGAGTTTTACAAGGTCTTGAGTGACTGGATTGTGGATGATTTTTTTTGTATATAAGGAAGCATTGGCAAGGGGAACTCTAGGGAAAAATATCAGCAAGGGCATACTAAAATTTCTACCCAAAGAAGGGGACAAGTCCCTAATAAAGAATTGGCGACCAATAACCCTGTTAAATGTGTCCTAAAAAATTCTTGCTAAGATTTTGGCAAAAATGCTTGTGAATATCCTCCCCAATTTTATTAGCAACACACAAACATGGTTTATCAAAGGAAGGTATATACTTGAGAACCTAATTACTAATTGGGAGGCAATGGAGTGGGAAAAGGTGACAAAGCAGGAGGCGATAATGGTGATGCTTGATTTTGAGAAGGTCTATGATAGGGTGGAATGGGCATATATATCAAATTAATGTTGGAGGCATTCGGATTCCCAAAACTATTTTGCAAAATGGTGGTCACTCTCTTCAGGGATGTGGTGGCCTAGGTTGATGTTAATGGGGCCCTTACAGAAGAATTTTCCCTGGAGAGGTCTATCAGGCAGGGTTGCCCTTGGTGTCTGCCTTGTTCATGATTGCCTTAGATGCTCTGCACTATATCCTCATAGTGGCATTGCTACACCAAGAATAAAATGTATATCTCTTCCCAATCAAGTGGATCTTCTCAATATTCAATTTTTTGATGATATCGCTTTGTTTCCTCTCCTAAATGAAGATAATATCAATAATCTACTGTTGCAACTTGACAACTTTTGTGTTGCTTCTGGAGAAAAAATCTCCATGGCTAAATCAATTATGTTGGGGTGGCAAGAAAAACCCATTGATTGGTTGTCTAATTTTGGAATGCAATGGGGAGGACACAAAAAGCAGGTCAGGTGTCTTGGTATACCTTTTGCAGTCAGCCCAAATCTAAGGGAGATGTGGCTTTGGATTCATGGAAAATTTGACAAGAAGCTTAGTAAATGGAATAGGCAGTTCCTCTCCCTTGCAGGGAGAATTCAAATACGCCAAAAAATTCTTATTTCAAACAATCTATACTTTGCCTATGTTTGGTTGTTTAGTAGTTACTAGGTGGATGAAATATAGAAGAAAATAAGGAGCTTTTTGTGGTATGATGGGAAAGGAAAGAAAAAGAAACATGTTGTGAAATGAGAGTAGTGTTGTCTAAGCAAGGTTGAAGGCAGGTTGGGGTTAAAGGACCTCAAGCTACAAGGAATAGCCTTGGCATCTAAGCGGATTTCAAAATCCTTGGTGGGGGATGAGTCGTGGAAAGTCTTGATTAGAAACAATATTCAAAGGGGGTGTCGAAGCATGCGAAAGCTTGGAAAGGGCTTCCTCTGTGTGATCTCATTTGTTGCAAACACCCAATAAACCCAAAGGGGTCTACGGTATTCAAGAGCATCTGGAAGGCTTGGGAGTTCATAAAAGGGCACATTCAAAACTCTCATGCCTTCTCGAATAACGCAATCTTTACGCATCGATTAGTCTGGTGGAATCTCAGCCATAATGGCAAGCCTTTGGTGCTTAATGTAGTGCCCTCCATTCTCACCATTGATGTGTAGGTAGTTTGCTTTTGGAACTTGGAGATGACGGTAAAATAATAGGGATATTTAAAGGTATGTGATAACAATGTTAAGCAGTTGCTGTTGTATTTATGGACTATGTGACTATCTTATCAAGACTATTATGTGGTTATCTTGTGACAGTTCTTATCATTGGTTATTGGGTGATGTTCTTACTGATGTGTTTGGGTGAAAGGGACAATTTTGCATCACTCGCTTGTGAGTACCCTGCGATGTTGTGATTCTCTTTCACGGTGTGACTATTTATATGGATATGTATGCACGACCGTTTTGTCTGTTGCAGGTTGCAAGTACTAGGCATCGACTCCATTTGAATTGGCAGGTTTGAGTGTGCCTTAAACCCAATGGAACAGTTGATCAGAGATAACACTTGGTCCCCTACCCTAGCCATCATCCTCGAAGAGGAGGAGTATCCAGTTGTTACCTTCTCAATGTTGTTAGTTTTGTCAGTGGTCAGTCATTGTTGCTTGAGGTCTTTCTTTTCAACCACTGGATAGAGTTCAGGGAATTGATTGACATTTGGTTTATTTAATTTAAAATTTCTTGATAAATGCTTTTGATTACTTTATGCATCAAAAATATTTTTTTAAGAAAAAGGGTTACTTTGATAAATATAAATATATAATTTATAAGTAATCATAGTTTATAATAAAATGAATTTGTAATGTAATATTAAATAATAATAATATAAATAAATAAAAGAGTTATAAAATTGGGTTTTCCTAAATGTGGGAGATTTTATGAAGTGAGGAGATAAGAATGTTATTGGAAAATTATTGTTAAAATAAGTATTTAATTGATGCTAGATGAAAGAATATATTAACTATCTTTAGTCATCAGATAATTCCCTTTCTATGATTTGATGGTAAACTTTGAAATGCTTTAAGATTGGAAATTATCCTCGGCGGATACAATAAGAAAAAAGAAAAATCAAAAGGTTACAGGGTAGTGATAGTGGTAGATTCTAATTATAATGAATGAATGAAAGATTTTAATGACGTCCACGAGACTAAACAGTCTATGGGACCGAAACAAACAACTTAATTTTTCTTCAAGCTCTTTTCCAAATCGGACCTCCTGCTATTGATTTTGACTAGAAGGCTGGTCGTCTGATTGATCTTATCCTCCTCAAATAACTGCTGCATATTGTCCACCCCCAAACTATTTGTGAACTGATTGCAGATATCTTCATAAGCTGTGCATTCCATGACAAAGTGCCTTTCCGTTTCCACCTCCTCCTTATTACAGAATATGCACGTTCTTTCTTCCCAAGCCTCTTTAGGAATCTTCCACCTACCAGTCTCACATCTAAGATGGTACGATCCCATTCTCAATTGCGCAACTAACAACCTCGCCTTCCCTTTAATAGCTGCCCCTAAATAGGTTTTTTCCCCATGATCCTTTGTTGGGTTAAACTCTTTGATGTAATATGCTTTTTTTGCCCAATCTGATTTGACCACATGGCAATCCTAAATTTTTCCCTCACATAGTTTTTTATTTCACTATTGGTGCCAGGACACTCATGCAAATTGATGTCCCACTTGTTCAACCACTTGTTATTCTACTTCATCCAAGTTTTATTTCTTCGGTCTAACGTCTCCTCCATAACTGTTTTGGGCCATCGGTGATTGTCCATGTTTTCGACCTTCTTTAGATAACCAATCAACCAAGTTATCGCTGATGCTTCCAAAGGAAAAGCCCCCGCTTCAGCTAAAAGGATTTCATAAGGGATTGTGGCTTTAACTTTGAGATTGTTTGTTATTAGGTGTTTCTGGATTCTTTCTATTTGTCTCCAACTGCTCTTTGACGTATTGCTTCCCCACACTTCACACCCATAGAGAAAAACTGGGGTGACAAGTAAACCAAAAAGGGTTTTTTTGGTTTTCCAATCCCAAAGTTCAGCTTTTCTGCATCTATTTTGAAGCAAGTAAGAGGCTTTCCAACCTCCTTGTATCCTTTTCGTTCTGGAAGTTTCCCAACTAAGCTTATTGTGAAAATCAATCCCAAGATATTTGTATTCTTTCACTATATCAAGCAGGCTGCCTTCAAAAAGAAAGGTATGTTGTTTATCTTTTCTATTCAAAGAGAAAATCATGATTTTGGTCTTGGATGTGTTCACTTGCATCCCAACTTCCTGATAGAAGTGCTCTAAAGCTTTCAAATGTTCTCTTAACCCATGAGCAATTTTAGAGATTAAAATAAGATCATCCGCATATAGAAGTAGTTTCACTACGTACTCAGCCAACTGAATACCATCCCCCCCCCATCCATGTTTAACCAAGCTTCCAACTTATCAATGTATAACCCGAAAAGCGTGGGAGATAGAGGGCAGCCCTGTTTTACACCAATATCACTGTCAAAACATTCTGATATACCATCACTTGTTCTGATTTTAGCACTAACCTTCTCATATAACCTATGAACCGCAGCTCTATACACATTGGGAATGTCACGTTCTTCCATCCTATTCCATAGTTTGTCCCTAGGCACCGTTTCGAAAGCTTTTTTAAAGTCAACAAAGCAGTAGAAAGCTTCCTCGCCCTGAGTATCACAAACTTTCTCAATCAAGTGTCTAAGGGTGATGCAGTGATCAATGGTAGAGTGCTTGGACATAAAGCCCGCCTATCCCTTTGCCCTTTTGCCCTCATTTTCTGCCCAATTGCTGATCCTACGCTCAATCATGCTCCCAAAGAGTTTGCCAAAGATAGGATTGACCATAATTGTGCGGTAGTTAGATGGATTATTGATATCACCACTTTTAAACAGAGGGATGACGACACTGGTAGTCCATTCCATAGGAAAACCTTCCCGATTAACATTGTTGAAAATTATTTTTATGTGAGGAGCAAGAGTTTCAATCCCCCATTTTAAAAATTCAACTTGTAGCCATCTATGTCCTGTGCTTTACCACTTGCTAAGTTTTTTATTCCTTGTTTAATATCATCCACATCGAATAGCTCCATTGAAGTGTTAACAACTGGAGGGTAGTCTTTCCCCACTTCATGGTTCTAGTTATATCACTAACGTAAATAATCGGCTATGCTTGCAATACATGGGAAATATGGTAGGGCACGAAAACCATTTGCAAGGGAAATGGGTTTGAGAGATGTGAGCCATTCCCATCATTTTAAATAGGGACAATGTTCTTGGAGGATGCTAAATGAAACATTCTAAAAAAAATAGGCTTGCACTATAAGGTTCATGCTGATAGACATGCATGCAAATGGGGTAAGCTTAGTTGAGGTATGTGAACTATTTGATAGAATGCCTCAATGATGTCATCTCATGGAATGTAAATATTGCACGAAATGGTTGTTAGTAATAGAAAAGATAGAAAAGATTACAAAAATCTACAAGTTTTTAGTAATAAAAAAAAAGGTTACTTAATTAGAAATGGGATTTGGGATATGATTGGAGCATGTCGCTTTAAGATGGTAACTGCTTCTTGACCGTTATGGGGGGATTTGTTCCTCTTTTCACTCTTCTCTCAATCAGAATTTGCCTGGAGGATCGATAGTATTGCTATCTGCATCTTTTTACTCTATTTTTGGATGCAAAATAAAAGGAGAGCATTGGGTGAAAGAAATTCAAGTGTTTCATTCAACTGCAACTTTGTTTATTTTAGAGCAAAAGAAAAACTTCTGGAGAGATCGTATGATTCATCATAGACCCAGCTGCCCATAAAATTATGACGAGAAGGGAAAGGTCCATTACAACCATCGATTTCTGCCAAGCATTAGGCACATCTTTGGATAAAAGCTTTACCCTGATCGATGGGAAATTCTCATTCCAGGTGAGTTAGTCTGCATATCCTAAGTTAAAAAGCTTTAGGATGACTGATTTATAGTCGTCTTTACATATGCATGTATCATCTCCCCTTACTTTGAAATGCATCGTGTTCTAGGAATGTATGCATGTTTAGCAAGTAGTTTGGATGACTTTTATCTCTTTTCTTGCAAGTATTTGGCAGCTTAAATTGCCTTGTTCGGTCCTGAGTCATTGGTGGGTAGATAGACTGGAACCTTTCTCTTATCAGTGTGAGTGAAACACCAAAAGTTTTGTGCTTCCATTAGATAATCCTGACTGTAAATACATTGTTGAATGACGCCCAAACCATGTTTCTTGATGCAAGGGTGTTCTTCTCTGAACCCGTGCGAAATAATGATGATCTATCTTCTTCGCTTATTGAATGCATTTGTCTAGAAGTTTTTTTAATGCCCTTTAACAACCATTTCGTGCAATATTTACATTCCATGAGATGACATCATTGAGGCATTCTATCAAATATTTCACATACCTCGACTAAGCTTACCCCATTTGCATGCATGTCTATCAGCGTGAACCTTATAGTGCAAGCCTATTTTTTTTTTAAAATGGTTCATTTAGCATCCTCCAAGAACATTGTCCCTGTTTAAAATGATGGGAATGGCTCACATCTCTCAGACCCATTTCCCTTGCAAATGGTTTTCGTGCCCTACCATATTTCCCATGTATTGCAAGCATAGCCGATTATTTACGTTAGTGATATAACTAGAATCATGAAGTGGGGAAATACAAATTTAGAGGTCTTAATGCCCGGATTACTAAAACTATCGACAACCTTGAGAAATACAAATAGTAACAGGGGCCATACCATGAACTGAAACTCGCCTATACATTTGTCGATGTAGTATGACGCCCTCGAATGGCAATAACGAAGCGTGGCTGTCTAATGAGTCTTCAGACGTATTCAGAAGCTTCCATCATCAAGATAAATATTAGACTGAATCCATATTGTGGATATCCATCATTTGATGCAATCCTTGACACGATGTCTATTTGAGTCAATTTGTCTAATTTATCGTATGCTCTTCTATGTTTCCACATTTTTATGTTCCTTTGCTCCCCCTCATTGTATCAGATTTATTAATTCAATGCATTATCCTCTTATTGTATGCGAGACTTGGAACAAGAGAGAGTAATTCATACTCTATTTTCTCTCATATTTGATTAAAAACCTTGTTCCTAGCCCATAACAAGGGTACAGGCCGAAAAGATTCTAGTGAGGTATGTGGTTTACCTATTGTTTTCATCTCTTAGTTTGGGGTTGCATGCTTATATTTATCTCCTTAATTTAACTTTTAAATGTTTGAAAATGTATTGGTAAATAATAGTAACACATCCTAGGCATGAATGATTGGTAAACTAAATCTTAAATGTTATTTAATGAGGGAAGTCAATTGAGATATTTCCTTCCGACCAAATATTTCGGAGTCTCATAAAGAAGTTAATATACATAAATAATTAAATTGAATCGAAAATCTATCTTAAGCAAGAAAGTGCATAATTTCAAAAGGAAGCTAGAATTGTTTGCTAAATATAAAGAAAGAAATAAACTTTTGGATTCAAACTTTTCTTCAAGCATCATTTAACACCTTTGAACTCTTGGAAATACTAAATGTGATCTAAGTGAATATTCAATTGAAGGGTAAAATTATTGTCAAGCCTTGATAATAGAAGTGATTTGTCCTTAGTGTCATAGTAATATTAGAATTGCCTTTTTATTGTATTTCTTACTTGATTATTTGTGAGAGATGACTTATTTATTGTAGCTCTATTTGTTGTTTCTAAATTCTCAAAAGTTAAGTTTTGTTTTGCATTTCCTATTTACCGATATAGTGTATATATTATTTTTATTATAAATAGTTTTATACACAAGTTTTACAAGGTTTTAATGTTAGTATTTCATCAATCATACCTTTGATTGGTAATAGTGTCCATTTTGATATAAACAAATGTGGATAATTTCTCACTCATCTTACTTAGGGTAATTAATTAAGTTGATTTAATCTGTAATTAGATAATTGAGGGTTAGGGTTCGCTAAATGAGGGAATGAATCTACAATTGCTTAGTCTCATTTACTTGAAGGTTAAATGATAAATTTTATTAAATAATTTTTTGTTGGAAATAGTATATCTCAATTAATTGTTATATCATTGCGATAGGAAACTGTCTAGATTAATATTTGTCATTGGTAATGCTAATTTAAAGATTGGTTATGTGAGTATTATTGTAATATGGAGTGTTTGCTTGAGTGGTTTGTGGATTGGTTAATGATTCAGGTTAAACGATAAATGACTTAGATTACTCTATGTGAGTGAATGTTGATTGTTCTCCATGTGAACTAAATAATTAGAATATGGTTATTATTGTATTATATGGAAGTTGTAATTTGACATTAGGGTTTCATAAAGATGATAGTTTTATTAATGAAATAGTTATTCTTAAATATAATTATTTGTAGTGAATAATGCCTTATTTGGGGGGAAAAGTCTTCTTGGTTATGATGTTATGATCAATTGAATTGATTTATTTTAAATATAGGAAATTGAATGAGTTTTAGATCAGATAATAACGTTGTAAATATATGTGATCAAAGTTTTAATAATCGTTATTATAGTTAGTTTCAAGATTATTGCATGGTAAATAACCTATTCAGTGAATCAAGTGGTTAGGTTGAATGAATGTTAAGAATGTGGAAATAATGTTTTAATAAAAAGGAGTAATTTATGGTCATGATGCTTGATTAATTGCTTGTATTGAGCAATCTGTTTGATTATTGGGATTGGGTGATTTTAGTAATTGTTTAAAAGTGGGAGTCATTTGTGCAAAGTTGTTAAGGTTGGCTTCCAGAGGCCTAGGAGGGAGTATTTTTGTATGTGTGGTTTTAGGATGGTTTCACTTTGGAAGTGGTTTGGTGATGTTTGATTTGTGTGCAAGAGGGTCAATGCCTTGCATTGTGTGTAGATTCTTGTGATTGTGATAAGAGTGCAAGATGGTCAATGCCTTGCACTGTGTATGGATTCATGTGATTATGATAATTATGCAATATGGTTAATACCTTGCTTGATGTGGGGTGAACCCACATAAGTGGTGAACACTTTTGTGGAGAAAGGGAAAAGTCATTTTTTCCCTCTACACAAAGTGAAGGGGTTCAACTGAACCAAATTGTTCGACCGAACCCTATGTTCGCTCGAACCCCATTGACATGTGAGGATAAATATTAAAATAAAGGGTTTCAAGTGAACTAGGGTTCGGCCAAACCCCCTTAATAGGGATTTTAAAAAAAAACGTTGTCATTTTCTCGAACCCCCTTAAATTTCGCTCATTATTTTAAAATGGTTCAAGCGAACCTAGGTTCAACCGAACCCCTTTAAGAGGTTCAATCGAACATAGGTTCACTCGAACCACTTTAAGAGGTTCTGCCGAACACCCTTTTTCCCCTATCTCCTCAAAAATTTGATTTTTTTTTGTAAAAAATTGTCGTTTGAAGCTCAATTTAAAAATGAAAATGCAGAAAACTTCAGAAACCCAACTAGATAATGATAGTCCTTAGAATGAGCTATTTGTCGAATATAATTTTAATATGATTTGCTTTTATTATGTATTTTATTTTTTAGTTTTATTAAACATAGGTTTTTCACTAAAAATAAAAATATCTGGTCTGCACATGTGGAAAAATAGTAGATTATCAAAATAAAAAAATTTAAAATATGTTGAGGCTGGGTATTGATGTCCTTGATCCATTAAAAAAAGAAAAATTGAATTTTGATTCATACAGAAAAAGTTATGTTGTATACAGTCCGCCTATGTCTGAGTTGCAATTGGTTTGACTTTGAAACTTGATTAAGGAAAAAATATTCAATAAAAGACTATGAGACCAAATGAAAGTGCTAGATATCGTAGTTACAAATCTAAATTCGAAAAAATTAGAATTTTATCCTTCATACAAAAAAAGTTATGTTGTATACGGTGAGCGTCACATTTTAAAAATGTTGTTTTCTGAAACAAACCAGTTTTCATGGAAGATGGAAAAAAAAGTGCAATCTGATTCCAAAAATTTTGAAAAAAATATTTTTAGAATCTACAAACAAAATGTGATGAGACTCTAGTATGCATCATTCCCAAATTCCTCACGGTTTATCCGCTACAAGAGCCTGAAAGTGAAGATTTAGTTAAAAATAATAATTGCAGTGTCCAGTTTGCCCAAAAATTGTAAACCACTATTGTGGGATCCCTATGTAGGGTTTACTAGTTGTAAGTAGAGAGAGTGGCTCTCAATGGGGGTCACAACCCAAACTGGTGTCTAGGATAACCCATTGGAGAGTTTCTTAATTTAGTGATAACCTTAATAATGAATTAGGGGGATGGGTGGATTTCACATTAATCAAGATAATGGTATGCCTCACTCATGGCTCAAGTGCTCGCTTAGGATTGAGATGAGATGGGAAGGCCTAGAATGGCAAGATCAAATGTCTTGTCCCCATGAAAGGTACATTGATTTCGTACGAGTTTGTATGGAGGATAGAGATTAGTAGAGGCTATCAGGATAACTCAGGATGGGTGTCGAGGTCTAGGAAGATCTGTCAAGATGACCCATATCAAGCTATGTGATGAAACTCCTCCCTATTGCAGTCTAGCATTCCCTAATTGTATTTTCTCCTTATGTTGTGTGTGTGCCTTTGGAAGTGAGTTAGTGTTGTAAGTGATGTTGAGTTGTGAGTAGTGTTGTGTTGGAGTCCATGTGTAACCCCTGATTGTGTTAGCCTGTTGTTTTCCTAACTGTCTGTTTGTAGTGGGACCTTGTGTTATCTCCTAGCACAAGGGGTGGACCTCAGGGTTCCACATGATCGGGAGGTTGGTTTTTTTTCCTCCATTGGGTATTCTTGCTGCATGTTCATGTGCATGGAGATTTTCTTTTGGTGTCATAGACTCCAGTTTTTATTCCAGTTCAAAGAGGCAATCTTTTATGTAGATGCATTGGCTTGTATATTAGTTGTATCTATTATTGTAATTAGATGTATTCTTCCCACATGTTCTTAGGGAAGCATTGTTGTAAAAATTGTAATGATGTAACAAATATCGATGTACTCTTCTTGTAATGAATATTATAATGTAATGCATCTTGTATAAGTAGTTAGCTAGAAATGAGCTTAATTTTGGTTATCAGTTGATATGTTATGTGGATTCATTTAATGTGATGCTTTTAAAATGAACCTTACTTGTTAGATAAATTATGTTATCTTAATAGTTAATTAAATGATCCTAGTTATCTTGATTAATAGTTATGTGAGTAGCATAGTCGATAAACCTTAGAGGACCCAAGTTTAGATTATTATGTCATGTTATGTTATGCATTCTATTGTTGCTTTTAAAATAAAAAAATTGTTCCAATAATATGACTTAGTTTTGTCGTCCTTTGGGGTTCCTTGGCGAGGCGTTACACTTAAACAAGGGTGCTCGACTAAGGCCCGAGCTAATAGAGGCATAAAAATATTTTATGATATCTTGGAGGAAGGGGGCTTGAAATGTTGGAACCAATTGAGTGTTGAGTTCAATCTGCCTGCGACTAACTAGAGAACATACTCTATTTTAAAAGAGGCTTGTAAAGAGATCCCTGACATAGCTAGGCATGTGATTGATCTCGAATAGTATAAATAACTTAGATGGAGCGATGGTTCCAAACTTACCAATTTAAATGCCAAAACAGTGTATAATGCTCTGACTAATCAACAAGAAACTTTCAATTACCTAATCAGAATTTGGAATTTAAGGTTGAGTAAGAATGAGTGGGGAAAAATACTAAAAATCTCTTGGTCAAATGTACTAGATCCAAAGACAACATGTTTCAGGTGGCTCTTAGTTTTGCAAAGGATTCTGATTAAATGCAAAACTGAGGACATAGAGATCTACAGTTTGTGTAGGGTGCCAAAATCAGTAAATAATCTTCTTCGATTGTATTTTTGCAAGGGAAGTGTGGAATATTTTTTGCAATAATCAAAACATTTGGGATAATAACTCTAGTTTGAGATTGGACAAAATTCTTTTGTTAAATTTAAATAATACTGGGAAAGAATTAATGTTGTTTTGGATTCTAGTATCTATTGAAATTTTTTGGTTCATTTGGAAAAAGAGGAATCATGAAAAATTCAGTGGGGTCAAGCGTGCACTTACTAAGTCTTGTAGAAGAATCACTCTCTTAAACATTGTTATGTAGGTTCCTATGATGGTCAAGGTGTCTAAAGCCAAATTCCTAAAGCTGATTGAAGAAGGCACAATCCATGTTAGTCTATAGGAGGTCAATTTTGGGCAGTGGTGGTAGCACACTACATAGATCTTCCTAAGGGCCTTAGAATTTTTCCAGAAGGAATTTAATGGAAAAGTAGGAAAAAATAGTCAAGAGGAAGATGTTCCTCCATTGCTTAGTATTGAAGATTTTTCCAGGGAGGAAATTCAAGCTCCCTTTTAAGGCTAAAAGATCTAGGTCGCAAGGGGAGTACAAGTCATAAATGCATGGTTCTCTTGGCAGATTCAACAAGCTTCAACTTTGGAAGTGGTCTCGTTTTGGCAACAACAACTCCATTTTGGCTTGTACAGTCTCTAAAATATGTTATCTTGTAAGCTGCTAACATGTGCTGACTATATTGCAAATGTTAGCCTCATTTTGCCAGCCGACTATATTGTAATTTATCTGGGTAAAGTTATGTTTTAGGGGTTTGATGTTGTGATCTTGTATTGGGGTAGATGACTGCTTCAATCTACTATTTTGTATTTTTCCATTCCTTCGATATTTAATACAAAAACATTTAAAATTAATAGAAAAATAGAAATAATATTCAATCTTTTCTTATAACAACATTTAAAATTAATAGAAAAATAGAAACAATATTCAATCTTTCTTGGTTGAGGAGAAAATAGCCATCGGGTTCTTCTTTTCAAGTTGTTTGCAATGGATGAATTGTCTTTTTCATAACTGAACCATCCTTGTATCGCCTCCCTTTCAAACTGTCTGTGACAACGAAAGGATCCCCCATAATCTCCTACAAATCATATGATTTTTTTGTTAAAAAGTAAAACAAATTTTCCCACCATTTATGAGGATAATGCCCTATTGTAATAGGGCTATACCCCAAATTCCATGGCAATAGTTTAACAAAGTAAGGCAAACAATATAAATGGTAAAAAATGTGCTTAGAAAATGCATGCATCCAAAACACCTTAAACTATAGATCTAAAATTTCTTCATTCAATGTAGTCATTGATACACACCCTAGATCAAGGCCAATAATTTCTAAAACATATTATATTATTAATATGCAAATACTTTACATAAAACATGGAAAAGTGCCCTTATTTAATAAAAGTAATAATAATATATAGTTACACACCCTAGATCAAGGCCAATAATTTCTAAAAAAATTATATTATTAATATGCAAATACTTTACATAAAACATGGAAAAGTACCCTTATTTAATAAAAGTAATAATAATATATAGTTACTGTGAGTTGTGTTCAATGTATTAATGGTCAGAAGAGAAGGAACAATATGTTGCTTTATTTTTGCCGTTACTTTCTTCCTCTTTCCTATATCCCTTGTCTATACTTAGCCATATTTTGTTTTACCAAAAAATAATAATGAATGATGCTCTGTTCATGGTCACTTCTATTTAATGATGAAGGCAATAAATTTGTTTTGCCCCACCTCTTTTTGTATACAAATAACCATGGACACAACAATGGTAAGAGTTGCCACACCACCCCCATTCACTGTAGTAGAATCCACCAAAATAAAGAACAAATACTGACTAAGCATGGATAGATGAAAGATATGGGTATGTGCAAGATCATGGTGGGCCAAAAAGCGATGATATGTAAGTGATATAATGGCCCATGTGGTTGACGGCTTTTTTTTAATCCAAAATTGATGAAACGAAAAGGGTTTTTAAAGGAGATTCTCAGCTTTTCACCAATATAATTTATGCTTTATTTTGAATTTAATAAATTATTATTATTCATTTTCTATTTGAATTACGACTAAAGTCCTAATTGATAGGCTAATTGAAAAATATCTATATCTTTCAAACAGCATCACATTTTTTGAATATGAAACATGGGTCACATTTTATGATTCACATACTATAGGATTAAAAAAGGAAAAAATGAATTTCATGAAATTTTGACCAAGTTAAGGTGGTTAGACATACGAGTTTTTTATATATTTTTTAAGTTGTAATAAAAAATTCATAATTAGTTATTTACTCGAAAAAAAATTACAAAAAAATATGTATCACATCAAGACATGAGTCCTATACTTATATCTAAAATCTTATAAAAAAATATTATCATTTTATTGTGGTTAGGGTGGTCATATAGACACCTACTTATTTTTTCCTTGAAATTTAGGTACTACTGCATTGAAATTTCAAATTTTCACCAAATAGATTTTTTCTTTTTTTAAATAAACCTAGTAGTTTAGAAATTACATTAAATTTTCTACAAATTCTATTCTTACATATTTTTTAAATAATATAGATAACTTATTCATATTTTTACGTCAAGTTGCCCAACACTGATTTTATGATTTTTTATCGCCACTTAAGGCCTTGTTTTTTCCATGATGATCCTGCACATACCCATATAAGCACAAAAAAAAATTATGTAACATCAAAATAAAGAACAAATATTGATTATGCATGGATAGTTGAAAGATGTAAGCACAAAAAAAAATTATGTAACGTTATTCAAGCAGTCGCTTGCTCTTTCACTCTATGTTAGTTACTTAACGCCAGCCAATGAGTTGTAATGTCAATAACCCTTTAAATTCCATTAATTTCCATCGTAACAGCCAAGACTTTAACAACTAGTAAGGAGGACGTCAAATTAAATGCAAAAAAAAAAAATGTACACAGATTCTTCAATCCATTATGTGACTGTAGAACACCTCTCAATGTAAAGATCATAAAAATGTGAAAGAAAACAAAAAAAGTTTAATCTCTTTGAATTATAGCTTCATCAAGATTAGATGATCTATAAGTGACTGCAAGAACTAATACATCCCTTTTGTCTTCAGGGAACCTTTTGCATGCACCATGTAAGGTTGGTTTGATTGGTTCATGGGTTGGTGAAGATGTAATGTCCCCATATTAGAGACATAAAATGCACAAATTAAAATTTTGATTTTTAAGATTGTTTGATAAAGAGCAATGAAAGATCGATGGAATAAGATAAATGAAATGCATTATTATCAACTAGTGCATAACTAACATAATCTAATATGACTTATTATTCTTGATCGAAATAGATCTTCGCCTTGTTTCCTCTTTCCTAACCTCCTTGGATGGTAGAATGACTATGCAAAGGGCGCGTGAATGATCTCAAATGGGACTCCCTCAAGGTGTTCCACTCATCTTGGGACCATCCTTCAATGGATCGAATTACCAGCCTTCCCCTTCACAAACTCCCTATCCTTGTTGAGTGTTAGCAAAAGGGAATTGTGGTCCGAAGTCTATTCTTTGGGGTAAAATCATAAAAGCTCAATGAGACACAATAATTGTTGTAAGCAATATTATTGTGGCTAGACAAATAACATCCATTTATTTTTATATGTGAAATTAACTTATGTTGTAGAGATGAACTCAATATAGAGACACATATACCTTTTGATTGCAATGTGTCATTTAATCACTCTATGCATTCACTTATCTCCCAATTGTTGAACTAACTGGACTTCTTCCAAACTTATTTTCTTGAGCCCGATCCATCTTCTTTCTTTGATGCGATGATGTATCTTCCTAAGATGCAATTGCTCTTGTTTCTTTACACTCAAAAGATATCATTAGTGTAATTCAACAAATAAGAATAATCTATTATCCGTAATTATATTAAATATCATAATTATTTATAAGGCTCAATAATTGTTGCAAGCATCATTATTGAATAATCGTAAATAATATATGTATATCTTGTATATAAACATATACATATTACTATTTCTCATATGATTCCCATTTATAATGATCACTTTGACATACATATATATGTATACAATTATAAATAGATATCCAATAACATATTAGCACCAATATCATTATTGCCTCATTATTTAAATCCATATTTATTCATTCAATATCTACTTTACTAATGCATCCAACTTATTATTGTTTTATTTCCTAAAGCATTGACTAAGTACCTTTTCCCAACCTTAATATTCATTTAAACTGATTAATATTATACTTACCTGATCCCTGTTGATCTGCAGAGTTCTCATTTATTTCCTTCCAGCCACGTAATGTAGAAGGCTTTCTTCTTTCAGCCATCAATGATAAAGATTTCCTTTTTTTTATTCCCTATTCTTCAAACTCTATTTATATCTTTGTCTTTATGAAGAGAGAGACATCCTTTGGAAAATAGACGTGACTTTTTGTTTAAATAGTACTTAGTTTATTTTAAGTGTTGCCACTTTAATGCTAATCGCTACCATAACCTTCTTATAACCAATAGCCATTGCTTTTCATACCTCTTAGAATTTGTTAGTTTAAACTACAATGAATCCCTACCTTTTTTCTAACTATAGGTTGTAATATGTATTATAATGATCACTGTTGTTTAAAAGGAATCGGTTTTTTTAGGATTCCTTGTATTTGTTGTTGATATCTTTTATTTAAATATTTTAGGTTCAATATATTTTATATTGTTCCCTTTGTGAATGTTATTTCTATAACTATGATATTTATAATTAGTAGTTATATCTATTTCTGATGATTATATTATAACTATAATATTATCTAGGATAATTATAATTATAATAATAATATTTAGATTGCAATTGCCTATATTTATATTTTGATATTTCTTGGATTTCGTTATTCGTATTTTAACATTTCATATTTTAACACTAAAATATAATAGCATTAAATCGCAAATATGTTTTTTTTTGTTTTGTTTATCTAGCAGTATTTCAATGTGTTATCATTTTGGGGCCATGACAAAAGACTACACATAAGTCAAATTTAAAAAAAAAACCGTTAACTTGTTTATATGATAATTTATCTGCATAAATATATTTTTAACCTAAATTGTTAGACCAACTATTTGTTTTCCCACTAACTGATTCTACATGATCCACAATCAATTGTAGTGATTGAGCAAGGGTGGTCCTATGGGAGTTGTTGATGGTGTTTTCTGCACAACAACTCAGACAGAATATGATATCCTATCTCTCTTGAAAGGTAAATCTCTATGGGAAAAAGAGATAACCCCAAGGTCTCTAATTTCAAGTCTTGACAATGCAATAAAACAACTCAGTGATAAATATGAAAATGATGGTAATCACAATGGGACCTTACTACGAGCAACGCTGGATTTCTGATCTTTATCAAATATAGACACTAAAATGTAGCTTTGAAACTTGATTGGAATCCGGATAATAAAGAAATAGGAAAAGATAAAGGTTTTAGAGATAATCTTAAAACTACTTCTAACCCTAAAATTGAAAATGCAAAAGGATAAGATACTCAAAATGGATCGATCTCTCATAAACTATTGTCTGCTTGACCCAGATGAATCTGCAATTCCACAAAAATAGTGTAATCTTCTAAGGTATTGAAATATTTTCAAATCATAAACATTCA
Source organism: Sequoiadendron giganteum (assembly GCA_007115665.2). Classification (NCBI taxonomy): domain Eukaryota; kingdom Viridiplantae; phylum Streptophyta; class Pinopsida; order Cupressales; family Cupressaceae; genus Sequoiadendron; species Sequoiadendron giganteum. The sequence continues at coordinate 242,852,046 of CM021106.1, read as the reverse complement.
TTCAGTCAATCCTATAGCAATTGAGATGAATAAACCTTCACAATTGAACTAAGCACAAATATAAGTGCAGGCTAACTTTGCAAAGCAACTAACAATCAGCTAACTGCAAAAAGTATGGACTAGAGATCACTGCAAACATTCCAAACATGAAACCCTAAGCATGATCAAATCATTTAACCCTAAACATTAAGCGATTTGAAAGATAGAATAACAAGAACCATTCCAGATGAGATTCCAGAAGATAGATACCAAACACAATATCCCTCTTATATTAAATCATCCAAAAATGGCAGCAATTCCAATTTTTTGTTACAACATTTCCTTGAAAATAAACCCTAACTTGCTCTAATATCACTTAGCTACTTTCTCCTGATCTACCTATCCCTCTATATCTATTTTCTAATCTCTCTCTATCCAAATGAGGCAACATGCCCGCTTTTATAGAGAATCCATAAGATAGGTCGGCCCAAATTATAATTTACAATAAAACATGACCTACAAGAGGTCGGCCCAAAAGACATTCGAACCATATGAAATGTGCCATTGGCACCAATTTCATCCAAAACCACCAAGACATCAAAAGATCGGCCAATACATGTGAATTAATGGGAAGCACAAATATCAATGTAACTCTATATAATCACTCCCCATCCTTGTCCTTAGCTTTATCTTCTTCACCATGTACGGCCAACAGGACCCTATCTAGCTCAGCAATAGGTGGCACAAGCAAAACCCTAATCTTTCTCTCAAGAGTCTTGATATCTTCTCTTGCTTGCCTAACTGAACCATCCCAATCGGTTTTGTTGGTCAGATATATGTCAATGACTGCAATATAAGTTGCAGCATCATCCAACTAATGTTCAGTAACTGGCCCTTCACTGACTGGAGAATACACATCTCTCCACCATTCTCTAAGTTGCTCCAAACTGAGATGCTTTGGAGCAAACTTCTTCCTTCCAGTCATGACCTCAAAGAATGAAATGCACCTCTCATGAACACCAGTCAGAGCATCCTCAATTTTCCTCGCCCATTTATGGATCTTTTTCAAGGCCTTCTACCTCATTTGTAGGATTTCAAACCATTCCCAAGGTTCAAAAACTCTTGGAAATGGAAGAATCCTGCACTGTACCAATTTGTCTTCAGTAAACCCCATGATTGTTGTAGTTTTTTGCAGTAGGAGGTTGGCATCCACATTATCCTATGCCAATACAGCCTTCAACCAATCAATCGACCTTAGTGCATCCCCTCCAGTGGATAATATGCCCTTAATGGCCTCATCTCCCTTAGCTTGGACACCTTGCAACCAGGTAACTGCAGCATGTGAAGTACCCTTCATCTTCTCTAACTCAGAAATTGTCTCCTAGGGTAGGAATCCTGTAGCAAAGGAGGAGGAGCCAATGTCTTGCAAAGGTTTCATCAAATCCTGCAAGTATTTCCTTAGTTTTTCATTTTCCTTTTCTAGCTCATGCCTAGTTTATACTGCTTTTTTCAATCTCCCCACAATAACTGCACTGGAACCCTCATACTCCTCAATATCCTGCTCAACAGTAGCATGCCCCAAATCAACAATCTGCACATTATAGTCCTGGGCAATCACATTATCCCTATCTTTGTTTGGAGTAGGAGTAGCAATATGGGCCACCCGGTTACCTGATCCATCCCTCTCAATCTGGGATACAACCCTTGCCTTCTTCTTGGTCTTTTCCCTCTCCACATTAGCCATGAGGGCATCCCAATTGGGAGGAGCATCCTCCACTATTACCATTTTTCTCTTCAATTCCCTCTCAAGCCAATCCGGAATGGAAGACCCAGCAGGCACTGTGTCTTGTTTCGCTTGTTCTTTCTCTTGTTGATCAGTAGTTACATCCCTCTCAACACTTGGACTTTTAGGAACATCCACCGTTGGATTCTCTTCTTATCATACCTGTTCTTCCACAACAACCTCCACTGGTGAAGGGGCTCTAGCTGGTATTTCCTCCTCCTTTTGAGGAGACTTGTCTATTTGTTCTCTTGCAGGAGAATCTGCATGTGCCACCAAGGGAGACTGAACCACCTTATCAATTTATGCCTCTACATTAAAGAGGTCTCCTTCTCAGAACTCTTCCTCACCCACACTCTTAGGACTTTCATCTTGTTTTGGTTCTCCCCTTACACTACCAGCATCTTGAGGAATGGAGGGACCAACCTATTCAGCAACAGGGATACTTACTGAAACACCCTCTTTGGCTATAGTATCCCTTGGGGAAGGAGTCCTTGATCTCCTCATATAGACTTGTGTCTTCTCCCCTAAGCTCTCCACCTCTACCACTGGTGGCTCAATTTCCCTGTCGGCCTTAGGAACTTCCTCCACCTTCTGGGATGTCCTTGTTGTTAGAATCCAAGATCACTTGCATGCAAATGGATACTTGTCACATGCAAAAGACATGCAAAACCAAGAAGATGTTCTGCAAACCTCAAAGTGTAAAATGCATTATCAGAATCTCAATTATTACAAAGAGATCAATCCTTATTAAGGAGATCAAGAAACCCTAAAAGGGAAACCCTAAATGAAACCCTAGTGTGCAGACTTAATAATTAATCAATTATTAATGTGCCTAAGTTTAGCTTAAGCAACTAGAGGAATAAGTGACTTAATTAATTAACCAGTATGATATAATTAATTAAGCGTAATAAAATTATTACTCTAACACCCCCCCTTAAGATGAACTTAGGAAGAAGCTAAAACACTAGAATAAGATGCATGCAAGAAAAGATGGGTCCCGGCAACTAGGCCTGATCAGGTACCCATTTACAAATGCAAGAAAGAGGTAGAGGAGGAAAACCCAGTGGGACAAAACCCCCCTACAATGATATGACATGCTGCAAAGAAGCACTGGAAGAACACTGTAGAGTAACACTGGAACCGCAATCTGGCAAGCAAGGAAAGATACTTCTGTCTACAAGAAACCATATCGGAATCATAATCATGCAACAGCAGACCCGATGCCACGGAACACTCGAAAACTCCAAACGGGAACAACTCTGGAATCTATGAAGCAGCAGTCGATTATTAAATGATGTATCACTGAAAATGAAGTGCAAAGATGCAAGAAGCACTCTCCCAACTGTCAAAATATCCAAGTAATCTCCAAAACACCCATCGGGTCAAATCTGGAATAACGAAAAACTTGTGACAGATACAGAAAAAAGTGCATGGACAGCAACATAGAGCTCCTCAATACCTTTCCAACGCCGCAAAGATAGCGAAAATCGGAGATCGTGGCAAAAAGTTATGAGCTCGGAAGCATAAAAAGTACATCTGACTTCAACCAGCAATAAATGTAGTAAAACAAGAAAATACTAAAAAATAAACTGCACCAAATGAAAGTGCTTGGAACCAGCTTTCCGGTGATATCTCGTTTTCCCAATTTCGATACCGTATGCCCAAGTTATACAAAAAAGAAAAAAACTGCTTCTTTAGAGAAAACTAGGGTTAGGAGGGGACAAACACCACCGTACGGACGCTGATGTCATGCTGACGTCAGCGGTTCACGGGCATAAATTTGACGGCCTGCAGGCCGTCACTGCAAAAAAACACCCCTGCATAAAAATTTTGGTGAAGCCCTTGGTCGCCATATGACCGTGGGCGGGGGTTGGACTGGGCCAGGGGCCGGGCGCGGAGCTCCCGGTCCCCCATATGACCCTGGCGTGGCTGTTTGGGCCTGCGAGGGCTGAAGGCCTGGCGGTCGGTTCTCCATGGGACCGTGGCTGCAGCACAAGAGCCCTCAAGGGCTGGCGGAGCCGGCGGAGCAGAAGGGGCAGCCACAGGCGGCGATGGCGGACGGGTGGCCGCCCGGTGGCGGAGCCGTTTTGCACAATGAGCGCCGGCGCAAATCCCGAGATCGGCCTTTTCTTGATTTTTTTTTCGATTTTCGTGTCTCGGAACGCGTGTTGGGGAGGCCGTACGGCTTCCCTGGCAAAAAATTTTTTCCTCCCAGATCAACTTCACCAAAATCAACCAAATGATAGGCGTTCCTAGGGTTTTGAGGCGCTGCGAACGCGATGGTGATGTCCGTTTGAGCCCATAGTGTGCTGAAAAGTTGGCTACCCCCAGATCTTGCAAAAAAGATGCCTGTGGAAACCCTTGCACTTGAAACTCACTGAGAAGCCATATCTTTAGATCACGAACAGGCAGCTGCAGGTCTGGAGCTCTGATACCATGTTAGAATCCAAGTTCGCCTGCATGCAATAACCTATTACATGCAAAAGACATTCAGAACCAAAGAAGATTTGCAAACCTCAAAGTGTAAAATGCATTATCAGAATCTCAATTATTACAAAGAGATCAATCCTTATTAAGGAGATCAAGAAACCCTAAAAGGGAAACCCTAAATGAAACCCTAGTGTGCACACTTAATAATTAATCAATTATTAATGTGCCTAAGTTTAGCTTAAGCAACTAGAGGAACAAGTGACTTAATTAATTAATCAGTATGATATAATTAATTAAGCGTAATAAATTATTACTCTAACACTTGTGACTCTTCTCTTCTTCATTAGTGCATGAACACTTTCACCCTCTTCCTCCTCCTGGTTTTTCTCAACTTCCTTCTTAGAGGCATGCTTCCTCTTTTTGGCAACAGGCCTCCTCTGTTTGACTACCTCTGCAGCCTTTTCAACTTGCACCTCCCTCACTTGAATTCTGAAAGGAGAGTCCACTTTCTCCTTGCCCTTTTGATCTGGTTCAAGTGAAGCCTCAGAAGCAGAATGAGACTCTAAGTCTCCCATCAGCTCATAGGTGCATGCAACACCCTCGCTCTCTAGCTCCAACATTTTGTGCTTCAACCACATTTTGGTATACTTAATTGCTGGGGCCATAACCTGATCTAAATCAGTTTTCTCCTCCTCTAACCAGTCAACTTCTCCCACCGGTTTATCCTTAACTGCCTCATACACATGACCCTGGATCACATTTCCATCTTCTTCCACTTGGTCCGGGATGGCCTTTACATTATATAATCTTACCAAATCCACTAGCAACCTGGAAAACCTCTTCTTTCTCACCTCAAACTCACCAGCAAGGTTAATCTAGTAATCCTCAATATGAGGCTTATGGCTATAATCTCTATTGGCCTTCTTCTGAGCTTCACCGGTAACATCAAACCTTGCTCTCTTTGAATGAAAAGAGAGCCCAAGAGTACTCATCTCCTCCTCTAAAGCATGAGCAGACTGAATGGAGGCACAAACTTCACCCATTCCTATTTTCAAAGGGAAATCGTTCCCAAAACCTGTTTTGTGTATCTCTCCTTTCACAACATTGTCAAAGTCATAGATTTCTCTAGTGACTTCCAGCAATACAACATGATCAGTGGGATATCTAGGGAGTCTGTAGGGAGCCCTCTGAAAACCATCAACCCTGATATATGAGAAGGTTGGGAACTGGATAAACCAAGCTCCATACCTTCCTATCAATTCCTTTGCCTTATCCGAAATCCTCACATGCTCTGCACCCTGGAGCATTCTGATAATGTACATTGTAAAGGCATCATTTGATCTCCAGTAGCTTCCACCAGGCAATTGCAACTATGGATACACCTCATAGATAGCATCCTGCCCAAATATACCTCTAGTGCTCAATCCCTTGTATGGATGAAGTCTGGCCAATGAATACACTAGGTAAGAAGTCATAGTGAAAGTCTTAGTCTGCAAGACATTACACAACTGATGATGGATCATATTACTAATAACTCCTGCCCAATGATAGTCTATCCCCTGTTCCATTCTGGCAATCACATTGAACATCCATGTTTCAAAAACACCTGCACTCTTCAATCTTATCAACCTACTGAGAAGGGTGATGGCATTGTAATACTCCCTCTTGAACTTCAGCCTGAATAGTTGCTTAGGCAACTTAGAGAAATGAGATTTAGGCTTCTCTAGCCAAGAGTTGATCACCTATTGAGATTTGACAATGTTCTCTTCATAATATTTCTTAGCAATCTCCAAGTCGAAGCCCACCACATGAGATCTATCAGGCATGTCAAAGGTTGCAGCAATGGCCACAAGACTGAAACCAGCAAGGATCCTTCCCTGAGGGCCGATTATTCTCTGTGTTCCCCTATCATAATTTCTAGCACACTTTAGTACCAACTCATAGCACTGCACTGTAGAAGGGAAACCTGCCACATGAGCCAACCCGGATTCCACCATTCTCTTTGACAATAGAGGAAGGTTTGGTGCTGACATCTTAGCCTTGAATTCTTCGTAATCCCACATGCCCACGTTCGTGTCTGTGATCCCTGACCAAATTGAGGTCAACTTACTCTCAGGGATTCTACTCTTTATATCCAACTTAACCTTTTCTGCATCCGAGATGGCAGAAACCTCTGCACCAGGATCGGTTGCCTTTCCCTTGCCTCGACCAGCAACATTTTGTCCTGATCCTGCCTATAAACACATGAAAGTAACCACAATTAGATCCATAAGAAGCAACAAGTGCAAAAGATCATTATCTCAAAATTTGGGATTTAGCCCCCCTCGCAGATTTTGCACTAGGAAGGATTTTCGAGAAAATCCGAACCAGGTGGATTCCAGCGAACCAAACATACAAAACCCCAAAAACATCATTTAAATCATCTATTTAACAAGGAAAAAGCATTGAGAATACTTAGCATAAGCTCCTTAAGTCAATCAAATAGATTATCAAGAAACCCACCATTTATAACCATCAAATTTAGCATTTCCCAAAAACACTCGGAAGAATCCGCCAAAGACGGATTCTGGCGAAATTAACACTAGTTATAACCAACTCGGGGAAAATGATGAGACATGGACAATTCGAAAAAATTTGGATGGAGTGGATTTTGGCGAAATCCAGATATAACAGTATCAAAGCTCGAAATCGGTAAAACGACCTGACCACGCACCTCGAGAAAATCCGGATGGAACGGATTTTGGCGAAACCAGATGAAAACCGACAGAAAGTGAAAAAAGAAGAGGAGATAGAAAATTCGGGGAAATCCAGAGGAAGCAGAATTCCACGAAGACCTCAAAAACTCGAACCTATCTACATCCTCGCCACTTTCACCAAATCGACTCAAATCACTCCGGATCTAGGCCAGAACTCTGAAACCAACTCAACCTAGGACCTTGATGAATAAAACGTGAACTGAAGACACTCTTCAAAAAAATTTGAAGATGATTGACCATGCCCTAGGTCAAGGACCCTAAATGTTTGCCATGAAAGCATAGACGACTTGCTCATATACCGAAATGAAAAGTATGAAACCATAGCAAGCCAACGCCCAAATAAGAAGCAACACCAGTCTAAAACGCACACGCCCGAGCAATAAAAATAGACTAGTGCACCAAAGGAAAACTCCAAAGTGCTCAATGAGGACGCGCATTCAAAAAAAAGACCAGGAAACCTACGAAGGACTCCCTGAGCAAACAAAGAAAAGCCATTGAAACCAACGGAGAAAAGGGCACATCTACATACCATGGAAACGCAAAGGTTGAAACTGGCGAAGTCGAGATACAACCGTTCAATGCAAACCGAATACAGTCCACGCACAGGAAATGCAAATGCACAATCCAAATGGCCTCGAAAACCCGAACCTGTCTACATCCTAGAACCTCAATACACCAACGCAAATGATAGCAAGTGCACAAACTCAAATGATCAATTACTTCTCAAAGAATCAATATATCAAAGCCCCAAAACCTCCGCATAAATGCCATTAATGCACTCGACAAGACAGCCACGGCCATAAAAGATTTTTGGGGATTCGACATCGCCACAGATTTCGGGGATTCAACACCGCCATTGATTTCGAGGATTTGACATTGCCATGGATTTCAGGGAAATCCAAGGTGTGCTGAATTTCCCGAAAGCAATGAAAAAGTAGCAATTTCAGACATTAGAAGTAAACCGGGAGTATCCGGCCCAAGCAGATTTTCCTGAAAATAGTGAAAAACCCGAGATAACGCCAAAACTTCAGATTTTCAACATAGTTCAAACGAATGCCACTTCAATTGGCAAGATGGACATTAAAGCACAAACCCAAGCAAGCAAAAACCCCCAGAAAAGTGAAAGAAAGAGGGTCCCCACCTTCAGTGGGGCGTGTGTGCAAAAACTACACAACAGGAGTTTGTTCCTGTAAGATCTTTCAACCTTTCAATTAACTCAAGTTTTTTTCTATTATTTTTTTTTTCCCTAATATATTTTGTTGTGTTCTTGGAGGATAACAATGAATAGTAGGAAGTGTTTGTTGTGGTTGTTCCATTGGAGGGTTTTTATGAAGAGGTGAATTGGGATTTTCAAGATTTGGAGGTGAATTATCAACTCCTGAAAATTAAATAAATTTTAATTAAAAAACTAATTCAGTCTACCTATATAATACAAATTTGACATTAGAAAACTAAAAATACTTACTCCTTTGACCTCCCTAGTGTTTTCCCAGCATTTTGGTGATGATTTGGCAAAGGCATGGGTGCAAAATCAGGTTTGTAACAACATGAGTGTGCTTGGAAGGGTTTCCAGGCCACGAGAGAAATGAAAAATGTAGAATGAAACAAGTATTTTTGGTTTTTATTGTTTTAATAAGCAAATAACAAGAGTGTGCTATAACGTGCTCATATTATAGCTTTGATGGAGCCAAAAAGTGGGGTGGCTACTTTTTGGTCCCCCATCTTTTTGTACATGCCCCTAAAAACTCTTTTTAGATGGAGGAAATAGTTGGTTGTAAGACATATATCAGGTCTCAACAAGGTCTTAAGAATCTTTTTGAGAACCGATAGAGGTTTTGTTTAACCTCACAAAATATTTGAAAAACAATATAACTTTTAGAAAGATAACTAAATAATGATTCACATATGATTACTTTAGAAATTTGAGTATGCATGTATGATAAACTACAAATTCAATTTCAAAACAATAATCAACTCAAAGACTAATATACTATTTCAAGACTGATTTACCAATGCGGAATGAGCTTATATATAAACTAACATAAAAAGATTAAAAAAAACTGAAAATAATTACCACACAGAAGGGTAATAATTTCAAAATCAGCATAGATAACAGAAAGACTAAAAGCGATTCTTTATTTTAAAAAATAGAAACTAACAAGATGATAAAGCTTTCCCACTCCCATGTTAGAAGAAAAAAACTTATTTTCCTCCTCCCAATCAATCTATATCGATTCTCTTACAAATGAAACCTTTTCCCTCCTCCCCCTATAACTCTTCTTGAAAAGAAAACTATTTGAATTTCCCTTTGACCTTTTGATGTCACTTATATGGAAAGATCATAAAAATGTGAAAAAAAGAAAGGCAAATTATGTTGTTATGACTCTTCTTTTTCTAGATGCAATATGTCTTAGCAAACCCATAGCTACATCCATTTCACTGATAGTTCTTCCAAGAGAAAGTTTATTGGTGGAGTCAGACATCATCGAAGTAACAACTTCCTTTCCCAGTTCTTCTAGAGCCATCTGATCAAAAGTATTTCCATCCACTGCTGACTCATTTATCTTCCAGTCTCTAGTATGGAAAATTGTCCCATCTTTGCATTGAAGCACCAATCCACAAAAAAATTGGAATGGAATGTGTAAACCATATAGGTTCAATTTGTAATGGCCCAAAATGAAACCTCTCTCATTTTAGAGAGTTTAAATCTTCTGTTAATTGGAATATTAAACTTTTTCAATCGTCTCTTTATAAGCTCCATTGTGAATGATGACGAGTATTGGAGTATGTGGATCCAATGCTGGAATAACCCAAGGTAGGACTCCTATATGATCCGCATGGACATATGTTACAACAACTTATATCTTATGACTCCAACGTCGAATAAAGTTTGTATCAGACAATACTTGCCGCACTCCAAGCACATCATCATCTGGGAACATAAACCCCATCCACTAGAATATAGCGATCATAATGACCTACAACCAGACGGTTCATTCCTATTTCCCTCACACCTCCTAATGGTAGGATAAGCAAGGGTGGACCTTCAAGTCCTTCATGGAATTGCTCCATTTTATGATGCACACCATCTTCAATGCTTCGTCCAGGCCCTTCGAGGCTCCGAAATCCTTTTTGTGATCTATTAAGGCATTGCGAATCTCTTCCAGGCACAGGTAGGATTTTATGCTTGAAAGCTACTAAAGCATTTAAACAAGTAGATTTTATGTAGAACCCGCCAGCATGGCATGCTATGAGGTCATGTTTCTGTGAGAAATTTCGTTAGATAGTTTACATGCCTTTGCTCGATCCTGCTTTGATGGATGATTTACACGATTCTTCAGGTATCACATTTTGGCATAGACAAGGAGGCTTCCAGCAAAGTTTATAGAATTTGGTGTTACTCATGCTAAGAAGATTGGCTCGAAGTCTATAAAGCCTATTCAAAATATCCGCTTTGTGGATACTTTTCATACGCTACACTCATTTTATCGAAATAGCATCTCTTTGAGGCATTACGTTAAATAGTTTAGGTGCTTTGTGACACTTATCATATTTTGCATACGTATGTTTAGGAGGGCACTCATAACTACAACATCTGATAAGAATCTCTCTACCATTATGATTTTATGGGTGTCCCCTCTGGATATCTGACATAATCCAGATTATTATAGTGCAAGACTATTTTTCGGATTGTTAGTTCCTGCCATTGAATTATAGCGGAGGCCTCAATCCTTAAACAGTGATTATTCTACGATGGAACAGCCAGTGAGGATGCAGAATTGTTTCAAAATTTATCTTTGGTTTGCTATTTCTATAGTTAACCTGCATATTTTTTACAGCAAATATTGACTGATGGTTTTTTGGCGCTCTATGATTGGGGTTTCAGATGGGTTTGCAGATTGTTAAAGGCTCTGTGGGCATTACGAGGCAAGAAAAGGCGTAGAAATTGATTTTTGTCTGCAGATTGTCAGAGTCAACGTGCAGACTTTCACAACTTTCTTGTTTTAGCTCCTGTTTTGATCTCTAATAGTGGTAAAACCAGTGAACAGTGGATGTCAAGGGAGAGGATTCAGTAGTTGAGCACCCTCAGTTTGGGCTTCTCAAAATCTTACATGGAAATTTCAAATCTCCCAAATTTTTACAGCAGCTTACTTCACAAGTCCCCTGCTTATAACTAAAGCTTCAGGGGCACATCAGCACGCTTTTTGTCAAGGTGTCCAAAAAGGCCCAAAAAAAAGAAGTGAGATTGATAGTTGTGCACTAAGTCATGTTTGATTGGTGCGCTGATGTGGCATCACATGATTTTTTTTTTAGATGTAAGGAATACATTTTATTCAATTATGGGTAGTCATCATCAACACTAACTTTAAAGTCACAACTGTTGATCCAATACTGTTAAAAATATTGTGCATTAAATTTACAAATACTACAACAACAATTGAAACATGCTCAGGTATTGGGTCTTCTCTCCCACAGTAATGCAGCTTTTAAAATATTTTTACTGAGTCATGGGGTTTCGAAGGCAGGCGTCCTACATGTGAATGGTATGTGGAAGCAAATAATGTACACAAATGTCCTTCTCAATGTCAAATGTGCAGTAGGCATTACCTATCCTTTGAAAGCATGAATCAACCTAGAATTGAAGAGGAAGGTGAGGCAACCTCACCCTAATCGGCATAACATAAAAGGTTTTTGTCATTGGGTTGAATGCCAAGAACCGAGGCTTAACCAACAACACATGCTTATCACAGAACTGAGGGCTTTTTTTCCAGAATAGAAGGCCTATCTTCATATAATTTGCATAGCAAAACAAAAAAACCTTGAGCACTAGGATAGATTTCAATCAAATCCTCAAGACTGGAGTACCACTATTTAGATATTCATGCATACAAATCAGCTAGACTTGACCAGAAGGAACTGCACTTGCAAATCAAACTGATCTTGGCATATTTCTCTTCATCCTTGAGGACCTTTTTCCCAAGCGATATCACTGGATTATAACCCAAGCAAGGGATAGCATCCAACTGTCTCATCTGAGATTTGAGTGTTACCTTGAGCTCCTTGTTAGGTGATTTGGGGGCCTTTGTGTTGGCCAAAAGAACCTTGGAGATTGCAGGGAAAGCACTCCCAAATGCAACAGGATCTAAGTAATCCCTCTTATCACCATTGGGGCCTTTTTTACTGGGCATAATAGGAGCCACTGGTGCAGGAACCGGTATAAGGGATGGGCCCAAGAGAACTGTATTTGATATGTTGACCCCACTAAAACAGGAAGCAATAGGGAACAAGCATTTGCACCACTTGTTGAGATCAGCATAGTGGAATCCCTAGAAGCATATGCAGAGGAAGCAGTGGGAAGTGTCGTTTTGGAAAAAAATACTTTTTGTACAAGTTTGACTCCAATATGTGGTTAAGATAGTTATCTTTCTTAATTTTATTTTATTTTTAACATTTGTTTTGCACTAAAATGTTCAATTAACATTTTTTATCATTTTCTTAGAAATCTATAATTTATACTGTAGCTGGAGCTTGGGCTCTGACTTTGACTGCAAGATAAAGGCTAAGATAGTGAGCTCTTTCATTTGTGTCAATACATATTTGTAAATTGCCATTTTCTCTGTCACTTCCTTGATCTGTCATTTACACTGAACCGGGAGTTAGAGTCTTGATTTGGACTTCAGTGTAGTTTAAGTGTGTTTTTAATACTGTTGGTAAGTATGCTCTCTTAAATACCATATCTATTAAGATTTTCCCTGTTATTTCCTCGGGTAGATGTCATTTACACTGCAGCTGGACTTATGGCATTGATTTTGGTTGTAGCGTGGGGGTGAGATTGTAAGGTTTCTTAAATTTCTTGTTATGCACAATATTAATTTATTTTTCCCTTTAGTTTCCACAGTTCATTTGATTAATTGGTTTTATTCGTAGGATGATCTGTTAAATTAAACTTTAATATACTAAGTTTTTAAAAAGTTTTCTCTTTTGCAGATAAGAAAGTATTTTTTTCTATTTGCTCATGATTCATTTCAAGAATTAACTTTCATTTAAGCAATGATCGGGTAAAATTTACCTTATTTTTGTATATGTATTTCATTTCTATGGATCTCTTTTTTTCATTTATTTCTCCTTGTTTCATTAAATTTCTATCATTCATGATGCATTTGGAATTAGGTTTTTGATTTTGATGCCATTGCATGTTCAAGATAGTTAAACTTTGTTAAATTTTTTGTTATGAAAATGTTTGTTGTTGAAATTACAATGTTATTAATTTTTATATGAATTTGGTGTTTTTTGTTGGATTTCTTTCATTTAGACTGCACATGAAGTTAGGGCTTCAGTTTTGGTGCTAGTGTGAGGGTAATATAGCAAACTTGTGAGATTGCCTGATATGTGGTGTACTTTTGCTGAAAGTATAGATTGTGTTTGCCCCTTTTCTTCCTAGACAAATGGCATTTTTCACATAAATTTTTTTAAAGTTAAATTCATTTTCTGTGGTTCTTATTCATTATGTCATTTCCATGTTTTTCTGCTATTTAAACTGTATCTGGAGTGAGGACTTCAACTGTCAATTTTGACTGCAACGCGACATGAAGATAGTAAGTTTGTGTGCATTTTATTGAAAGTATAAACTGCTTTTTTACTTTTTCTTCCCATTATTTTTTAGAGAAATGGCATTGTTCTCAGTACAGTTCTTTAACACCTTTTGCAATTTTCTATGCTTCTTATTCATTTTCTTTGTCATTTCTTTGGAATTCTGTTATCTAATCTGCACATGTAGTGGTTTCAATTTTTGAGTAATTTAGCATGCTTTATAATTTTGTTAATTTTTAAGTCGATTCTTTGTTTCTTATTCCCGTCTATATCGTTTCTACAGATTTCATCACCTAGAATAAGGCTTTGATTTTTGATGGCAGTGTTATGTTAAGATCTACGTTGCTTGCAATTTTTGATGGCCATGTATTTTATGTGTTGCCGATATATAAAGAATCCAGACTACAGGATTGAAAGAGTGGTTTTCCTGCAACAGGTCACACAACAGTGAAGGTCTGTGTGACAGGATTGGCTCCTAGAAAACATGGTTTTCATCTGGTGATCATTACATAAAATCCTGAATGAATTTTACAAAATTGTAGTCCCTAATTAGCTACTTTTGCATTGGAAAATTATTTTCCTTTCTGTGAACCTATGATTATAGCTATGACGTCAAAATAAGTTGGTGAAAGATGGATGGGCTTGGTTTTTATCGCGTAAAGAAAAGTTTAGTAGCTCTTTGAAAATAAATGCCTAATGCCTTGCCTTCTAATTTATGTACAGCATGAGTATGGTGACACTACCAATAGGTGCATGTCAACAGGTGAGGCTTGCTTCACAATTTAGGAAATATTTTACAGTTTGACAACTTCTCTACTTTTTTTCTTCAAATTATCAATATCTAGCATGCCTATTTGTTTCAGCTGCTATACTTGTGTATTGGTTTCATGTTTTCTCCTTTTCATTCATTTTGCATCCTACTTTGGTGGCCAGGTGCACATTTTAATCCACATGGTTTGACACATGGTGCTCCTGAGGATAGTGTACAACATGCGGGTGACCTGGGAAACATATATGTAGGTTCGGATGGTAATACAAATTCATGAAATTCTTACTTTCATTGTAACAAGTATAGGCTTTGTTTGAAACTTTATAAGTAGGAGCTGAGCTAATTTTGTTTATGTTGGTTAAGAGGAATTGCGGAGCCAACAATTGTTGATACACAAGTAAAATGGTCCAAGGAGTTGTGTTATTACTTATTGAGTATGCTTGAATTTGAAAGTTCAATAATGTTTTCTCATTTTTATTTATGGCATTAGTTTGTTATTGGTGTAAGACTTTCATTGCACTCATAGTTACCAAACTCTCTGGTTAGCCAGTGTGTCTACACAAGTCTTGGGTTGAGCAGGCCTATATGGCCTGCAGATATGTTTCAAAGACTCAAAAAGTATGGGCCAAATTTTTCAAAAAATTCATGCTTTTTTTAGTATTTTCCTAAAAGTGACAAGTTTTTTTGTTAAGTCCGAGTCTGGTAATTATGATTGCACTGATGAATTAGCCTGAGATGTGATGATATCCATAGAAACTCGAGCTTGAGTTTTTTGCTTCCAATTTTACCTCTAAAATTACTATAAGTATAGTTGTTCTGTAACAATCACATCATCATGTTTTTATGCCTACAGACTCCATTGGGTGGACCTAATGCAGTTATTGGAAGGCACTCATTGTGCATGAGCTTGACATCTCATCGAACTTTTTATGTGCTACTGCACATTTGTGGGACTTCTATGCGGACTTGCCATGTGGATATTCATATGTCATCTGCAATTTTTAACTCTTTCAACAAGTCTATTTTCATGGTCATATGTTGAGTGCTGCCCTGCCAGCACTTGGCAGGTACTATTTTGCATTGCAGCCCTTGTTTCATTTAGCACCGACATTGATCTCCACAAGAACATCACAAGTTCTCGGTGTCTTATCCTATGATCTTACAGTCAACTTCACCACATTTTTTGAATCAATATATAAGTAACTTGGATTCCATCAGCATCATTCTCCCCTATTCTATTTTCTATTTCTATATCAATCAGGATCATGGCTCTTCCATCAAATATCATCAAACCATTCAAGTTTTGTGTTGCTTCAAAGCTCCCATTTTAGCACAGCAATGGTGGCTAATTAAGAAGGTAGGATGATTTAGACAATATTTTGGAAACCCTATCGGAGACCGATAATGGTTCTGAAACTTCTAAATCTTTCCTCTTGGCCTTCGTGAAGATATATATTCCTGGATCTAATTTGATTCCCTCCTCTTTTTCTCACCCGCCTCAATTACTTGTCAAGTTATTTCACCTTTTTAGGAAGTTGTGAATGGTGAAGGTGCACATGAGAGCTAGCCTCAACTAGATCAATTATTTTGTCAGAGAGGAAACAATCACTGATGTATTGATGTGATAACTTGGCAGTACACTCTAAAGCCTTCGATGAAGTAAATATTGTAAAGTTTACAGCTAACACTTTCCCAATGTGGAGTCTCAAGCATTTCTAATTTCTGTAGAAACTTATACCAAACAAACTCAGGATCATCCTTCCATTGCATTGGTAGTACTTTTTTCCATCCTTATCCAAACACTTTGCTTTGCACCACTCAATGTACCTTGGAGTATATGTTGCAGAAACATTTTCCAAGCATTGTCGAAGGCTAGGAATTTCTTTAAGGGTAAGAACATTTCACATTTTTAATACCTGGGTTACTTTCTCTCCTCGTTCAACATCAGTTGGCCATAGTAAATATAATCTTGAGGTTATATATTCATTTATAATGCTTTTCTAAGTAGAACCGGCATGTTTCCTACTTATTCGCTAACCAATCAGCCAATTTCAGCATTATATTGATTACTTTCTGCCGCACTTCTAAACCCTTTAACTTGGCAAATGATTCTTTAAACTCGCTGTTAAACATAACCTTTTAACTTGGAAAATATCTGAAAAACAACATTTCATGTTTTCCTCCTATCTCTTCTAATTCCAGCATGTGGCAAATAGTATTTTCCTTTGACACAGATTAGGAATTTTATAAATTCAACTTCTTATGAAGGTACCTTGCCTTGTTTGCATTGACAAAACTCCAAAATAAAGTCTTCTGCTTGTGTGGTTGTTTTACAAAAATTCCAAAACTATGTATATTTGATTTTCTAAATGCTAAGAAAGAAACCCTTTTAAGTCTCAAAATTGGTATGATCAAAGCCTAGAACAATGGTCTCTCTGAATACAATGAGATTTAGTTTTTCAGTGTTTAGGTTGCATCGATAAACAATACCAAGTGTAAGAAAGCTTGTAAAATCAATAAATATCTCATCATATTTATGCCCTCCAAAATTTCCACCTACTGACCCAATATCAATCAGAAAATTATGAAGCATCTTGCCAAATTGTAAGTCTCCTACTTAGAGAATATACTTAACATCACTTAAGTAACTTGCTAAAAGTTGATTGCCATTGACACTCACAACTGATTCAAGTACATCCTTGTTTGATTCAGGAACATCATCACTCCAAGATTCTGGATGTCTCAAGTCCACTTAATTTTTTTTTGGATTTTTCCAACTGAATATATCTTCAGATTGCTTCGTACCCAAGAAATGATAAAGAATTTATGATTAAGGTTGATATTTGTTTTTGTTCTTGAATCTAGCTCTTCTTGTTCTCTTTATTATCATAGCACCAAGTTATTCATGAAAACTTCACCCACAAAAGAGAATCAGGTTCTATATTTATATCCACTATCCAAATAACCTTGATGTTTACCCAGTCACTACCATTGGAGCTTAAACCAAGTGCCAAGAATTTAACATTATCATAAAAAAAGGATATATTTAAATCAACCATTCCATTATCACTGAGTGTGTTGAGATTGTTGGCGTTTCAATTAGCACCTCTAGAGTGCTTATTGGAAACGGACAGCTATTGCAAGTGTGTTAGTACATGCTCTTCGGATTATAGAGAGGAAGATCTCTCTTTGCTGATTTTCTATGTAAAAAAGTGTACTAAGGTTCCTATCTTTTTTACTCAGCGGCAGGACACAAGGGTGCATAAACACAATGCATTGTAGCTAAGTTTTTCTTTGGTTTCCGCCCATCTTAACTACGACTAACTAGCTTCTAGACTATCCTACCTCCTCAAGATAAACAGAGCATGAGGGCGTAGGAGCGAAATTGATGGGTTGGATCACTTGAATCCACCATCTCTGTAGAATATGGCTGAGGCTCTGAACTCTCGGATATATGCCAAGATAAGGTTCGACACATGTAAACACTTGTTACAGTAAACTGGATCTAAGACTTGCCAAAGAGGAGGAACCCATGTCCGAGGTATAGGCTTGGAAACAACTTATTGGAAACAATAAAGTACGATGATTCGGCTAACATGATTCCTGAGGAGGTGACAACACCTGTCCAAAGTGTAGGCTGAAAAACAACTCATTAAACAACATCACACGATAATGATTGATAACAAAATATCCAAGGAGGTGACGACACCTGTCCGAGGAGGAGATTGAAACAATACACTATTGAAAACAAGACTTTGAAAGAACTCAAGTATTTAGATCAAGCAAGCATGTGCCATCTAATTTATTTCTTCAAGCTTCTTCAAAGAATTACAAAGGCTGGGACAGCAAAGGCATGAAATCATGCACAATTACGATCAACCAACAAACTCTCATCCAAGAGTGAACAAATATGAACAAGCTAACTCTGGCAACAATGGCGCAAAAAAATTTCTTAGCAAATAAAGGTTAAACAAATAATGAGCCCAAGGCTCTTATTTATAGAAACTCAAAGGAGTAGGCAACCCTAAAATCTCCTTCAGTTAACAAACAGTTCTTGCCAATCAGCAAGATTTATTCCTATGTCTAAAATTAGGTGAGAAAGTAGTTAACTGGAAAACTACTTCAGTTAATTGATACTAAACAAGAGTCAAACTGGGAGTCTACCTCAGTTGACTAACACCTAGCTAAAAGTGAACTATAATTACAAATGTGTCTCCAAAAAGACATCCATCTTTTAAGGAGATCTGAGATCCATAAATCGTGGGAGTCAATTAGACATCTTAGATCAGTGGGATCTGACATGCATGATCTGTGGGGATCAAGAGTCAACTTGGAAAGGGGCATCAAGTTGACTTCAATCATATTTATTGCTATTCTGGAGGGTAGGACGTCCTTCTTTGGTGCTTTACACCTCTTTGCCACTGGTCAACAAAGTCGCAATCCGGTCGTTGACCTCTTCGGCCCCCAAGCAATTAATGCTTCTCAAGATGACTCTATGGCGTCTCAGCATTTCTTCGCTTGTCACAAGCTGTTGCTGATAGTTTATGCATTGGACAACTGCTTCATCCAACTAGATAGACATGGCTACAATTTTGGCTAACTTGCAACCATTGGGATCTTCAAGGAACGAACAACAAATGACGTCTTGAAATTGTCTCTGTACCATTCCCAGCTCAATGTATTCTCCTCCCTCATGCAGATATTCTACTTGAGGGAAGGATATTACCAACGTTCTTGCAAAGTTGATAATATTAGCGACAAAGTGTCTATAGTCAATCAGCTCCACTGAATTGGCATCGTAGGCTCTCACCTTGTATGCCAATTCTTCTTTCCAATCAAAGAGATGGCGTTTGTTCTCGATGGTTGTAACTGATTGATATGCTAGTTGTAGATCAGCAGCTGTCGCTTCCTCTCCCGGCCTCTCTTGAGCTGCCTTCAAGTCTGATTGTTGGATATCTGATCGGAGTCCATGTGCTTTGTCCCTCAGCTGGTATGCTTTTGCTAATAGACACCGTCCTTTGACAACAAACTCATCCACTTGACGTCTCAAGTGTTTACCGTATGTGATCAACTGATGATGGTTTCTCTTTGTTGGGAGATCTAACAAATCTTGAGGTAAAGCCGAGGAGTTGGGAGTGTCGTGCATCAAGCTAGAAATGTACATTCTTAATTGACGGTTTTCAGCCTTCAAGGCTGCTTTGTCTTGTCCATCCTTCGTCATTCTTTCCTTGACGCTTGTTGAGGCAATTCCGAGAAGGTCTACCTCCACCTAACGAGTGGTCTTTCCAAGGCTCGCCTTTAATAGCGTGAAATCCTCAACCCTCACATTGTGTATGTCTTTATCTTCAAGTGGGGCAGCAGTCTTTATGACAACCTTGTTCTCTGCATTCCTCTCTACATGTGTCTGCTTCTTTAACTTCTTAGTCGACATGTCTTGAGGGACATGGTCGAACTCTGTGAAGTCAAGCTGATAAGGTCTTTCCCTCTTCCTTCCAAGTGAGCTTTCTAGCCAGATAGAATCCCGGCTAGCTTCGTTGGAAGGAGAAACATAGGCCCCTTGAATGCTGGAAGAACAAGACTATGCCGTGTCGATGCCTCGCAGTGGCGAGTCCAAATCAATGGGACTTTGCGACGTCTGTGATGGTGGTGAATTTGGTAGCTCTATTTCTATCACATGCACCGTTTCAGCTGCAACTGCTTCTGCAATGGGTTCCATCTTTGCAGTGTTCTCAACTGTTTCAGGTAAATTGGTGGTTGTCTCCACCTGTACCTCTTGCTGATTTGTAAAGCAATTCCTCTTCTTCCCCATGTGCTCTCTAAAATTTGCATTCTTTCGGGAAGGATGCTCATCTTCTTTTGTTCGGATCTCTTCCTAGACGTGGAAGGTAGTGTAGACCGAACCGTTGGCGGCTCTGATCGGGGAAGTACTACCTTCCTTGTCCTTTTACTGTCAAGGTAGATTCGACTGTGTCGGACTACTCTACCAGTTTTTTCCTCAATAGATGTACTCTCTTTTGCGTATCAATCTACTTTGCCGAGTGGTTGTGCATCCACTTGATCCGTGAAGAAGGAAGAAAGAATGACTTCTTCTTCATCATCAGATAAGCCCTCGATGTCTTCTGACATGAAATCTGCAATCTGTGAGAGCTTGAATCTGCTGTAGTTTCTTCTTCTCACTTCGAACTTATCTTCGCAATTGACCCAAAAATCCTCTATGAAAGATTCATGTGATGATCTTTGCTCGAGATGTGCTGCGAAGAGTCCTCTTGGATCATATGATGACCTCCTGTCAATGAGGTACTTGAGATTAAATCTCACTATTTCTTGGCTTATCAACCTCGCATCGACTACAGTCTTACATTTGTAGAGTCCCATCTGAATAGGAAAGTTTGCAGCTGACTTCTTCTTTTGGCGAAGGTAAGAGTGAACCTCGGCCAACTGCCTCAGAAATTCCATGAACACTACCTTGTCTGAAGGGTAGCGTAGCATCACGGCAGGGTGGCCATTGTAGCTGTACACGCGTATGTAGGTGAAAGTGGGGAATCGGATGAACCAATTTGCCCAGTCCACCATTGCCGCCTTGGCTACTGGTGAAATACGGACATGCATCTCATGGTCTAGCTCGCGCACGGTGTGCATAGTGAAAAGGTCGTTCATCTTCTTGAAGTGCCTTTCCGCTAGAGTAAGCTCAAGGCGAGGAAAGTATTCTTGGACCTTTTGCACAGCCAAGGTTCCCACAGTGTTTAGTGTTTTGAATTCGCCTTGGAAGGCTATCAGGTATACCAGGTAGGAACACATGTGGAAATGGTGCTCTTCTAGAAACTTGGTAAATTGTTGGTGGAGCGTGTCACTGATCAGAGAGGCCCAGTCGTAATGTTCTTTCTTGCTGATTATTTTGCCAATAATATAGAACATCCATGGCTGGAAGGATTTTCCCTCTTCTTGTCCAGTGACTCTGCTAAGTAGAGTGATTAACACTATGTACTCATCTTTGAATTCTCCTTGCCCAACCAATTTGGGCAAGCTGGTTTTCTTCTCTTTTAACCAATGTTCAACCATTATTAGTGAACACTTGTCCTTTGAAGCCTCAAATGCCTTTCCGCATTTTATCACAAATACAACCTTCCTGGTAGGGCATAGTGGAATTGCAAAACACGTCTCTATGTCCTTCAGCTTTAAGCTGCAAATCACCTTTCCTTCTACTGATAGGATTTCTCTTGTAGTAGGGTTGTAATGCTTTATGCAAGCAGTTACAAGCTCAATGCTCTGTAAAGTGATTGGAATGGATGCAGCTTGGAATAAGTCGGACTCTTCAATGTTCTGCAATGTAATCTGGTTCATGCCCTCCAAGTCCTCAGAATTGACTTCTGGGTTTTTTTGCCATAAGTCAGTGTCAATCGTCTTTAGATGATCATGGTACAAGACCGTCTTGGTCTTGTATTGTACCTGGGAGTACTGCATTCTACAAGACTTAAAGATTGACTGGGCACTTGACCTTGTTCTGACACTTTCCCGAAACCCTTAAATATAGCGCTTGCCGAGAAGTATTTTTTCGAAAAAAAGCTGGCACGTGGGTTTTGTTCGTGCTTGGGAGCTAAACAAACTCAGTTCCTTGGATTTTTGATTTAGAGGCTTTTCCGGAAAGATCCCTAAAAATAGGGGCAGCAACTTTGTTGATGCTAGCAAATCTGAGAAGATGGGTTTCGCTAGAAAAATGCGCTAATCATACCCAGTTGGTCAAATCTGAGGTAATCTATCATTTCCTGTGACATGCAAAGAATTATAGACAAAAATAGAGGAAGTAAACAAAAGGTGGATTGGAAGTTATAAACTGCCACTTTGCAATAATCTGCCTCTGGAAACAATCCTCGGAGAAGAATACTTTTACTACCACTGATTTTCAGAAATATCGAAGATCCGTCCAAAACCTCTACCAGATCTTGAAAATGTGTTCTTGGGAGCTATTTGTTGTTTTATCCTTCAACCTGCAAAAGAATAATGAAGAATGGGATGCCTAGCAAGAATATATGATGATTTGAGTTGAGATCCACCAAGTATAGATGCCAACTCGTGATTTAGGTCTAATTTGGAGTTCCAAAAGGTGATTTCCACTAATTGTGGAGTGTTTGGCCTCTTTTTGCCTCCAAATTTGCTAACTCAAGTCAACATTTTTGCTTTGACTTCCTTTAGGCATCCATCCTTGGAGTTGATCCTTTTTTGTCAATTTTGCAAGTTGAAGTGCCTCCGTTTGATCTTCGATTCTGGCTGCTCAGTTGATCCTTGGCAATGGTTGGCAAATTTGTTGTCGAGATGAGGTTGATCTGATGAGATATGCCAGGGAGTGATCAACTCAGAAAACTGAGTTTGGACCTCCAGAATGAAGGGCGCCTTTCCTTGAGAGGGACGCTTTTGACAATGCCTTAGTCAATTTTCATTGGTTGTTCATTGTTTTGACCTTTTCAGACCCTCCGTGCTTCGATTTGACGTTCTTGTTGATAGATGAATTAGATGACTCTACTTGACAAGGCGTTGGGTAGCCAGCTCAGCTTTGCACAAGATGACTGACTTATTAGCTGATGAAAGTGAGTTTAGGTCCTTGAAGTTCAAAGGTGCCCCTGGCCAGCAGGGGCGCCTTTGACCTTTTGACTGGTTTTGACTGTGTTCTAAACTGCCTGCTTTGATCTTTGTCATCAGGTGATTCAGCTGTCAAATGTCTTTGCTGACCGTCTAGTTGACGAGATTGATCATAGCTGAGAAAGTCATCCTAGGAAGCAATAAAGATTTCGGTTAAATCTGAATGCCTTAAAGAAAGCGCCTTTCTTCAAGAGGGACGCTTTTGGCAATGCCTTAGCCAGTTTCTAGCTTGTCTTTTCAGTTCTTCAGTTCTGGCTTTTTCTGCTTGATCTCAGCTAGTGATCGTTTGGCGTGTCCAATGACTGTGTTATCAAATTGATCACGTAGTTGGGAGGAAGCTAGAAAGACATCGTGTATGAAGCAGCTAGTGACAGGTTCATCTAGTACCTTGAACTAAGGGGCGCTTTTAGCTTGAAGCTCTTTGTTTCAACATCTTTATTGTTGATAGATTCTCCATACTTTGCTGATGGTTGGCCGTTGATCTCTGAATTAGATGATCTGACTGATGGTTGCGTTGTCGAGACATCACGAACACAAAGGAGATGACTGAGCTGAAGATGCAAAGTGATTATGTTTGCCCTCTGAGATCCAAGGGCGCCTTTCTTCAAGAGGGGTGCCTTTTTGACCTATAGATTGGGTTTTGCCTTGGTAGAAAAATGTGGAGGTTTCAAAGTTAGCCAAATTTTGGCTTTTTTCATTTTGAGAAACTCCCTCGTTATAACAGCATCTTTTTGACCTTTTTCGCCATGGCTTCTTCGTTGGAGCTTTTGAGGTTTAGCTTTCATCCCCTAGTACTAGCCAATCTGCCATTAATGGTTGCGGAGCTCCTAACTTTGTTCTTGAAAAATGAGAATAGACCCACCAGAGTAAAACTTGTCTTTTGATGATTCTGACTTGATTAGTGTGATCGTGAAGTCAATTAACCCTATCAAAATCGTTTTCAATCATTTTTGGGAAGGTCCTATTTTTAAGGGTTTCCCTAAAAATAGGGGCATAAAACCCTAATTTTCAGATTTTCAGAATTTTAACCATAGGTTCCTTGACAGAAACCCACAAAGACTTCATGTTTGGTTTGACCTAAAACATACTTTCGACAGAATTTTTACATTGTTTAGCTCAATTTAAGCAAAATGCCAAAAATTTCATTTTGGGTACAATAGAGATCAAGTGAGACCTCTACTTTTGCTTCCATATTATCTTTGCTAAAAAGGAATTAGTAATATATGCAGCCATACAACCCGAGGAAATGTGTTATGAACTCTCACTCGATGGCCCACCTTCAGCACTCCTTATAAATCTTCTAGAGAACACTTCAGTTCCAAAGAAATGGAAACTGTCTATAGTGGGGTCACTTGATTTGACTTTGTTATATATTTTTTATGAATTTTTCCACTGTTTTCTAATCTAAGATAACCGAAGTGCATTAATTTTGAAGACAGTGCTGCATAGGCTGTCTTCATAGTTTTTCTCTGTCATCCTTCGTTCATATAAACTTCTTCAAGATTGCATATTTTTGTATCTAGTTATGTTTAGTTTAGAGCACAAGAAGAAATGGAGAGTTACATTTGTTTCACTGTCGGTGTTTAAGGTTATTTCAGTTTTCTCTATATTGGCTCTTCAAATTCAGTATTGATTAAGCTTCCATGTTTATGAATGAGATGTAGTTGTGATTTGTTAACAGAATGGCTTATTTTTTCACAAAAAAATGCCACATCCATGCTTATATATAGTTCCCATGTAAGTCACTAGCATAAATCTTTTCTTTCTAATTATATTAAGCATTAGAATTTGAAGATTGTGTAGCTGGTTCTATTTGGGCTAATGTTGTTTAAGTTGACAATATCACATTTAAAAGAGTGCTGAGAAAAAAATCAATGGAAGACTTCTCCGGTGTGCCATATGTGCTATCTTTGCTCAACTGTATGCTCTACACTTTGTATAGGATGCCACTGATAAGCTTTGGGTTTGAGAACATACTTGTATCCACAGTTAATGGAGTAGGAATCATTCTAGAGTGTTGTTATATCTTTATCTCTCTAATATTTGCTCCACCTAAGACCAAGGTATTCATAACACCTAATTGGGTATGGATACCAGAAGAGATAAAGATGATCTTAGATACTTTTTGAGAGGAAAATATGGATAACATAGACAAGCCTTACATAATGAGATCTTGAATTTTATCTATACCCAATTAGGTGTTTGTAATTTTATGTGAATGCAAGATCTCAATATGTAAGGCTTGTCTATGTTATTCGTGTTTTCCTCTCAAAGATCATCTTCGTCTCTTCTAGTATCTATACCCAATTAGGTGTTATGAATACCTTGGTCTTAGGTGGAGCGAATAGCAGATATATAAAGATATAACAGTCCAAAATGACTCCTACTACATTAATAGTGGAGACAAGTGTGTTCTCAAACCCAACGCTTATCAATGGCGTCCCATAGAAAGTGTAGAGCATACAATTGAGCAAAGCTAGCACATATGGCATGCTTGAGAAGTCTTTTGTTGATTTTTTTCTCTAACACTTTTCTAACATGATACTATCACCTAAACACCATTAGCCCAAATAGAACCAGCTGCACAATCTTCAAATTCTAATGTTTAATATAATTAGAAAGAAAAAATTTATGCTAGTGACTTACATGGGAACTATATAGAAGCATGTATGTGGCATTTGTTCACAGCCATTTTGTTAACAAATCACAACTACATCTCATTCATAAACATGGAAGCTTAAGCGATACTGAATTTGAAGAGCAAATAACCTAAAACACTGACTGTAAAACGAAGCAACTCTCCATTTCTTCTTGTGCTTTAAACTAAACACAACTAGATAAAAAGTATGCAATCTTGAAGAAGTATATATGAAGGGAGGATGATAGAAAGAAAAACTATGAAGACAACCTATGTAGCACTGTCTTCAAAGTTAGTGCACTTCAGTCATCTTAGATTAGAATACAATGGAAAAATTCATAAACAATTTAAGTGCTTTCTACCACTTTCATGAGCTTATTTAAAGATGAAAAGTTCAGGAAAGCAATGGGTGGAATAGGAAGAGGATTGTCATTTTGTGGTTGTCCCTTCAGTTCCAAAGAAATGGGAATTGTTGGAATGCACCTTTTACATAAGACCGTCCCCACATAGAGTGAGCCCTCGGAGCAATCTCAGGAAATAAAATTATCAAAGGCTACACTAGGTTAATTTAATATTCAAAGATTTCTTAGACACAATGGCCTTTGGGTACGTTCAAGATTACCTGCTCACTCACTCAGTCTATATCATCAGAATCATCATCAAAATATAGGTAAACTAATATATATATATATAAAAATGTCGAGAGATATCTTTTTCATGGTGTCTATTTTTTAATCAATTTTTCAAATAAAAGTGTAATAGATGTATTGAGAAGGATATCTCTCGACATTTTTATATATATTATTAATAAATATATATATATGCTAGTTGTATATCATTGTAATATCTTATGTATTTGTTTATGAAGAGTAAAAAATAATGTAAAATATAGGAGAATATCTTATTTGAAAAGCAATCTTGGATACCAAATTGGGCATGCAGTGCTTGTGGAATCAGGGTGAAGGTATTAACTGTTTAGATTGGGTTGGAGGGCCATTATTATGAGGTGTGGCATTGAATATTTTTGGACTGTGTTGGTGGATGCCATGGGAGGCACTACTAATTTAAATATCTCAAATGGCTATATGGAATGTATGGGCTACTTTTGGTGCTAAGTTTTTCCCTTTGAGATGTTCACTGCCCGACATTGGTACAAGAGAGAGATTGAGATGATGCAAATTTGTAGCAAATGGTGAACCAGAGGTTCTTTGTAGTAGATAAGCATGGCATGTGTGTTGAAAGTAAACTCTCGATGAGCTCAGCGGTATTGTATAAAATAAATAAACATCTGGTGTAAATTAAGTGGTACAAATAATTATATAGAGGAATAGATAAGAGTAAGCTTCCCTCCGAAAGAAAGATAAGTAGAACTTTTTAAAAAATCACGAAAAATTGCTTCCATTACGTAAACTATATTTTAAACGTTTGTGCAAGGCTTTTAAAAAAGCTCTATCTGTTATGGATGTCTATAGAATTTCAGTGAAAATCAAGATGTAAGGTGACATTTCAAAGAAAACCCTTTAACCCGAAAGCCCGGGAGAGTTGAAGAGGTTCAGGAATATATAGCATTTGGTTCTCAAAGGTAAATTCAAAAGCATCAACAAAAATTTTGAGCCCATGGCTTTTGGAGCAAAACAAAGATAACCTATTTTAGCTCTGTTGTTTTTCTCATAAGTTCAAACAACACCGAGATGAAAAAAAGTACCAAAAAGAGCTAGAATAGTATACAAATCTTATAAGTAGATCAAGTCAGTAATAATGCTTACAGATGCTTCAAACGAATCTTCAGACTTTGTAAACGTGGAGGAGACAAATATATTGACGGTCTGCGAAAAGGCATTGGGAATAAATGGTTTGAAGGTGATAGCAGCCTTGTGTACAATGGCAGACACGGCAACACTAATAACGGTGGCACAGACCAGAATAAGGACTACATCCTTCCCATTGTGCTTGTGGTTCAGGCTTGTCATTCTTCCTAACAACAATTACTACCGTTTACACCCAAATAGGATTAACAAAAGCTGCTACAGATATTTTTGTTATGTGACTTGCGAGATCCAAACCCAGGACGCGTGGACCATACAATAAAATCCCAGGAATAGTAAAGACAAATGGATGAAATCTGGCTGTTTAGATGAGGCGTTTCACAGTGAGAGTGACAGTTCTTTATAATTCTAAATCCTTCACAGTGACAGTTGGGTTTTCCACAATGCTTAAGCGACAGAAAATAGTTCTATTCACTTATAACACTTTACAGAGATTCATCAAAGATAAAGGAATGAAATATTTAAATTTGCAAATGCATGACAGATCATTTTGCCTTTAGGCTTTGAATAAAATGAAGCTATATGGGTATTGATTCTTATAATAGTTCTAACTTAAAAATGTTTATAACAAAAGAGATCTTGCACAAGATTGTCGCTATGCTTCCTCAATTGCAAGCTGATCGTTAAATTACTGGATCCTCAAAGAGCTGCGATACTCCTATGCTCGCAATGTCCCTGATGCTGGCTACAACCTGCATTTCACCATTACAGTCAATATTTTGAAGCTCTATTGTCACCGGCCTCTTTACCATTGAATGTCTAAGCCTCTAGTTCAACCAACATTAAGAACTCACTTCGTAATTGTGAAAATTCTATTGGAGTTATTGATTATTAATCTCTTATTACTGTCGAAAATTAATTTACAGTAGATGGGGAATTTTATTAAACTTTAACAAATCAAGAGATACATAAATTGCTTGTCTCTTACTAATTTCTCTGGCTGAAATGCCACTAATGTTGTCTCCAACGCTATCATTGCACCTTTGCTATCACTGCAAAACTATTTGCTTTCACTGCAAATTTTATTTGTTATCATTGCAAATCTTTTTCAAGTGTATATTCTTCAAATGTCCATTGATCCCCTTTTATACTATTCTCATTGAAAAATCAATGATCATGATTTAATCTCAATAAATGCCTAAGATTAATTAGACTCTAACAAATTGATGCAGAGCAAGAGGATTCACAACTCAACCTTCCATTTATTTCACAACTTTCATAAAGTTATTCATCTCAAAGAATTATTAAGTACATTCTAGATTACATTAGAAACATAACCATGGTAGCCCACAAATTAATGCAATGAACAGTCATTAATAACTTCTACAAAACAAATAATAAAGCCAATCGCTTCGGTGAGCTTTAAGATAACATAATTATAGACCTCCTTTCCAATTTTTATGAAGATCCAATGGTTGAAAGTAAAGTTATTTTATTTTTCCCAAAACTGCAAACCTTAGGTAGTGTTCAAACCTGCCTTCACCAAAATAGTCATAACTTCCACAAAACTCAATAAAATTCAATGAGACAAAAATAATTGGAAACTAGAAACAGAGATCTTTCCATCAATATATAATAATCCATTATTTGAATCCATACTAGTCCGTACAAATCACAACTTCAACCTGAAAACAATGTAGAAATCATAAAATGCACACCAAACTTGAGGTTGTCATTCATCAAACTTCACAAATAATGTCTCCAACCTCCCAATTCGAGTTTTGGAGGGTGTACTTATACATTTTCAACCAAAACCAACTATTTTCAACCACCTTTTAACTAGTTTGTTGACAAAACACCTTAATGACATTTTTGACAAGTTGCTTGACAACTTTTACAATTTTCTACAATATGGAACAACTTTAAACATTATTTGATAAATGAATTCAAATATGACTTACTAAGACTCAAACACCTATAAAATGGTTTGATAAACCTTGTTATAAGACCCAATACATAAAATAGAGCAACTATTTACAAATGGCCTCATGGAGGCTTGAAAGCAACTTGGTGCTCTTGCACCACAAACTCTAACTAACTAGTTTCTAGAAGTCTTTAGAAGAATCAATTAATTAATTAATTATCTCTAACTAACTCTTTTTTAGAAGTTTTTTAGAAAAATCAATTAAATAAATAATATTTTTTGGGTTTGGAGACACCTGTCCAAGCTACCTAAATTAACACTCCCTCTTAGCGAGGAAGGTGTTTTGCATGACACAACATATCTCTGAAGAAGATGAAATTTGCCTTCCCCAATGCCTTTGTCAAAATGTTTACTACATGTTGATCTGTAAGTATATACTGCAGCTAAATAATCCTCCGTTGTACACAATCCTTGATGAAGTGATACCTGATGTTTATATGCTTAGACCTATCATGAAACACCGAGTTCTCAGACAACCTTATGCAACTTTGATTGTCACAATGTATCACCGTAGTCTTAACCCTCTGACCAAACAAGGCTACCAACAACTTCTGAAGCCATATCGCCATGCTAGTTGTTATGTATTTAGCCTCTACAAAACTTACAACCACAAACTTTTGCTTCCTGTTGTACCAAGAGACAACTCATAATCCCAAGCTGAAGCAGCACCCTGAAGTGTTTTTCATGTCTACAATATTGCTTGCCCAATCTGTGTCAGTATAGCCTATCAACCTGATACCATCACCTCGAGCATATCTAATCCCATACTCGATTGTACCACGCAAATACCGCAACACATGTTTTGTTGTTGTCCAATGCACTCTCTTTGGCTCAACCATGAACTAACTAAGAGAGTTTACTGCAAATGATATATTTGGCCTGATGTTGACCAAATACATGAGAGACCCAATCAACTATCTATATGAGGTGGGGTCTACATCCTTCTCCTTGGATGTGTCTACCTTCTTCCAATTTGTGATCATAGGAGTAGACATGGCTCTACAATCCTTCATCTCGAACTTTCTCAAGATTTCGATGCAATATTTCCCTTGTCCAAGGAAAATATCTCCATTTGTTTGTTATACCTCCATGCCTAGAAAGTGGTGCATAAGCCCCAAATCCTTCATCTCGAACTTTGTTGCAAGGTCCCTCTTGCACTCCTCTATGAGCCCCAATGAACCTGTTAAAAACAAGTCGTCCACATATAGAACAAGAATGAGAACCTCACCCCCAACCACCAAGTAGTAGAGGTTAGCATCCGCCTCACTCTTCACAAAGCCCATTCCCTGCAAGTATCTATCAATGCGTTCATACCATGCCTTGGGAGCTTGCTTGAGTTCGTACAAAGTTCTCTTCAATCTGCACACGTGGGTTTCGCTATTGTGTGCTACAAAGCCCTCTGGTTGTTCTATGTATACCTCCTTTGTCAACTCACCATTAAGAAATTTTGTCTTGACATCCATCTGATGGATCTACCATCCCATTTGTGTTGCAAGTGAGATCATGGTTCGTATAGAAGTATACCTGGCCACTAGAGTGAATGTCTCCTCATAATATATTCCCTCCTTCCGAGAGAACCCCTTGGCCACGAACCTTGCCTTGTATTTCTTGATGCTACAATTTGCATCGTGTTTGATCTTATAGATCCAGTGTGATCCAACCACTGCCTTATCTGTCGGTCTAGGCAAAATCTCACATTATTTTGCACTATTGAGGTATATTCCTCAACCATCGCATCTCACCACACCTGCTGATATGCATCCTCTTGATAGCTAGAAGGCTCGCTATCTACCAATTGACTAACTAATGCCATATAGTCATTATACTTGGTTGGTTTTCTCTGCTATCTATTACTCGTCCTAGGAGCTCCCACAAACTCTTGAGTATCTCTATATGTCTGTTGATCCTCACGATTCCTGCTGCCAATTGTAGAGGATGAAGTATCAACCTCCATGTCTTCCTAATGCATCTTTTGGATCTGTTGCATCTGTTGCTCCATACTCTGCAAGCTCTCAACACCTGAACCTGTGCTAGTACTAGTAAATGTACTAGAGCTTCATTGTCTCGGATCCGATTGCACGATCTTTGGAGCTCTTGTTGGCTGCTCACTCTGATCATCTACTAAAAAATCTTTAGACCTTATAAATGCCTTGTCCTCCATGAACTTGGCATCACGCCTAACTATAATCCTCTTGGCCCTTGGAATAAATATATGATATGCCTTTGAGGTTTCACTGTACCCCACAAAGTAACCTCTTTCTACAATTTGATCTAACTTGGAACGTGTAGCCCGTGGAATGTGACAATATGCCAAACTCCCAAATATCTTGAAGTGGCTGACATCTGGCTTTTTTTCTGAGAATGTCTCTTTTGGTGTCATCTTGCCCAATACCTTATGTGGAACCTTGTTATGTATGTATATTTTTGTACTGCATGCCTCTACCCATAAGTAGCATGGCATATCCTAGTCATACAACATAGCCCTTGTTGCCTTCGATATAGAACAATTATTTTTCTCAGCAACCCCATTCTGCTGCGGGTTGTAAGGAACGGTCCATTCTCTCTTGATTCCTTCCCTGGTACAGAACTCCTATAACTCTTTCCCTTTGTACTCGCCTCCATTGTCTGACCAAAGAACCTTTATCTTCCTGCCTATTGAGTTCTCCACAAGAGCTTTGAACTCTTAGAAACAAATGAAGACCTCATCCTTGGTCTTCAAGAAGTATATCCAAGTCTTCCTAGAGAAATCATCAATAAAAGTAACAAAGTACTCGTATTCTCTGAGAAACTTCGTCGACATTGGTCCACATATGTCTGAATGTACTAGATCAAGAACACTCTTGGATTTGGTGTCACTCCTTGGAAAAGCTGCTTTCACAAACTTCCTTAATACAAATAAATCATCATGCTCTGTACTCACCTCTGGAACACCTGTCACTGTCTCACGAAACAATTTAAGTGTTTCATGATGTATATGGCCCATCCTCCTATGCCATAGCTTTTTTTGATCTCTAGAATTACCGTTGCTCATCAGTGTCTTATGAGTATCAAACTGCAATCTATAAAGTCGGCCACTCCTAACTCCAATAGCTATGGATGATTTCCAATCTTTATGTTTGATTAACACATTTGCCCCTCTAAAGAGTACATTGTAGCCTTTATCTTGAAAGACAGATACAGAAATCAAATTCATAGTCAAACTTGGCACATGCAACACATCATGAATCAGAATCAACTTGTCATTCTCCCTTTTCCTGCTAGGGCAACGGTTTCCTATTTTGCCTCACTTTTCTGACTCTTACTACTAGTTCCACTTACAAGACTTAGTCTAAGCTCCTCCTGAGTGAAGTCACTCCATAGTTGATCCCAACTTGGTAAGGTGTCTCATCCATTAATAATTTGAACAAAGACATCTCACTGCTTAGTAAACCCATTCAGGGTTATTCGTACTAGCTCGTCATCATTTGGTTTATCTCCAACAACTTTCAACTCATCCTTGACAAGTCTAAGCCTAGTGAGGTAACTTGTAGCGTCTTATCCCTTGTTCATCAAGGTATTCCTCAACTTTTCTCTGAGAATCGGCTTCCTGTTAGTGGTAGCATTCTGGTACAGATTCATAATGGCGTCCCACATCTTCGTTGTATCTAACTCTGCGATACGCAGAACAATATGATCCTTAACACTATCAAGAATCAACATCTTCACCTTGGCATCTTCCTTCTTATATGCTAAGAGTTGTGTTGGATCTGTAGGTACAGCTACAACATTGGTCACATATTCCTTGATACCATTCTCTTCCAACAATAAAGAAATTTTGGCTTTCTAGACACCAAAATTTGAGGCTCCATCAAATCTGTCCTGATCTCTTAAACCTATTGAGGCCATCTCAAAATAATAATAATAATAATTTTGAAGAGGTAGAACTAGGTTTTATAAAGCCTCGAATTTTCCTTCATATACCTGCGTTGAGCTTTTTTTGTCCTCAGATCAACTCTAATACCATGTGAAAATTATATTGCAGTTACTGATTATTAATATCCTATCTATATAGATTATTTGACTGTCGAAAATTAATTCACAACAAATATTGAAAAATAATACAACTGCAACTTCACAAATAAAACCACAGGAATAGAGAAGAAAACATGCAAAATAATAAACACAATATTTTGGACAAATTGTCCCTGGAAAAACCTCAGAGGGAAAACCAGTACTGCAGATGAGGAATTTTATTAAACTTTAGCAAATCAAGAGATACATAAACCGCTTGCCTCTTACTAGCAGAGCTTTGGCCATATTCTTCTCTAAATTTTTTTTCCTCAATTTCTCCTGTTCAAATTCCACTACTGCTGTCTCCAACACTATCACTGCGCCCTTACTATCATTGCAAAACTATTTGTTTTCATTGCAAATCTTTTTCAAGTGTATATTCTCCAAATTCCCATTGATCCTCTTTTATACTATTCTCGTTGAAAAACCAATGGCCGTGATTTAATATCAATCAATGGCTAAGATTAATTAGACTCTAACAAACTCTAACTAATTGGTTTCTAGAAGTCTCTAGAGCAATCAATTAATTAATTATCTCTGACTAACTCCTTTCTAGAAGTTTCCAAAAAAAATAATTAAATAAATAATATTTCTTGGGCTTGGAGACACCTATCCAAGCTACCTAAATTAACAGTAACACCCTCCAGAAAAACCTATTACAAACAACAGATTACAACATGAAGGACAAAAGAACTTCGTATATATGGCTGACACACTCTGTGAAGTGTATAACTCATACCTAAAACCACTCCAGACAAGATGGTGTAGAGAAAGATGATGGTAATGTCACTTCAATTCCAATGCTCCCATAAAAGCAAAAATATAACCTGAGATTGTCGTGGAAAGATTAAGGCTATGGAAGTTGTTGTTGCTTCGTCACCCCTTCAGCTGACTAATCCTTCCTCCTGCAAAACTTCCAATCTGTCTTATGCATTTTCAAAGTTCCTTAATAGACATGAAGTGCAAAGTTTATTGCCACCAACGATCGGTTACATTCTCTTGTCTCTTCGAGTTCCACCTTCTCCCTTACAGTCTCATCCACTTCCATTCCTATCTTGTCTATTACAATCTCCTCCACTTCCATGTTGACTACCAACAATCCACGTCAAAATATTTGCCAAGGAGGTCATCATTCAAACAAGTAATGTGTAGTTTGCTATATGAACCATTATATAAGGCCTAAATTTTATGGTCATATGAGATATTTAGGCTTTATTTGTAAAATATAAATATAAATTTTAAGAAGACTGTATCAAATTAGAAGGAGATTTCTATTAAAAACATAACTCGGACTTGATAACAACCATCATGGAAAAGTTTGTTTAACAAACATGATAAATCAATCAAATACAAAAAGTTATTATAGTTAGTTTAGAGAAGTAACATATGAAATTTATTGATGGATTCCATTTACATAGAAAATAATAGGTAAACAAAAATCTACTATAGTTAATGTGGAGATGTAAAATTTGGTGTAATAAAACTAAATAAGTAAAAAAGCATTGCATAGGATGAAATAATCCCACACTTTATTAGTGAGTGACACTAATTTTGATTATAAAATGACTAAGTAATATAACATCATGCTACTTTTTACATCTCATGTAACAAAATGTGTTATTTTATTTTGGGAAATATTGTTCCCTATAATATAACAATAATAAATGAGAATGATCATAGTGAATGCCACCACTCAGCCCTACAAGAAAACTCCCTAGTTACAACAAAGGTAGTAATTGCACTCCCACCATTGTCACATATCAAGCTCACCACCACCACATCATTGACATCATGTATTATATAATATACATTATTATTAATACACAATATTAGAATTTCTAAATACAAAAATTACTAAAATTTGAAGGTCTATTGAATGAGATAATTACCTTGGGAGGTGTGAATGGTGAAAAAGATAATATGTTGTGGCCCTCATATCAAAAATCCTCCCTCATCCATAAAATTCTCTTTCTCTAAAATTTATATAATGGTTAAGGCTAGAAAGTATGAAGAGTGGATAATTTTAATATCCTCATGAGCATAACAATGATTGATCTATGAGGAATTGAGTGTCCCTCATATCAATGTTGTGTACCTAAATATCAATGTGCTCTCTTAAACAACCTTACGTCTAGATATGAGATAAAAATAGTCACCCATGTTCAATCTAAACTAGGGTACATATGGGGGATGAAACTAGTATATTTCATTGGCATGGATGATCACAAACTCTACTTGAAAATCAAGCATGAAAATTTTAATACACCATAAATGAGTGCAAACAAATTATAATGATGATAAATGTTTTACCTTGGAAATGGGTGGAGATGTGTCCTTTGTGGCCTTCTTTCTAGCCTCCATCATCAACTACTCACTTCACTAATAAATATAAAGGTTTCCATGAGAATGTAGTTGTTGATTACACAAATACGTGTAATTTATATCCTATGAGCATTGAAATACGTTTTGTAGTAACTAATAAAAAAATATGAGGGTGGTTGGGATGTATACTCAACACTCTATTCATGGGGTGGTTGTAATAAAACTTGGAGTGGCCTCCTCCATATTGTTTTTTCCTTGTTCTTTAGGAACTAACAGAGGAAAATATCATCATTTGTGTCCTAGTCAATATATTTTAGGTCACAATTAGTATACTATGATGAACATAAATAAAAAATAAATTATATTATAATATTGACAATAGTAAATGGTTGTACCTCACTACCCTCTACACTTGATAAATCATGCCTCCTAACTTCGATGAGTGACATTTTTCCTCTTCTCCATGTTTTGTTCACTAGCCTAAGTAGACATGGTGATAGTAATAGTACAATGAGCCTCCTTTCTCAAGTTAAAAATATAAATTACCCCTTCCTTAGCCATGGATTTTTTTCTAAAGATATCTCCTTTGAAGTAAGATTTAGCTCTTAAAAAGGAAATATATAAGTTATTTATCAATCTCCCTCTACATGATTTTCATAGGCTTTGATTTTTTATTCTCATTTTCAAGTCAATCAAGTTCCATCTATGGGATAGGAAGCCTCCCATGCTCAATCATATATCATTTTCTAAATCTATTCAAGGCTCAAAATGGTTGACCCCCATCTTCTAAGTGAGCCTCATAAGGGGGGATACAATATTATTCAAGTGCCTTATTTTGCATACAAGTGACAATAATCTTGTACTCACTAGTAAGACATGCAAATGCAAAATTAGTATTAACCATTCATGTCAAGTTCACACACAAAAAAAATATTAAATTTTAGTTGATATTGAAAGGAAATACTACTTAGGAGGTTACCTTATTTAATATCTCTATCATGTAGTGGGCCCTCCTCAACACTCTTGCAAATAGCAAAGGTTCCAACCTATAAAATAGAAATAATTTTTTCAAAAAAGAAAAAAGAAAACTATTAAAATAATTATTACATATATTATAAAGAATTTTTTTATCAAATAATATGTCATATAGTTTTGTTTGAAGGGCCCCAAAGTAATAGACTCAACACAACTAGCTAGAGTAAGTTGCTCTCCTCAAAGTGAACTATAGCATAAAGATCTTATAAACAAGATTAATCACATAAAATGTTAAGTACTATTGCATTTATTAGGGACATTTAACTGAACAAATTAAAAAGTGATTCAAGATTTGGAAAGTAAAGTATACCTTGTGCAAAATGTTTGAGTGCAATGATGATAATTCAAGAAAAGGAATGGACTCATCTGTAGTAGCAAGTATTTCAATCTCACTCCCTAAGGCACCCACACTTTTTGCTTATCTACAAAAATTGACAAAGTGTGTAATTAATTTAAGATATAATATTTGATAAATAAATTCAAATTAATAGTAGATATTAATGACACATTTTTTAAAGTAGCAAATATGCCACTTCTACATAAGTTTAACAAAGTATGCAACCTATGCCTATCCATAGAATAAATCATGCTTTTGCATAAATTGGTACTCATCATCATTCTCCTATCCTCCACATTATTGGTGTCAAATGGATAAGTATTGTTTATTTTATTTCATGTGAAAAATAGAAATCATAATCAATTAATTGGATATATATCATAAAAAATTGATTTAAAAGTGCAAAAATAGTTAATATAATTAAATACAATATGTGAGTCCTCATTGAATATCTCATGGGTCTAAGAGTGGTCTATCAAATATCCTTTTGATATAATATGTCCCTCTAAGTTAAAGATAAATATGTCAAACTTGTGGCTTGAAGATGCACATAGTTCAAACTAACTAATTGAAACTTATCGAAAGCATTGGCCTAAAAAATAGAACTATGTAATAAATTAAGAAATATTACACCCATCCATAACTATAAGAATTTTGAATTATCAAGCATATCATTTGCTTGGATTAAAATGTACCTTCAATCAATTGGGTAAATAATCCACTATAATTCATATGATAACTTAATGTATGCATTGTACACATATGAAATCAACAAGAAATTTGATACTTTAAAGGGAAGGATATAATTGGATATGCAATCACTCAATTAATATGAAAGTTATCATTGTAAGAAGAAAATTATATGAAATCTTCGTAACTTTCTCAAGATTAACACTAATATTGACTTCACAATGCATATAATTTTTTGCAAAATGACTATCTCAAGTTTTCATGTTTAAAATTTTATACAAGTTGTTTACAAAGTATACTAGAGTAGAATTTTTTATATTTTTCTTCATTATAATTTAGAGTGATCAAATATAGTTCAAAAATAGCTCAACATTTTTTGTATCTTTACATTACCACTAAGTGACTTGTATATGTTTGTAAAATGATTTATAATAAAATTTTAAATATATGGTTGGAAGAATTTTTAAGGGACTTTTAGGTAATTGTAGAATGAGATTTATAAGGAATTAAAAAATTATATGAAAATGTGAGTTAGATTTTTCTTATGAGTTCTACAACACCAACTTTAATAACATTCATCTTTAATCAAACATCCAAGCTAGATTTAAATTCATGGTAGAGTTATATTTATGGACCCTTGTTATCAAAAACAATTGGCATTGTATAGTCATGTTGAGGGATATTCATTTATAATTTCACCCATGGAATAAAATTTAAAATTATGAATCAAGCTTGCTTCACATAAGGTAGTGGCATACTCTTATTCATCTACATGATAATATAGTTTGTATGTAGCATGTTTGGCAAGGATGATCCTAATTCTATGGTTAATCCATGTCTTCTAGAGAATTTAGTATCTAATAAAAATCCCCTTCCACTATTCCTTGACAAATGTTGATACCTCATTCCAAAGATCCTATTTAGTAAAGTGTGTATAAGGAGTGTATCCATGTTAACCCTCAATGTAAGGACACACTTGGGTGATTGAAATATGGACATATTCCAAGTAGGATCATGTTACAATTACAAGTACCACAAGAGAGGTTCCATAAGTATATATCAACAAGTAATATATAACAATGAAAAATATACAACGTAAGATGTAAACATGTAACATAATTGTATGATTAAGCTATAATATAACTGTTTTCTTTCATAGAAAATTAAATAATTAATTTTCTTATAAGGTATATCTTACCTATAAATCTTTATCGAAAAATTAATTTCATATGTATTAATAATTGTATAGGCGTGAATTTGCACCCCTAATACAAATTCCCCTCTACCCCCTTACACTTTAGAAAACCTAAGGCGGAGGCTTAATTCCACTTAAGCTCGCTGCTCACATTCCACTTGGCGTCTGCTTTGTGTGTCAGTGGGGGCGTTTATGTCGGGGACGCCCGTGTGGCGCACTTACGTCCCTGGTAGATTCTTGCGGCTGAAGACTGCAGAGGCGTTACACTTCCTATTGGGAGTCGAAGTGCAACGCCCCTCTTCGGTTGGCCAACCCGAATATGGTCTTTTTTTATCCTTTCCTTCATATTCTTCATCCATTCATCCATTGTTCTCTTCAGCAGAATTTGGGAAAGATCATTTGAGCACTTTCTCCATTCCATTCACTCACTTCAAGCTTTGTAGTAGCACTTCACACTCCATAGCAGCAATCCACTACTCCCTCACTCTGATAGTGCAAGCATAGGACAAACACCATTGCAGCAGAGGCTTGAATTCCTCTCATTTTCTCATCCACAAGTCTTGAGCACTTTGGACGGAGGTGGTAAGCTCCTCTTATCTTCTTTATCATTTTTGGTTGAGTAAGCACGTACTATTTTGTAGTGTCTTTTTTTTACGTAGCTTGTATTCTCTTCTTTATCATTATTTCTATCATTGCAAACTTGGTTGTTTGTGGAGGTGGAAACACCAAAACAAAGGTCTGACTAAGGCAAACCCCAAAATAGCCCCAACATTTTCTCATTTTTTCTCTACAGGTGGAGAGATCTTGAAGCAACCTAGCGAGAGGATTGTTGTACGAAATCATCTTCATCATCCTTGTGGTAATATATATTTCCTTTATCACGTTCGTCTTTACGTTTCACTCTTCTTAATCTCATTTTGTCATTCTAGAAACTTGTAAACTAGGCTGGTAGTCCTTTCTTAAGGATTAAACCTCGTCTATCTGGTTTTTTGGTCGTATGGACGCCATCGCACCTATAAGATGCCAGCGCGCTGCGCTTTCATCCTGAAACCGTGCTTTTGTCCTCTGACAGAGAGCTACCTGAGACGCATAGTTGACCTTAAAAAGTGACTCGTCTAGTCTCCTTTCAACTCCCGAGTTTGTAGAGTGTTTGAAGGACACATAATCTTCATCATTCTCATCCCTCCTATCCTAATCTTCCTTTAAGTTGAGGTAAGTTAGGGCATCCTTACCGCTCTTGGCCTTTCGTGACCTAGGGCCTTGGAGTGGTTGGTCCCCCTCTCTTACATTTTTGGTGAACCCGACGTGAACCATTTTGGTTCTGTTTTGTGATACTAAAAGTCCCTTTCCTCGTGTTCTAGGAGTGTTGTAGGTGTGAGTGTTGTAAGGTGTCTTCCTTACAACCCAACCTACGACACCTAGTAGGCGTAGTTGGAAGGTTCTTATGGTGTTGTGCGATGAAACCTTGATTGGGTCACTATCCTATTCCATAGACCTTAGGAGGATCTATAGAGGTATTGTTTGGTGTGTGTGATGGCCTCTTTCTTAAACCAACCTATTCCCTCTATGCAGACTGTGAGTAGTGGCACTAGCATAACCTTCACTTCACAGGACCTACCGATGGGCTTCAATAGAGATCCATCTCCTCTTTACATTCCTGCAAGGATAAATGGGAATATTGTAGCAGGTGTTCTCGTTGATCCGACATCTCAAGTGAATATCATAACTAAGAAGATCATGTTGATTAACTTCCTGCATAAGGATGGATATGACACACCTGAGAGTATCGTCCACACACACGACAGAATTTTTGTACCTCCTATTTGGAGTATTGTCATGTCAGTCCTCGTTGGACCTAAATCTATGAGCCTTAGGTTTGACATCATCCCGGGGTCCGAACTCTTCAGAGTGAAGCTAGGTATCCCTTGGCTGGTGGCTATGAATACAGTTCCCTTGGTTGTGCACAAGTGTCTGAAGTTTTTTCATGGAGGTTCGGTACATGTTGTCCACGACATCAGTTATAGACCACTGGTTGCGTGTGGCAGCTATACCCTAGATTACTTTTAACCTGCATCTCTTTGTCCTCTCCCACCTATAAAAGACTTCCTATATCGCACATATCAAAACTATAAGAAGGGGCGCTCTAGGCCGAAAGTAAGATATCCTCCTTCACCCTATGCTATTTCGCATAGAGCTTGTCTAAAAGCCGACATTGACGCCGCCAAGGCACGTAGAAGAGAAGAAGAGAAGCGGTCCCAAGACCCTCCTTCTTCCCCTTCCACTATTTAGTTCAATGCTTCCTCTTGCTGTGTTGTGGAACCATCTACTTCTGCCTCGTAGAATCTTGTGGTACCTGCTTGGCGAAAGGCTAAGCATCCTGCATTTGAGCTTCTTGTCTTACCCACGCAGCCTAGACCCATTCGGTATGGAAGATAGAAAGCCCCCCATGGAGAGTCCTCTTTATCTCAGCCTTTGCGGCCTCCTATTGCTCCTGTTCCCAAAACAATGAATGGAAAGAGACCCATTGTCAAGGCGCTAGAGTCGATTCCTCCTATCACTTCCAAACCTACTCCTCCTACTCCCATCCAGGAGTCTATCCTTTCACTGGAAAAATCTATGGAGGACACTCCCATAGCTGAGCAGAATCCTTTCCACCCTTCACAAGTTCTGGCTTTTGGTTCAAAGAGTCGTAGGAACCGCCTTGCACACGAACACAAGCATCAGAGAAAGGCTCTCCTGGCTGAGCAATCCTCCTCACAAAAGGAGGAGGAGAACAAAACACCTCTTGTTGTTTCTTCATCTCTCCCTCCTTTTGCACCTATCCAAACTATCTCTGAATCTCTTCCGGCTCCTGTTGTAAGCGTACATGCACCTAGAAAGGTGCAAGTTTTTATCACTCCTTTTGCGGAGCCACCCCTACTGACTTTCATTCTGGATGTCTCGCCTTTATCGAAGCCCATGGATATGGTTAATACTTTGGTCGTATCCACTGCGGTTCTTTCCTCTTCTCCCTCGATCCTCCGACGAAGAAGGTAGAGCGTGGCCCTTCCAGTAATGGAGGACGTAAGAAGATCCCACCTCCTCTGAAAGGTGGCCCCACGCTAACTTGTTTTGTCTTAGTAACGAAACTTGTCCCAGCCTCCCCTGAATTTATCACCGCTCTCGAGTCTCTCTATGAGCCTAGCAGTGAACCTCGGGTGTGAACTCCTCCATCCACCAAAGTGAAGCATGGCACTCCTATTAAGTGTATATTTAACTCGGTGGATGAAGTTTTCACCTTGTCAACGATCATCGTGAAGTCGTTGATCTTAGACCCATAAAAGTTGAGTGAAGGAGACCTCACTGGTCCCTCTGCCTTGTCCTTTGTTGCGGGAGGATTGAAAGAAGGGATAACTTTAGTGGCGAATCTTCACCAATTGACAAATTCTAGGAATCTACCAATTCGAATTTGGTGAATCTACCATATCTGCAGGGTGTTCAAATCACCAGGGATTCACGGACTATCGGTCCAATGCATGTCCATTCGCCAGCAATTTTTTTTTATGAGGCATGTTTAGGTAATAAATTTGCCATAGCAGACTACGCGTTTCCAATGCACCAATCAATGTTTTCGCCTGGAATCTTGGGGAGCATGTCAAAGTCACCTACATATTCGCCAACTAAAACAACATTATATGAAGATCCATTTTGCCAATTAAAATTTACAAATAGTTGCTTGTGAAGACCCATTTTGCCAATTAAAATTTATAAATAGTTGCTTATGAGGACCTATTTCGCCTTGAAAATTTCAAGGTATCGTTGTATAAGCACGCGAGATTCACCAAATTTTTAACATACCATTTCAAAATTCCGCGGAATTCGCCAAATTTTTAACATACCATTTCAAAATTCCGCGGAATTCGCCAAATTTTTAACATACCATTTCAAAATTCCGCGGAATTCGCCAAATATGGATTGATATAAATACAATTGAAACTGTTATTTGTTCTTACACATTTTGTTCGGTTCTGAGGTTCTACTTCTCAATTCAGAAGTCAGCGAAAGCCGAAAACCTAGACTCAAAGGTGAGTGATCATTTCTTCATACTTTTATTAGTTATTAGACTATTAGTTATAATAATAAGATTTCTTTATTTGTTTTCCATTCTTGCTTCAGTCTTAAACATAATTTTAAGTAGGGAATGGGATCTATATTCTCTGTCGGTTTGTCCTTCTTAAACAAGAAGATATTTTTTTCCAGCTTTTATTCGAAGTGAGATCAATATGTCAAGCAACAAGGGTAAGACTCCTGAGCAGGCGGGTAATGAAGAGACTGGGAGGCCATCAAAATGCCCAAAATG
The DNA here is from genome assembly GCA_007115665.2 of Sequoiadendron giganteum. Taxonomy (NCBI): domain Eukaryota; kingdom Viridiplantae; phylum Streptophyta; class Pinopsida; order Cupressales; family Cupressaceae; genus Sequoiadendron; species Sequoiadendron giganteum. Next base: position 242,808,748 of record CM021106.1, on the reverse strand, counting down.
GGGAGGTACCATATAGTCTTAGTTTGGAATTGGCAAAGCTTCTAATCCATCAGATCAAGGTGGAGCTACAACATCAACTCTTCCACCAAATATTATTGAAGATGGAGATACATCATCAACTCTTCCGCCACAGGAAGGTCAAGGAGAGATTTTCATTGTGTTAAATCAAAATGTATCAAATGAGGATGGCAATACCACAGAAGATGTTCCAAGGGATACCCTGGATAGCTAGAATGAGATAATCAACTTGGATGAGGATGATGTTGGTAGCAAGAAAAGAAAAGGCAAAGCAAAATTGGGGTGTGAGTGGGAAATGACAAGGAATTTTCAAATTGGTTGGTTGTCGAAGTACCCATTCCTTGAACCAATGGGGGTATCAAACGAAAAGGATATTGAAAGGGCAACAGAGGTCAGATGTAATATTTGTAGTTGGAAATGTGGAAGAGACAAGACGATGCAGCTAAAGCTTGACACTATAGAAAAGCATATCGGCAAAGTTTACGAAAAAAAAATCATAGATGGAAAGGAACAATTAGTCATACGATGGAAATCAAAGGAAGAATGTCTTCATGTTAAGTATGCCATAGATCATGGAGAGCATAACCATAGAATTTCGAAGATTAAAAAATGTGAAGGTACACTTGAGGCTCATTTTGGAAAAGCCATGGCAGCAGCAAATCTGTCAAAAACTGTTCAGATGAGTGTTGTTTTTCATATTTTGTCCAGGGGGCGTCCTATGACAGACTACCCAGAATATTTTGATTTTATATCTTATTTGAGTGTTCCCCACTTTCCCTTCTCACATTGGTCAGTAAACGCTGGATGGGAATGGGCGAACTGTCTTGCTACAGTGGAAAAGCAAGATTTAAAGGAGAAATTAAAAGAGTCAAATTTCATTGCATTATCTTTAGATGAAGTTACTGCGGTAGACAATACTTCTTGGGTTTGTATGCATTCGTATACTATAGAACAACATGTTTTCCAAGCTCATCTTCTTCGTGTTCATAAAATGAAGGACAGTTCAACATCGCAAAATCTATTTGAACTAGTCAAGAAATCTTTGAATGAAATTGCAGGTATGGATGAGTTGAAAGCTGATGGAGCTACAGTGATGCAAGGTCAAAGGAGCAGTCTTTGCACAAAGTTAAAAACTACTTGTGCACCATACATGCTTGGCATTCACTGCATGGCCCATAGAATGAATTTAGCATTCAAAATTTTAAGCAAGTTTCCTACAGTATCAAAAGTTGAAAATCTAGTTCGCGAGATCTATGCATACTTCTGCCGAAGTCCCAAACGCTTCCTTGAATTTCAACATTTTGCTGAGGGAATAACACCTGGAAACAAGCTTCTCAAGGATGTCGATACCAGATGGATATCCCTGCATTGACCAGCACAACGAGTTCTTTCAGAATATCAATCCTTGATTGGAGTGATGTACAAGCATCGTAGCACAATAGACAAAGCTCCTGACCTCTTACATAGGTTAAGCGATATAGAGACACTCTTGACTTTAGCTAGTCTTATCCCCATGCTGGATGAGATGAACAATCTTGTGAAGAAAGGCCAAGACAAAACTATGTATATTTATGAATATGCCAATCTACGTAAACTTACATGCTTGGCCCTCGATCATCTATATCTAGATCTAACACAAGAAGGCGCAAATTATTTGATGTGGCAGAAAATTACTGATTTGAATCATCTTGATAATTATTTACAGTTTAATGCAAGCGGGCACTTATGTATTTGTGTACGTGGACATGAGATACCAATGTACCATTGTAAGACAGGCACTGGCAGGCGCTCTAGAAAAGAAGTACCTGTTAATGAGGAAGATTTTAACGACATTGTTAAATCTATTAGTGATAATTTGAAGGAAATTGCAAAATCTCTTTCCTCAAAGATTCGTGAAAGATTCTCTGGACATGAAATACTTGAAGCCATGGGTATTGTGTATCCTCAATTTTGGGTAAATCGAGATAACCCAAAATATTTTCATGATCAAGTAAAAATATTGATCGAACAGTTTTCAAAAAAGGTAACATACAATGAACAAATAATAGAAGGAATTTTAGATGAAAATAAGCTTAGAAAGCAATCTCGGATTTTTGCAACAGCTATGAGGGAGCAGTATAAATTCATGGGCAAGGAGAAGGCCTTTGAACCGGGATCAATAAAAAAGGTTTGGACAAGCTTAGGTCAGAGTGAAATATTGCGTGGTTCGATGTCAAAATATTTCAAACTTGTTGATTTATGTCAAACAATGATATTGGGGTTGGTGGAGGATGAGAGAGTTTTTAGTACATTGGGGTTTTTGAAATCAAAGTTAAGAAACAAATTGGACAAGAATTTGGAAAATCGCTTGAGGATGAAAGGAACTATGTATAATGTCAAAAAATTTCCTTTTGAAAGGGCACTCACAATCTAGAGGTCCACATGTGAAAGAAGAGGGACCGGGTTGTGCAACACAAGCTCTCCAATTCCAACAGCCACCGGTACTGGTGGTAGTGGCAGTGGGACTGGGCTTGGGACAAATGACAATGATATTGAAATTGACACAAATCAAACAATGAATGTTGAATTTGAGACATAGGTCGAAGAAACTGTAGAGCAATCTCAGAATCAAGATGACTCTTTTACTTTATCTGAAGATGAGGATCAGTTTGAGGACCCTGACTCCATTTGGGAAATGGGAGATAATTAGTAGGTTTTAGGTATTTTTTCTGCACTTCATGAATCAGTTTCCATTGTTCGAAAGTCCAAACTGTAGTTGATGTATGATGATATTTTATATTGTATTCAATGAACATTGAAATTGTGAATCATTGCACTTCATGATATCTTATTTTATATTGCACTCTCAAGCACTACATGTCAGCTTGAATCATATTCCAAACTATAGTTGATGATTTTGTATATTGTATTCAAATAAATTGTGTATCATTGCACTTCAAGTTCAGAATATTTTATTTTATATTGCAGTCCAAGTCTCCATGATATTTTATATTATATTGCACTTCATGAATCATAATACATATGCCAAATTCAAACTGTAGTAACGTAGTTGATGATATTTTATAAATTATATAAGATTCAATACCATCAGGCATCGGCCTAACAATGCTTCATCGGCGGAACCCCCATCACAATCTCGTCGATGGCCCGATAAAAATAGCTCACAACCTAGTATCGGTGTAACAATACTCTATCGGGCTGACTCCTAAGGTGCTCTCCCGATACACCGATAGAGTCAAGTTGTCAACAAAAGTAACCATGAATTATAATTTATGACCATGGGCATGAATTATCTTATTTTATCAATAATCACATGTGACAAGATCCATATTATAGCCTACATTCACATTGCATCCATAAATACTAGTATACATATATTAATTAATAATATATATAAAGAATGTTGAAAGTTATCAATACTTAACATTGTTTATTATAATATTAATTAATAAAATATATGAAAAACTAATAATATATATAAAAAACTATTTAAGCATACATATCTTAGTTTGTAATTTTAATCCAAAAGTATTTAAATTAACAACTATTTATTGGGAAGCTTTTAATTTAAAAAAATTCAAAAAATAGAAAAAAAAAAAACATTTTATGTGCTTGTTATTTTTAAGCAGCACATACTTCCACTTGCCTGTCATTTTCAATGAAGCTTCAAAAAGTTTACGAATATTCCTTTGTTGCTTTCACTGTATAACGCTTTCAGCGTAATTAAACAAAATTTGAAATTCCATGGTGACGTAGTCCTTCCCCCATTCCTAACAAAATTCAATACCATCGGCCTAACAATGCTTCATCGGCGGAACCCCACCACAATCCCGCTGATGGCCCGATAAAAATAGCTCACAACCTAGTATCGGTGTAACAATACTCTATTGGGCTAACTCCTAAGGTGCTCTCCCAATATACCGATAGAGTCAAGTTGTCAACAAAAGTAACCATGAATTATCGAATGCATAAAGTATATCGGGGGAACTATGGTGCATCAGGGAAACATTATCTGGCGTCCCACCGATAGAACAAAGGATAGGTGTCCATCGGTGGAGAGGGTGGCTATCAGTGAAAGACTGATGTGACATCCCGTGGCATCGTGTTGCGGTGCATTTATGAACCAGAATTGAAGTGAATTATATCACAAGTTGATCGCATAGTTGTTACAAAATCCTGGAAGATTTCGCTTAGGGCAAAAGCAGAAAGGAAAAAACTTGGAGTTCTGACACAGAAAAGACCGATGGACTGTGGAGGCGACTCGGTGAGACTCACATAAGTACTTCACTTTCAGACCCAGCTGAGAAGCTACTTTACTCAAAAGCTTAAGATTTAAATAATGGAAGAGAGTACAGACAAACCTAAAGCTAAAAAATAGAAAACTGAAAAGCCTAAGAGACTCCTAAATGAAGACCTAATAGATCAATGTCTTGGGTCGGGGCCAAGACCCAAGAGGAGTGCTCAAATGAATCCTTCCATGGATCGATTATGGGACAAACATAAGGGCTTAGGGGATATTTGGACACAGCAACGAGGGTACGACCTCTTCATGTACCATTACAGAAAATAATTTAGGTTCCAACCAGTCTGCAATCCATGGAGGTTGAACCTGGGAAGACTTGTGGTGCCCAATGTGTTTGTGAACGCAAAGCTAATTAAAGCTCTTTCTTTCAGATATGACCCCAAGAAAAGAACTATTCAGTCACATGGCAAGGATGACATGCTTGTTATTTCTAGGGATCTCATTTCTAATGTCTTTCAGTTAGAGTGTTCACTGAATTTATCATTCACGCTCAAAGATCTCTTGACAAAGTATCACCACATGGATACCAGCTATAAGAGATGGAAATTACCTTTGCATAGGCCCAAGGATGAAGGAGGCCAACTTAGGAGGTTCTCTAGCAGTGAAAACCCTCCTTTCCATGAAGATTTGTTCGAAGAGTATTTCCGATACACCTATTATTCAGCTGGTCAGGTTTTGGGAGTAGAGGTTCTGCCTCTCATGTTGATTGCCCCAATGGTCTTAGCTGCAGACATACAGAGCAAGGATGCCAGGCCATTTGATTATGCTAGCTACTTGGCCAACACCCTACATCGAGGGCTCGAAAAGATTAAAAATAATAGTGATAATATTAATTTGAACACTATTCTTTGCTTATGCGTTTTCTATTGTACGAGGGACAAGTCAGAGGGATCTCGAGTGAAGAATTATCGATAAAAGATACAGATGAAAATGGAGATTTTAAACCTATACAAATGTGGACTTCATTGTGGGATAGCTGATTTGGTAGGTCTCATTACCTTTATTTTGAAGATTTTTTTATAAAACTATTGATGAAGTTGTTGGGGTATCCGTGCAACTATAACCTATCCCCAGAAATACAAAGATTTCTAAGACCAAAGGAAAATGACCGGAGAAATAAAGTGAACCATAACTAGGGAGACTGGTATGCTTTCCCTGATTGTACACTGATAAGGGTTTATGGGTTCAAAGGGGCTCCACACTTGATGCCATGAGTAGTTCCTGACCAAATTGCTTTTTTAGAAATTGTGAGGCAATTGGTAAAATTTGATTCCAAACACCTTAAAAGACATAGCAAACAATCAATTATGTCCAGCACCTTATGTTTTGGAGACTTTACAGTGGTTGCCAATGAAGGATATGGAGAAATTGATGGTAAATTAGCACAGTACAACCTACCTCTAGGTGATGTAAGGAAACAATTTGATGCAGAAGGGTTTATTCACAAGGCAAGATTATCGTAGGGGCTATCAGGTTATGAACATTTGATCTCAATCGAAGATGTCATAAGAAACCATGATGAGGCTTCCACCAAGGAAAGAATGGCCGCCTATAACAAGATTATGCTTGTAGAGGAATGGAAGAGGAAAAATGTCTCATCTTATTCAAAGGCATTTGGTGAGATACAGGATCCTTTAACAAGAATTGAGCAACTCATCGCTCATGTCAATGAATTGGTAAAGGATGTTCCCCCAGTTGTTTTTGATGCACCTCATGCAACCTATGCAGGAGTACAAGCTGAAGACATAGAGCCCTTGGATTACATACCTTCACAGCCTACTCTTGAGGTATGTTTTTCTGTAGATACTAATATAAGTGAAGAAGAGCAGAGTGATGAAGAGGGTGAGCAGGTCAAACAAATTGGTGCTCCTGTGATTGCACAATACGATCCCCCTCAAGAGCAGAATATTGTAAGATTTGAGGCATCAAATGAACTATCTAATGATGTGAGGGTCATGGCTGGACAACAGTTTATTTTTTATTGTGATTTTGTTAAATATTCTAAATTTAAATCATTTGTTTATGAATATAAAGGTAGAAAAATGAGACAACAGATACAGGATATCACTCCTGAACATGAGGCAACCACTCTAGAGAAATTGAAAAGGGAGGTAGAAAAGGAAATGGAGTCCATCACTCCTTAAAGAGGTAGGGAATTGCTTCAAGAAGATGGAGTGTTGCTCCTACCAGAGTGGGATATTAGCTCTTCAATTGTATTTGATAGCTTCAGAAAAAGAGGGGATACGACAATGAACTTAATAGAAGAAGCAGGTGACAAAATGTATTTAGGATCTGGGTACAACCCAGACGAAGCTACCTTGCTTATTTGGTCATTGTATCCCCATGATAAAAGACCTGCTATAATTAGTAATCCAAACCAAGTGTTTGGTCATCTCTTGGTTCAACGAGTAGTGGATACCAACCCTATGGAGACAGCAAAATTGAACATAAATGTGGAAAAATTTACCAAAGCATAGATCGATAAACTAATTAAGGAAAATGACAAACTGAAGAAGGAGCTAGCAAATCAGCGAGAAAAAACATCTTCCTCCTCCACATCAGAGTTGTACTCCCCATGGCTTGAAAAAGATAAGAGAGTGCTTGATGCATTGGCTGATGCAGCCTACTGGAAGAATTGCCATCTGAAATCCCAGGGGAAATGCAAAGAATTGGAGGAAGAAGTGAAAACCATCAAATATAACACCGTATCTGAAATGATAAAAGAAAGGTTCAATAAAATGATGAAATGTGCTATTGAATATTGGGAAGTATTCAATCAGACACGCATTGCATTGGTGGAGAATGAACGATTGCAACCTAGAATGATGGAGAAAAAAAAGGAGCTCGTAGATAAGAATGCCATGAAAGGACAAATATTGCTGACATATAACAAGTTGGTAGAATCACATAATGGATATCATAACAGGCTTAGGGAAGATTTTGACTGCTTTGATTCAGTCCCACTCTCGACACTTCATTTTGGCATTAGAAACCCATGAGAATATGATGATTGGAAGGAAGAGCTTGATGGGCTTCTGACTGCTGTGTTGCAAGAAATAAATGACGAGGATATGGTTTTACAAAACAGTCATAAGCAACTCGAAAAAATAATGGTTGTGGAATATGATATGAAAGAGGCGATCTCTAACGTGGACACCTATGCTGAATAGGATTACATCCACCGCCTCTCTGCAGTCAATATGTTTATTAGCCAAACTATAGATTTGTCAGAATCATATCCAATGGGACAACCATCAGATTCAGAGGAAGAACACTAGCCGACAGCATGATGAGCACCCTATCATGGATTAGAAGCCTTGAATAGATCTTAGGTGGTCAGTGGTCACGGGCTTCTGCTTGGAGATTAACGGATCAGTGCATTCACCTGCGGCATTATTTTATTTATAATTTGAGTTATGTTTAGTTGTCAAAATGTCATGACTTTTTGCAAGGGGTTTGTAGCTTGTTGCCTCTCATATATAACAGAGATCAAGACCCCAATAGGAGATCAATGGATCATCACATCATTTTTAATTAGACTTTAGAGTAGAAAATAGTAAGAAGATAGATAATAGATTGCACCAATTCGCCCATCCATCTCATATCATAAACTATTTTTATAATGCATATCATTTGAACTTTGAAGATCAATACAATGGAGAAGGTTACACATATTTACTGATTTGCTTTCGAGTGTTCAACTGTTGTGTATTCATATGCTTATAAGTTATTAACTTATTTGGCTGTCTCCAAAGTGGTTGTTTATGTTATTCAAATTGTTTAAGTTATTCAATTTGTCAGTACATTGAATTTGAATTCTTCAGGAATAGGAGCTGTGACCATGGGGTTTTAGATTTATTTATGGACATGATCATTGATCAAGTAGTAATGTGGGCCACAAAATGGATCTTGTCACACAAATCCCTGTAATTTGTGCTAATCATAAAATCAAATGTAGTGTATTTTTGCAGTATGTGGGATGTGGGTGAGGTGTAAGTTGGTGGATACTGATCAGGATTTTTAGTCAAAACATAACATAAGCTAACAGTTCAACATCCATAACCTATAAGCTTTAGCTCTAACAAGAAGTAAATATAATGAGCTAACAGTTCAACATCCATAACTTGGAAATGGAAGCTCTACCAAGAAGTAAATATAATGAGCTAATAGTTCATCACTAGTTCAAATGATAAAATAAATAACATAGAATCTAGATAATTGAACATCATCACATTACTGAAGTCTGAATTTGAGCTTTTTAATTGAATTTCACATGAAGGAGTACATATTGGCATTGGCAATACAAAATCTTGCCAATGCCCAAAGATAAGTCTGCACAGAGTTGAGTTGGAACTTCGAAACTCATATTATCAAAGATTGAGAATAATAAATCAAGTCATTGTATCAACTTTTCTAGCAACTTCCACTCTTCAGGTGGTGGAATTGCCATTTTCTCTAACTGATGTTGTTTGACTTGAAGTTTTGTTAATATTTATTGATTGTAATTGGAAATGGAACCTGTCTTGAATTCTTCAGTCAATTTTGCATTCAAGGTTATTAGTGTTCTGATGGAATCCAAATAGTTCACATCTTAGTTCTGAGGAAACTGGTCCAAATCAATCTTCCTTGCACCTTCCATCTTCTTTCTGAAAGCATCCTTTCCAATGAATCACTCATTTGTATCAAAAGGCTCTTGAAAACCAAGCTCTGTGAAGTTCCTTACCTTTTCATCCACCACCTTCATCTTGTCTGCAACCAAATGCAAATATCCCTTTGTTCCAGACATTTTCGAACACTTTTCAATGATAGATGACAACTTCATTGAGGTTTCAATCTGATTAGTAATCCCTTTTGATTTCAGATCATTGTCACTGGCTTTGTAGACTATTTGTAGAAATTCATTTGCATATTTCTCTAATTCCAGCACCTTTTTGTTGTCCACTAAATATTTGATGAGCTTCTTATAATTTTGTCTAGTAGCATCAATCAATTGAAACATGTCACACAAATGATCAAACCTCTGCATTATTTCATCCCAGATCTTTTGTTTCATATGCCTCACTGTATCTCTACAAAATGCAAATAACTTATTTTGAGAAGACTTAATTTCTTCTTTTGCTTCCGTCAGCTCTGTCTCCAATCTTTCATTTGTTTTTCTCTATTTCTTCAATTTTTGTTCCCACTGTGCATTTCCATTCGCAATGTTTAGTCTTAATTTTTCTGAAGTGGTTTTTTCCTCATCATATTTCTTGTTGCTCTCATCTAGCCTTTGCTTCAGGTCATTCACTTCTCTCTCATTTGATTTATCCTCATTGCTTGTTGATGTAGAGGCAGATTTTATTATTCTTTTTTCTAATTCATTGCTCTTGTTATATGTTGCTTTCCTCTTTGCTTTCTCACTTGCTAGGTCTACCTATAAATTTTCTATTTGGGTCTGCAACCTTTTCTTCTCTCTATCTTTCTTTAGCAATGATGTGTACACCAATTCATTGTTCTTCTTTGATACATTAATTTTCTCAGTATTTTTCAGGCCAGAAAAATCCAATTGAAAATTGGTTACCTGGTATTCAGATCGATCCATCTGATTTTTTGGTTTGTTTTGAACTATGGGAACAAAAATTGTGTACTCCATGATTTCTTTATTTGTGTCAAATGTGGGTAATACCATGGTTGTTGCAGTCTCTGAAGTTACAGTAGACGCACTCTCCATCAGTTGCTTCTTTTCTTTTTTATTCAAGTCTGATTTCGTTTTAAACTCTTCAATGAAATCATAACCTAGGGAGGCAGGAACAATGGAATGCTTGAATGGAGAAGGAATAGGAGTACTTGAAATTTCTAATGATGTCGCACCCACACTAACTTGATTTGTGGGAGTTTCTGGAAATAACTCCTTTGTGGTACTGGTGGATCCACTGATAGTGTGACTTTGACCTGTCAAAATCCTTTGCCTCTTTTGATTGCCTTGATCACCTGGTGTTTTTGTGGTATCTTCTTTTTTTTTCCTCTTAGTATTGTGTGTAATTTGTCATTGTTGCACATGTTGACCACTACTAGTACTACTACCCATACCATTGCCACCAATGGCACTCCCAGTTGCACTAAGTTGTCCACCAAGGGCATGTCCTAGTTGTGATTGTATCTGACCATGAGGATGAGGACTAGAAGCTCTAACAAATTGATTTTGTCTTGTATCCCCTTGGTCTACTTTTTCACCTCCAATGCCAAGGCCAGATTTATCAACTATTTTTCTATGCTCAACACTTTGTATTGTCCAAGGGCCTCCACCTTGTCCTTTGGACCCCAAAGACCACCTTCATAACCAATTTTTTCAAGTATGGCTGCTCATGAAGTATATGTTGAAGCATATTCTGCTTTTGCGGCCTCACTTAAACCAGGTTTGTAATTGGCATGGCTTTGTTCTTCTTCTTCCATATCAATATCATCATCAGATTCATCACGTCCATTAGGATGCCCATGCTCTATATTCCACAATTTGCTAAATTCTTCATCTTCTTCATTATTATCATACTCTTCAAGAGCTCTTGGATCACCTAGGTCCTTCCTCATAGACCAAAAGGCAGTAATTTTTTATCATGACCATTTTTTATCTATAAGTTCTGTCTCTAGAGAACCTAGAATTTTTACTCTACTAGATGGTTTATCACTTTTTACATAATAATTTTTGTATGTCCTGATTGTCTTTTGGTGCAATGCCATAATTTATGCTGACAATTGTTCAAAAGAAATACCATTCTCAGCAGCACTTTTCTCCATTTTTATTTTGACCTCATCCCAAGAATCCTTGTTTCTCAAGTTTTTAGGCAAGTGTTTACTTTGATGTTGAATTCTATTTGCAGCATTCCGATTGGCCACAATCATTGATTTAATGATGTCACATGGATCATACTGCTAGTGACAGATAGGATCAAAGTCAAAAAAATTCAAAAGATTATGTGCCACACTAAATGCTTTTCTCTCGAATGTGAACCCTCCACATGAAAAAGGTAAAGAAGGAAATAAGGTCTTCTTTTGCTGATTGAGAAAGTGTAGTTCATCAGCACTCTGCACCTGCCTTACATATTCCAATGCAAAAACCCTTTCTATCACATGTATTGGAAGTTTGTATGGCTGTACTCCCGATCCATAAAATCTTAGCACAGTATATTCTTCCATTAAGTACCAATCAGCCAATTGTATTTCTTTTCCTAGTTGCATGCGGTTTCTACATGACATAGGCAATCTAGGCATTGGATTATTTGTAATTACTTGATGCAATGAAGCCAAAAAGTAGTCTACAAAATTATTGTAGTTCCTTCAAGAATCATGCATCCTTATCTCATTGGTCCATTCATATACTAGAGCCATTTTTTTTCCTCTGCATTACTGTAGGGCTGAATTTGAAGCTTGTTGGTCTGAAACATTCCTCTAAATTTGAATAGAAAAAGATAACACAAGTAGGTTGTGAACCTAAATGTCTTCGTGGAACCTGCTTTAATCATTAAAAATTGTTTATGCATGGATTCTACAATGTGTTGTGTATAATTATATTTGACATGTTCTTTAGTATAATGGATATTATATACCATTTCAAGGAGGCTTGCACCCACTTCCAAATTGCTATCCAGACCGAGGCAAAATGCAAGCATGGAAATAGTATCCTGAACCCATGGTTTAAAAAAATCCAAATTATAAGGAGGCTTATGATCACCTTTCAATTTGTTTCTATCCTTAACTATTTGATTTAAGAAATCATTTTTCAGCCTTTCTTGCACTGCTTCATAATCACTAGCAAGCTTTTCTAGGTCAATGTGGTGGTTTCCAAATTCTTCGGTTGTAAACCCCAACACTTTTCCAAGTTCTTCTATATTAATGGATAACAATTCTTCTTGGTTATCTTTATTAAAAATTGCTCTTTTCTTATCATCATAATTTTTGGCACAGACCATGATAAATTATGGGCAAAGGAAAACTTCATGTAACATCATGCGCCCTAATCCAGTTACCCATGGTGCACTGATACTATCAACTTCTATTTTCTTTGCCGCCTTATTCTGAGATAAAAATCTAAGTTCTGAGGTACGCCTACCATAGATTTCAGGATCATAAATATCATGGTACCCATCAGTGAAACCTGGGGTTTTAAGCAATTCTGCATAATGCATTTTTTTATCAGACATTGTTGTAGTGGTACTGGTGGTAGACATGCTTGTACAAATGTGAAGTTGTGTAATTTGAATTCCCTAATAAGTAATACCTATTAGTCCTCCTTAATTTTAATGAATTCTTGAGTCTCTAAAGTCTAAAACCAAACTTCAAACTTTGACAAAATAAGATTTTAAGAAATGTCAAACGATGAAAGTTGAAATGTAGCCGCAGGAATTCTTTCACTTACCCAAATTATGAGTCCCAACGCTTGAAAACTGGAATGGCATTGTTGGAAGTGGAACTATGGAATCCAAAACAGGGTGGTGCACTGTAATGAGCAATCTGAAGATTGAAGACTTTAAAAATCACTATACAATTTCAAAGTGCAAAGTGCTTTAAATGTTTTTTTCTCGTAATTGGAACATAAAAGTGAATGGCACGTCTTAGGAGTTAGGTCTACAAGACTACAAGTTGCAAATTCTTCACTGTTGATCTTTTTAAATCTAACGGTTATAGGGTGATTCCGGAGGTTTAAGTTGGGAAGCCCATCGCTCTGTGCATGTCATTATGGAATACAACTACAACCATACATCAAATGTTCATCCAACGGTTGAAACTTGAGTAGTTAATGATATTAACTTTTAAAATAACATTAATCACTTGACAGTTGACACTTAGCAGTACAAAGTGCTTAAATGCTTTGTTTCTCGAAATTGGAACATTAAAGTGAATGACAAGTCTTAGGTCTACAAGTTGCAAATTCTTCACCGTTGATCTTTTTAAATCTAATGGTTATAGGGTGATTTCGGAGGTTTAAGTTGGGAATCCCATAGCTCTATGCATGTCATTACGAAATTTGATGGTCTATTAAATATTTGACCATTTTTTCAATTTTAGACCATATATTATAGCTATAAAATTTATTAGACCGTATAGTTTGACTTGCTATATTTTTATTAAACCGTAAAAAATAATTATATAGTATTTTAATTTATAATATATATCATTTTATAATTTGTATTATAAAAAGAAAATAGAATATAACTTTTTTGAATATTTTTAATATGAATTTAGAAACTTTTGACTTTTTTATAATAGCTATCATTTTTTAAATTAATATATATGATTTATAATATTATTATAAAAATATATATTAATTTAGAATCTTTTCAAAATAAAACATAATTATTTTTAATTTTTAGAATATATTTAACAAGATTTATTTTTAATACTATTTTAGAAACTTTTGTTAATTGTTAATTATAACAGTAGATTTTTATATTTATCACTAATAATTATCATTATTTTCTAATTTTTCAAGATAATCCATTTATAAAATATTTTATATAAAAATTTATAAATTAAAAAAAAAAATTGATAGGCATTTAAATGACCAAACCATCATAAAATTTTCATATTGATTGTTTGCTATTGTCATAATCTTAACCATTGATCTTTCTGAATCTAACGGATATAATCATATAGGGTAATTCTGGAGGTTTAAGTTAGGAAGCCCATCGCTCTGTTCATTTCATTACGGAATGTAACAACAACCATACATCAAATGTTCATCCAACGGTTGAACTTGAAACTTTAGTAATTTACTAATTTATGATATAAACTTAAAAAAACTAACATGACACATGTGTTTTAAAGTCAATACCATAGGCATCGGCCTAACAATGCTTTATCGATGGAACCCCCATCACAGCCCCGCCAATGGCCCGAAGGCGAAGACTCATCACTCATAATATTAACATTAAAGTTTAAAAATAAACACTAATCACTTGACAGTTGACACTTAGCAGTACAAACTACAAAGTTCTTTAAATGCTTTGTTTCTCGAAATTGGAACATTAAAGTGAATGACACGTCTTAGGTCTAGACTCTACAAGTTGGAAATTCTTAATCTTAACCGTTGATCTTTCTAAATCTAACGATTATAGGGTGATTCTGGAGGTTTAAGTTGGGAAGCCCATCACTCTGTTCATTTCATTACGGAATGTAACTACAACCATACATCAAATGTTCATCCAACGGTTGAACTTGAAACTTGAGCAATTTACTAATTTATGATATTAACTTAAAAAAATTAATATGACACATGTGTTTTAAATTCAATACCATAGGCATCAGCCTAACAATGCTTTATTAGTGGAACCCCCATCAAGCCCCGTCGATGGCCCGAAGGCGAAGACTCATAACTCATAAGGTGCGCTCCCAGTCCCTGATATACCGATAGAATCAACAAAAGTAAGCACATCGTTGTAACACATAAAACATCGATGGAACGAATGATTGCATTCCCCCAATGGCCCGATATAACCATGAATTCTCAAGTGCATATTGCACAGAGTATATTACTTAATTTCTCAAAAGAAAAAAAATTTGATTTGAATATATTAAATTATTAATAGACAGTGACACTGAAGTTCTGAACTCAGAAAACAACTCTTTACTCTTAAACGTAAATGAATAATGAAGATTCAAGGAATCAAGATTCAAGAATAGCACAACACAACCATTTATTTTATTGCAACTGAATTTCAATGTCACATCATTACATATCTTTTTATAGACGAGTAGCACTGTAGCTCCTGTTTTGTATAAATAACATATGTCAGTGTGTCACTTTCGTACTTTACATAGACAAAATTTAATAATTTATTCCAAGTTGTTGCTCGTTACAATGGATTACAAATTGATTCCAATTTCCAAGCTTTGTTTGTTGAAAACCTAATACACATCTATCTCTAAAACTAAATGTGGCTCTGAAAATAAATTCATGATTCCAAGCTTCTGCTGGTGGATTTGCAAACCATGTTGGGCAAAGGGGGTTCCAATCACTCCTGCGGAAATGGGAGCCGTGAAGATACAAAATGTACTTATCCCCTTCGAGAACCAGAGTCATACAGAAGATGACAAACAAATGTCTCTTTGAAAATAAATGCATGGGGCTTGCTTGGGCGACCATGCTAGGGAAATGGGAGCTGTTAGAATACAGAAGGAGAAACAAATCTACTCCCATCTTTTACTTGCAGCCTCTATGCATTCGGATAGCACTTATCTCCATCAGAGCTCCTCATCCTGGTTCAAAACCCATCTGAAAATTTAGGTTAACCAAATCAACTTCTTTCCAATTCCACCCATTTTGAACTTGAAGGAAATTCATCTTTTACTGATTAATCTGTAGCTACATAATTGTAGGTAGGATAATTTATAGTATCCCCAATACTACATCATCTTCTTCATGCATCCTTATTAACCCTAGAAAATAAAAACCCTTATGGCACTATCTACTAATCACTGAATCACTATCCCTATTTATGGGCCACCAGTGCCGCTACCAGCCTATATAATTAAAATTTCTAATTTGATTGACGTCTTGCTACGTGCCAACTTGAACTCTACCTCAAGCTGACAAGTTGTCAAAATCACTCATTCAAACGATATGAAATTGTTACAAATCTTGTTTCATTAAAGCTATGAGTTGTCCAAGAAATTGCTTCGGATGTTCATATCACATATGACATTAATTGCCACCACTACCACTGCCAACCACACTTTCTTCAAAAAGATTGAGAATTTAAATGAAATGAAATGTACAACATCGAGATTCGAGGCATTGAAAAGAGTGAATGAGCGATGAATTAATCTGAACACAAAGTCTCAGAGATGAAAAAATAAGCATTCTGAATTTGACCTAACACTAACAGATAAACATTGAACAATTATCATGAAGAAACACAATTCATTATTAATTAAAAGGAAGCATTGATAAATACAAAGATTTAGAAATATATTATTTTATCTCTCTAATGCCAAAAATGTGGTTTCACAGACTTGTCACCCCACACCCTATACAATCAAAATTCAAAAAGTGCTCAAAAGTTGAAACTAGGCCCCCTTATCATTATGTGTCACAAATTCACAATTCACTAAAGGATTCGTGTATGTTGTTAAACTGCTGGAGGTTTCAGGACCCTGTACAGTTCCAACTACATTTCTATAACAAAATTATGAAATTCAGCACGTTCTTCTTCTTCTTCTAAAACAAAAATTACCCTGTTGTACTTAGCATAGCTGGTTTTCTCTTTCCACGCCACTGAACGTAGCTAGGAAATGATGTCGAGTTGCTCTTCTTTAGACCAATCCAAATTTGGTTGCATGAAGGCCACAATTTCATCTTCCCATACCCTAATATCGGTTGGAAGTACCATTTTGAGGAAACTTTGAGTATGGAGTTCAAAATGCTGCCACCTTTCCTCGTATGCAGACTCACTTAACTTTACCAGCAGGAAGTGACAATCTGCTACTAAATTTGTTTCTCCAAACTCCTTAATACCTTATTTAAGATCTATCCTTTTGGAGGATTTAAAAGATAACATTAAATCTATCCAGTTGGTGTTTGAGAAAACATCCTTTAATGGCATCGTACAATTCATTAAATGAGTTGTCACTTCGAAAGTTGTGCATCCCGCCAAGGTCACCCAATCACTAAGAAACAAAACTTTATAACCATTTGTACGGTAATAAAATCTCAACCATTGATTTCTAGAAATCTAATGGTTCTAGTGATATTCAAGAGGTTTCAAATCGCAAGTCTAGTGCTTTAGAGATTTACTTCCAAAATGCAACTACAGTCGTCCATCAAACGGCCCATATGATTTTTATTTCGCCACTGGATTTTTTTATTATTTTGAGATTCATTTTAATTCCCCAATGAAAATATACTTTTTGCTTTGAAACAAGGTTTTAATCGTCAATGGAAAAAAAAATTGGTTTGAAAAACGGGTTTATTCGCCAATGAAAAATATTTTATTCTATTTAAAAAAATTGCAATTCATTACGATTTTCCATAGACTTCCAAGGATTATAAAATATTTTCCAATGGGGATTTTTTTCTCGAAAAACAAAAAAAATCGCTAATAAAATTAATATTTTTCATCGAGAAGTATACAGGATTCGCCAAGATTTTACACCTGCACCGGGGGGGGGGGTTTCTTAAAGTTATCCCTGATAGAAAGCTCCTCCCCTTAACATTACACCATTGTAGACTCATCATCCTTCCCCCTACGATGATCTAGAGTGGGAAGTCGATAACCTCTTGGTCGACTAGTGTTAGGGGAAGACCCTCTTCTTGATCTTTAGATTATATGTGTGTGTGTGTTGTGATGTGTTCCCCTGTGATCGTGTTATATGTTCCTGGATAACCCTCGTCACCCCTATTGATGCTTAGATACAGGCGTGGTGTTTGTGTTGTAAACCTTCCTCTATATGTGTCTCATTCTTCCATGTTTTTGATTGACTTTCGATAAATTGGGGATGATGCAAAGCGTCAGGAGAATTTAGGCCTCCTTCCATGCTGACCAATTTTTTTATTTCACGTTGTCTTCCGTGCATTCTTTCTGATCTGGTTTGGGATTGATGATCTTTCACCTTACACCACGGTTACCTATTATATGTATAAATAAAGGCAGATCTGACCTCGCAAAACCAGATCCCTTTGTGCCCTTTTTTTGTGTTCTCTTTATATTTCTCTCTTCTTTGCTTGAGTTGTCCCTTTCATGTGTGAAAACGTTACTTCTACATTACATGATCTTTAGAACATTCATTCGTTGCCAAAAGAATATTTTCTCAAAGACCCTTCACACACTTCTTTATTAGAATTGTATTCTCGACTTGAAATCCTAAGGTAACATGTTTCCTTCATCATGGGTTTGTAAAGAAAGGACTTGGAAACCCTCCTCCAAAGTACAAACGGTCTTAGTCTTCCCCTTCACGTGGGTGCATCTCCTTCATTTTGAATTCCTTGATGAAGTGGACATCTTTCGAAAGGATTCCTTGATGGTGAATTGATTTGAGAAAGAAGACAGTAGCTTTTGGATAGTGTGTCCCTTGATTGGACCCCTCCTTCTCACGTTGGGTTCCCGAGGGACCCCTTCGAAATTTTTCAACAAGTTCTATGGCATCTAGCTCGGGGGCAACCCGACTAGACCAGTTTTACATCTTCACGTCTAGCTCGAGGGCAGCCCAACTAGACCGGTTTCACTTTCTTACGTCTAGCTTGGGGGCAGCCCAACTAGACCTCACTTTTCAAATACCATGTCCCTCGAGTGGACCCTCCTTCCTTTTGAAGGGTTCCCGAGGGATCCCTTTGAAATTCTTACAACTTAACGATAGTCTGTGTGACTGTTTGTTCAATGGCCTACACAGTCGCTTCTTGACGTCTTCTATTTGCAGGTAAACATATCGCCCTCTCTGACTCTGTGGAGTCCCCATTTTCTTAGTCTCCCTCATGCGATATTTCTTGGGGGATACCTTCCTTCATGTGAGAGTTCTTGGAGGATATCCCCCTTGCAGGACCGTGAGCCTGTGAGGCGCTTTTATTCTTCATAGTTCTGTAGAACTATGAAGTCTTGTCCTACACTTTCGACTTTGCCAGACCATGCTCTACTTCCTCATCAGTTCAAGTATACATCTCTTACCTTGTTACTCTTACTACTCTACTTTATCGAAGCACTCATCAGTACTCATGCTCGCTAAAGTGGGGGCGAAATGTATAGGCATGAATTTGCACCCCTAACGCAAATTCCCCTTTACCCCCTTACACTTTATAAAACCTAAGGTGGCGGCTTAATTCCACTTAAGCCCACTGCTCACATTCCACTTGGCATCTACTTCATGTGTCGGTGGGGGTATTTTTGTCGAGGATTCCTACGCGGTGCGCAGACGTCCATGCGACGTGCTTACATCCCTGGCAGATTCCTACAGTTGGAGACTGCAAAGACATTACACTTCCTATTAGGAGTCGAAGTGTAACACCCCTCTTCGACTGGATGACCCAAATATGGTTTTTTTTTATACTTTCCTTCATATTCTTCATCCATTTATCCATTGTTCTCTTTAGTAGAAGTTGGGAAAGATCGTTTGAACACTCTCTCCATTCCATTCACTCACTTCAAGCTTTGTAGCAACACTTCACACTCCATAGCAGCAATCCAATACTCCATCACTCTGATAGTGCAAGCACAGGACAAACACCACTACAGCAAATGCTTGAGTTCCTCTCATTTTCTCCTCCACGAGCCTTGAGCGCTTTGGACGGAGGTGGTAAGCTCCTCTTATCTTCTCTATCGGCTTTGGTTCAATAAGCACGTACTGTTTTGTAGTGTATTTTTTTACGTAGCTTGTATTCCCTTCTTTATCATTATTTCTATCATTGCAAACTTGGTTGTCCATGGAGGTGGAAACACCAAAATAGGAGTCTAACTGAGGTAGACCCCTAAACAACCCCAAAATTTTCCCCTTTTCTGTGTGCAGGTGGAGAGATCCTGAAGAAAGTTGGTGAGAGTATTGTTGTACGAAATTATCTTTGTCACCCTTGCGGTAATATATTTCCTTTATCACGGTCATCTTTATGTTTCACTCTTCTTAATCTCATTTTTTCATTCTAGAAACTTGTAAACTAGGCTAGAAGTCCTTTCTTGAGGATTAAACCTTGTCTCTCTGGTTTTTTGGTCGTACAGATGCCAGTGCACCTATGAGAGACCAGCACGTCATGTTGTCATCTCAGAACTGCGCTTTTGTCCTCCGACAGAGAGATACCTGAGATGCAGAGTTGACCTTAAAAAGTGACTCATCTAGTCTCCTTTCAACTCTCGGGTTTGCAAAGTGGTCAAAGGACACATAATCTTCATCATTCTCATCCCTCATATCCTAATCTTCCTTTAAGCTGAGGTAAGTTAGGGCAGCCTTACCGCTCTTGGCCTTTTGTGACCTGGGGCCTTGTAGTTGTTGGTCCCCCTCTCTTACAATAATGATAATTGAAATATTATCATTGATTATTCATTAAGTTAGAACTTGGAATTCACTTGGTTTAGTTATATATACACATTTCTCTTTCTATAGAAAATAGTGTTGAAAATCACAAATTTTCCCATGTAACCTCTAAGAGTTCCCAAATTAATACTTCAATTTAAGCTAACTATAATGATAAAGAAAAATAATTAGAAGTTTGGTCGTTGAAAAGGAGGGGCTTTATTCATCTTTAAAAATGGACTCTTTTTCTCAACATTTTAAAAAACAACCCTTGAAATTAGATAGGTTTAAGATTTTTTATTTTTTTTAAATTATTAGTAATCTAATTGGAAGGGAAGCATCCTACAACCTATAAGTTTGAAATATGAAGTAGCATTCTTATCATAACTTGAAGATGGGGTAGCTTTCTAATTACAACTTGCAAAATCTAATTATAATATTAAAATAAATAATAGTGATTGGTTAAGAAGGAAAGAATACCAAATTTGTGAAAATTATTTAAGACCAAGTTTCACATAAATTGAACCACTACAACAAAATAGGCAATTAGCGCCTAAAATAACGCCGGATTTTAGTGCATTTGAGTTCATGAATTGGTCACTTCTGTTGGCACAAAATGGTATGTTCACTTCGGCGTCGGATTTAGCATTAGATTTAGCACTGAATTTATCGTTAGGTTTAGCGCCGAATTTTGTTGCTTCCAGTTTGGCTTCCAGTTTTGCTTCTAGTTTTACTTCTTGTGTTGCTTCCACATTTTCTTCCAGTTTTGCTTCTGGTTTTGCTTCCAGATTTGCTTTTGATTTTGCTTCCGAATTTTCTTCCAGTTTTGCTTCGGGTTTTGCTTCCAAGTTTGTTTTCGGTTTTGCTTCCAATTTTGCTTCCAGTTTTGCTTCCAATTTTGCTTCCGATTTTACTTCCAATTTTGCTTCCAATTTTGCTTCCAATTTTTCTTTCGATATAACATCGCTTCTTGATCTAGCTTTGCTTCCATTTTTGCATCTTTTGTTGCTTCTAGTATGGCTTCTATTATTACATCTTTTGTTGCTTCTAAAATTGCTTCCATTATTACTTCTTTGTTTGCTACCTGAATTGCTTTTGTTTTTGCTTCCTAGATAACGCCAAGTTTTACTTCCAAGATTGCTTCTAGTTTTCTTCTAGTTTGGCTTCCATTGTTGCTTCCTTTTTTGCTTCTAAAAATGCTTCTTGTTTTGCTTCCATTTATTAATTTAATATGTTTTATTTCAATTTAATTAGTTAAATATATCATGCCTCTTAAATAACTCATATGATTAAATAACAAGATAATTATTATAACATGATCATAATTTATAATTAAAACAAGTGAGTCAAATATCTATATAAGTAGATCAAAACAAGTGATTCAAATATCTATATAAGTGATTAAAATAACTGATTTAAATATGCCACTAGATTAATAACATGTCAAAATGATACATGTCCAACAGTCGACATAAGTCAAAATGATACATATACAGATGATATAAGTAAAAATGATAAATTATATAGCTCAAAATGATATATGTCCAAATGATATAAGTCAAAATGATACAACTCAATAATATGGTATTGTTATGCCGTGAAAATGATACATATAATAGTAACCATGAAAAGAGGCATCATAACGATATATCGGCAATGATCCATGATGCAGTCTATATGATCATGAATGTCATTGGCTACTACCAGCAACTACCTCATCATCATCATCACCATCATGATGATCATCATCGTCCTCGTCGTCGTCATCGGCCTCAGTGTCTTTTGTATCTGTGTCATCATCATCCTTTGCCATGTGATCTATACCAGAACCAACATATTCTAAATCTATATCATGAGGATCATCTTAATCTTCTGGAAGACCCGTGTTCTGCAAAAAAAAAAATTAAAATGAAAATTTATTATTTATTTCATGCAATAATTTATTTTTCTGTTATATATCTAATATTACAACATGTGAAATGAAACCATAATCATATTACATCATATCAAAGTGCACATACCATAATAAAATTTCAAAAAAGTTACAACTAATATGTCATTCCAATGATGTAAAACATGCA
Source organism: Sequoiadendron giganteum (assembly GCA_007115665.2). Lineage (NCBI taxonomy): Eukaryota > Viridiplantae > Streptophyta > Pinopsida > Cupressales > Cupressaceae > Sequoiadendron > Sequoiadendron giganteum. The sequence goes on along the minus strand of CM021106.1, from coordinate 242,786,380 downwards.
ACAATTCTAATAAACATTAGTAAAATATGCCAACATTTGGTGGAAGAGGAAGAAAGATGATTGGAACTTTGGAGGCCCACTATAATGGATTTCGGTATTCAACTATGAGAGCAGAAGAGAGAGTTGATATCATGTATCAAAACATTAAGCATGCATTTTCTAGCTAGCGGAGAAGGAGATGATTACTTTGCTTCATTTTAATTTGCATTACCATATCATGGTGTGAACCAAGAAGACCAAGGATGTATAGTTTTATGTGGAGGTAATGGATGTGGTCCAAACTTTAGGAGGGGCGAGAAGGTCAATGTATGATCCTAATGAAATTGAGGAAGAACAATAAGAGAGGGATAGGAAAAATAAAATCAATGCAGAGTTTCAAGGATTTTTCAAGCGAGTAACAGAGTTATGGGAGCAACCTTATCTAAAATATTTTGAACTAGAGTTTGATATAACATTTAGAGGGCTTGGTTTTCATGGAGTTCCTTTCAAAGCATCTGCTTTTATTGTTCCTACGGTAAACTATTTGGTAGAGTTGGTGGAATTACCTTTCTTAGTAATCACTATTATTGAGATTGAGATTGTTAACCTTGAGAGAGTAGGACTTGGGCAAAAGGCATTTGATATGGCTATTTTTTTCATCCTATACAACCATTGCAAGAAAAGTTAAGCTAGCATCAAATAACCAACAATTTTGAAAATAACATGAAAACTTTTAGTTGTTGCTATGTCAAGAATAAAATAAAAGGAAACAATGTTCCTTCCAGTGGCTTGATGATTGCAAATGAGGATTCATTTAATTTCAGTGGAGTAAAATTAAAATTAAAAGTAGTTGATTCATATAATATATGTACATTAAACAGTTTATGGTGCAAAATTATCTTTGGTGCCTTCTATAGCTAAATGCTACACTCATTTCAAGCATCAAGAAAATGCATCCTGCCTAGAGTTTGTGTGACATTGGTTTTGCCCTAAAATCCTTTTCAAAATCATCACCCTTGGCCTGATTTAGGATAAAACATCAATAATGAGCAAATTAAAAAAAATCAAAAGTGAATAATACATAATCTATGTTGTAAAGTTAAAAATTCTTACAAAAATACATATAAAACTCCAAAACATTTTCCATTTGTTCTCTAAAGTTCAGTCCAATCAACCAAAGCAAGAAATATATATCCTATTACTATTTAAATCAAAAGAAGATATCTGATATACAATTCAAAACATCAGCATATGAGCTAATTTGTTAAAGTACATGTTCTCCTTCAAGTACTGATTCCTTGATAAACTCAATATGGCCCTCAAATACATACCTGTCACAAGTTTCAAAGGAATCTATCATGAGAATCTGACCATGACTATATGTAACAATATAAAACATTCATAATAAGAGACAAGTGCTTTACAAATTCTACTACACATTGATGCATTCTTCATGTTGAAATGAGTGTTTAGAGCTATGATAACCACATTAATGTCTTGAGGGGAATCTCACTATCTAAGGAAGAAGTCAAAGTGCCTTGGAGCAGCAATAGCATTCAACATCGACCATATGGTGTCTACATTTAAATAATTTTGAATGGTCAAGTTCATTGAAATGCGCGTTGTGATTGGAAAGAAACAGACTATAACTCCTATAAAATAGGAAATTGGCAAAGAAAGAGCAAACAATCCCTTGCAAACTAATTACAAATTAGTAGCCTAAGAAGCTTCTTAGAGGCTTACACAAGAGACAAATCAAGAAGCTTGGAAGACATGCATAACTTTGATCATAAAAGTAATGCCATGGTAACTATTTGGCTCCACAACATAAGAAATTCATTTGAAAATATTTCTCAGGCACATAATATTTACAAGTTCCAAAATCATAAATCTAATACAAAATTGTTCACTTGACCTTGAAGTTTCAATTAGTATGCTTAATATAGGATTTTATGTTGTAAAATTATATTCCAATGGCATATGAAGCGCATGGTGAAGCATATTATTGAACTAAATCCTCTAGTACATTACTTATATAAGGATAATTTTCATTCTTCCAGTGGATGGCCTAAGCAATGTGTTATGAAACATACCATCTATATAATATCTAAGACTGCCTCTTTGTAATGCTTCTATAACACTATTCAATTATTAGGGAATGATGAAGAGATCAATGAAATTGTGGAAAGAGAACACAGCTTCATTTCTGAGAACAATGAAAATGAAATTATAGTTACATACATCAAAACGAAATAGAACCATGTTTATTTTCATAATTGTGAACCATATCATTGGTGCAAGGCACCATGTAACTTCATGCCTCCATGGGGCAAATTTGTAAAATTTGAGTCTTCATCATATTGTGATTGTAAAAATTTCATATGTGGACCATTTTAAATGCATTTGATTCATTAATAGGTTTCTAGGAGGTCTATGAAGTCAAAATGCAAAAGTTGTCATTTGTAGCAAAAAATTGCAAAATTGCAAAATGCAAAAAAGTGGAATGTGAAGAGTCATTTTGTAAAGGGAAGGTTGTTGTTCGATTGTAACTAAAGGGGTAGTTAGATAAGTGTTATAGGCACCTTTAAAGATACTTTTGAAGGCGTGGAAGAAGAGATTACATTTTATCTTGAATAAATTTCGAATAGAAGTGCCATGTTTTACAGATTTTAACATTTTCTTGTTGTTCTTAGGTGTGGTATTGGTTCATACAGTACTCTCAAGCTTTATTTTTGGTTGGTTTTTCTAGATCTTTGAATTATCTTTCAAATAAATCTGGTTTGAGTTAATTTCATTGAGTTTTAAGCTTTTTAGAGCCATTTTTCTAAGGGTAGTCCAAAAACCCTCATTTTAAGGGTTTGAGAGTCAAATAAAAGCATAAAACACCATTCCACCAATGTAGACCTCTGTAAATTGGTGGAATGGGTTATTTTAGGTTTTTTTTTAATGTTGGTTGTGTTTTCAAGTGCAGGGGTAGTCAAGTTATAGGAGTTCTATTGTTGCCTTAGTGATTTTTCATCAATTTTGAGCATGAAGGCATAGCTACAAGTTGGAATTTGCTAAAAATGCAATGTTAAATGGTTGGAGATGGTTTGTATAGAATTTTTAGACATATTATAAGGTTTTTGAATAATTTATAATGTGGTTTGTGGTTTGGAGCAGTTATTTCCAATAAACCCTCTTGCATATGAGCCAAAATTGGGCCCTTAGGACAGCGGGATAGTCATTTTTTGAGGGTTTCTTTCCAGAAAAACCTCATTCTATTTTTTGATATGTTTAAGAAGGCCGAAATGGGTTTTTGAAAATGTAATTTTTTTTCAGAGATTCAATCTGGTTTAAAAGATACACCCGATTTTGTCTATGTGGAACACTACAAGCAATTTGTTTTCTTGAATATGAATAATGCAATAATGAAAGAACCAATGTTCTAAGAGTGTTTTGTTGGATTAATCCTATAAATTATATGATTTTCAAGGTGTGGTAAAGATTTATTAAGAGTTTGGTTTCTTAAAACCTCTTTTTGGTGTATCTGGAGCTTGGAAAACCATGTTTCATTAAAGTAAATTTATGAATGTTGAGCATGAAGGGATAGCTACAAGCTGGGATTTGCTAAAAATTCAATGTTAAAGGTTTGGATATGGTTTTTATAGCATTTGAAGACCTATTATAAGGTGTTTGATTCATTTTCAAAGTGGTTTGTGGTTTGCAGCAGTTATTTTCAATAAACCTTCTTGTATATGAGCCAAAATTAGGCCTCTAAGACAGCGAGACAGTCATTCTTTTAGGGTTTCTTTCCAAAACAACCTCATTATATTTTTTTATATGTTTAAGAAGGCTGAAATGGGTTCTTGAAAATGTTTTTTTTTTTGGAGATTCAATTTGGTTTAAAAGATACACCCGATTTTGTCTATGTGGAACACTACAAGCAATTTGTGTTCTTAAGTATGAATAATGCAATAATGAAAGAAACAGTGTTCTAAGAGTGTTTTGTTGGCTTAATCCTGTCAATTATATGATTTTCAAGGTGTGGTAAAGGTTCAATAATATTTTGGTGTCTTAAAACCTCGTTTTGGTGTATTTGGAGCTTGGAAAACTATGTTTCATTAAAGTAAATTTGTGAATGTTGAGCATGAAGACATAGCTACAAGTTGGGATTTTCTACAAATGCAATGTTAAAGGATTGGATATGGTTTGGATAGAATTTGAAGACCTATTATAAGTTTTTTGAAGTGTTGGAAAAGTGGTTTGTGGTTTGTGGTTTGGAGCAGTTATTTCCAATAAACCCTCTTGCTTATGAGCCAAAATTAGGCCTCTAGGACAGCAAGACAGTCATTTTTTGAGGGTTTCTTTCCAAAACAACCTCATTATATTTTATTTTGATATTTAATAAGGCCTAAATGGGTTCTTGAAAATGTTTTCTTTTTAGATTCAATCTGGTTTAAAACATACACCCGATTTTATCTATGTCGAACACTACAAGCAATTTGTCTTCTTGAGTATGAATAATGCAATAGTGAAAGAACCAGTGTTCTAAGAGTTTTTTTTGGCTTTATCCTATCAATTATATGATTTTCAAGGTTTTTTAAAGGTTAATTAAGAGTTTGGTGTCTTAAAACCTCTTTTTGGTGTATTTGGAGCTTGGAAAACCATGTTTCATTAAAGTAAATTTGTGAATGTTGAGCATGAAGGCATAGCTACAAGTTGGGATTTGCTACAAATTCAATGTTAAAGGGTTGGATATGGTTTCGATATAATTTTTAGACCTATTATAAAGTGTTTGAAGCGTAGGAAAAGTGCTTTGTGGTATGGAGCAATTATTTCCAATAAACCCTCTTGCATACAAGCCAAAATTAGGCCTCTAGGACAGCGGGACAATGATTTTTTGAGGGTTTCTTTCCAAAACAACTTCATTCTATTTTTTTATATGTTTAAGAAGGTTGAAATGGGTTCTTGAATTTTTTAATTTTTTTTTGGAGATTCAATCTGGTTTATAAGATACACCTGATTTTGTCTATGTGAACACTACAAGCTATTTGTGTTCTCGAGTATGCGTAATGCAATAATGAAAGAAACAATGTTCTAAGAGAGTTTTTTTGGCTTAACCCTATCAATTATATGATGTTCAAGGTGTGTTAAAGGTTCAGTAAGATTTTGGTGTCTTAAAACCTCTTTTTGGTGTATTTGGAGCTTGGAAAACCATGTTTCATTAAAGTAAATTTGTGAATGTTGAGCATGAAGGCATAGCTACAAGTTGGGATTTGCTAAAAATTCAATGTTAAAGGGTTGGATATGATTTGGATATAATTTTTAGACCTATTATAAAGTGTTTGAAGCATTGGAAAAGTGCTTTGTGGTATGGAGCAGTTATTTCCAATAAACCCTCTTGCATACAAGCCAAAATTAGGCCTCTAGGATAGCGGGACAATGATTTTTTGAGGGTTTCTTTCCAAAACAACTTCATTCTATTTTTTTATATGTTTAAGAAGGTTGAAATGGGTTCTTGAATTTTTTAATTTTTTTTTGGAGATTCAATCTAGTTTATAAGATACACCCGATTTTGTCTATGTGGAACATTACAAGCTATTTGTGTTCTCGAGTATGCATAATGTAATAATGAAAGAAACAATGTTCTAAGAGTATTTTTTTGGCTTAACCCTATCAATTATATGATGTTCAAGGTGTGTTAAAGGTTCAGTAAGAGTTTGGTGTCTTTAAACCTCTTTTTGGTGTATTTGGAGCTTGGAAAACCATGTTTCATTAAAGTAATTTGTGAATGTTTAAGTGATCTTACAAAAATATGTATTTGTGTCTTTGAAGACCTTTGAATCCCACCATGCTCTGCATCAATCATCTCCATTTTTTTCTTGTTCATAGAAAAATGAACATACACAAAAACAATGCAATTGTCTTATGAAGTGGGTTCTGAAAAATGAAAATGTAAAATGCTTGCAAGAAAGGAGAAGGATATATAGAATATTACAAACCCATGGTTTAGGGATTTTGGGATGAGCCCTAAATGTGGAAGGATTTATTTTTATTTTTGAGAAGTGAAAGAACGTGCCAAAATTCTTGCACTCATTTTTCTAGGAGCTCATATTTGCAATAGGAGTTGCGGGTTTTCGAAAAACCCCAGATCAAAGACAAACCCAAAAATCCATTGAATAGAGCCCATGGCCATAATCATGGAGCCATGAAGGAGGCTCAAAAATATAATAAAGAAAATTTTACACTCTGTTCTTTTTGGAAATAGAAAAAATATTCTAGAGAGGTCGTGGCCAAGCTATCACCAGGAAAGAGAAAAAATATAGAAAAAAAAAATCATTGTTTGATCAAACCAAATATGGAGAGTATGATTTGTTTCATTTATTTTTCTAGTGAGCTAAGTCCAAAGAATTCAAGCCAAGATAGAAGGGTTTCAAAATAAGGATGCATAGTAGAAACAAAACACCCATTCATTCATATCTATTGAGTCCAAATCGAGCTTGTTTTGACAGAAAAAAAAAGTAAGATACAGAGAAATGGCGCATAGAAACTTACTCAACTTCTTGTTGTTTGAAGAAATGCAAGCTCCAAAAGTGCTTTGATGTCAACCTCAAGACAAGCAAGGCATCGACAGAGTAAAGCAAGAGAAAAATGCATGAGAATTCGAGAATTAATGTCTTTGAAAATGCATTCAAATAAGTAGAAACAAATGATGAACCATGAAATCTTTCCCTGATTTGGCCTCAAAAGAAATTTTTGTGAAGAAAACTCTCAAAAGCAGTGAGAAAATTGACAGAGACTCCTTCAGAAAGCTCGAGGTTTCAAACTCTAATGATGGCGGCATGTGCAAGGCAAGGGAGCTCGAAAAACCAAGTGAAAATGAGAGTTGAAAATTAGGGCTTGGGTATTCTGTTCTAACTCATCATGGCAGCAAAAATATTGATGTGAAAAAACTCAAATATGTTTAATCGTTGAATCTTTTAATAGTCAAACAAATTTAGAAAACAAAATACATATATTTTATAATAAAAAATTACTATTATCTATTAAATTTATTAATTTGTATGTTCAATTAATAATTAAAAACTATTGATGTTATTTTGTATAAAATAAAAATATGAAAAATATCTTTAACAATTATTAATTTTAATTTTAAAATATATATATATATATTTATTTATTTATTTATTTTAATAAAAATTTAAAATATATATATTTATTTATTTATTTAAATAAAATTCTAAAATGAATATGAATTAAATATATAATTTAATCATTAAATTATGATTTTAATTATTATAATTTAAAAAAATTGTGTGATTGTGATATTACATTAGATTCCTTGCACCCTGAGATTTTTTTAATTAAAATAGATCTCCCTCTTGCATTTCTTCAAAACCATTCATATTATTATTGTGAAAAATAAATTCTAAATAATGATTAATATTCAACATATAAATTTTATTATTATTTATTTATTTTATAATATTTTACAAATTAAATATTACAATTTTTAATTGAAAAGAAGATAAAAATGCCATTTAATTCAATTGCTATTAATTCTCAAATTTAAGATCATATTATTATCTTCATATTATTCTTTAAAAACATTTTTTATCCTTTACTCAAAAAATTTAAACATGGGCAATTTTGTAGATGATTGAATGCAGAAATGAGGTGTATTATGCCATAAAATGTACAAAAGGGATATACTTGAATTTTTATGCTCTTGCAGTCACACCAAGGGTATAGGGTTGAGGGTCCAATGTATAGGTTAGAGGGTATAGGGGTTGAGGGATTAGGGTTTAAGTGTAGAGGGTTGAGGGTTGAGGGTTTAAGGGTTTAAGGGTTGAGGGATCCAATGTATAGAGAGGAGACTAGAAGAGGAGGGAGGGACAAAGATATATGAGGGTTGAGGATCCAATGTATACTAGGTAGAGGGTTGAGAATTGATGGTATAGATTTGAGGACCTATAGGGTTGATGGTTTAGGGTATTGGGTTGAGGATATAGGGTTGAGGGTAGAGGTTAGAATTTTTAAGGGTTTAGGGTTTAGGGTTTAGGGTTAAGAGTTAAGGGTTGAGGGTAGAGCATTTAGGGTATAATTTTGAGGGTATATGGTTGAAGGATTAGGGTTGAGGGTCCAATGTATAGGGTAGAGGGTATAGGGGTTGAGGGATTAGGGTTTAAGGGTTGAGGGATTAGGGTAGAGAAGGAGGGATGGATGGAGCGAGAGATGGAGGGAGAAGTGAGATAGAGAGGAGACTAGAAGAGGAGGGAGGGATAGAGATATATGAGGGTTAAGGATCCAATGTATAGGGTAGAGGGTTTAAAATTGATGGTATAGAGTAGGACCTATAGGGTTGATGGTTTAGGGTATTGGGTTGAGGGTATAGGGTTGAGGGATTAGGGTTGTGGGTAGAGGGTAGAAGGTTTAAGGGTTTAGGGTTGATGGTTAAGGGTTGAGGGTAGAGCGTTTAGGGTATAGGTTTGAGGGTATATGGTTGAAGGATTAGGGTTGAGGGTCTAATGTACAGGGTACATAGGGTATAGGGGTTGAGGGATTAGGGTTTAAGGGTTGAGGGTTGAGGGTAGAGGGTTGAAGGTTGGGGGATTAGGGTAGAGATTTTACTTGGGTTTAAGGGTTTAAGGGTTGAGGGTAGATGGTATTGGGTTGAGGGTAGAGGGTAGAGGTTGATTTAAGGGTTTAGGGTTAATTAAGGGTTGAGGTCTCAAGGTTTAGGGTTGAGTGTTTAAGGGTTTATGGTTTAGGTCGGTTGAGGGATTAGGGTGGAGATGGAGGGATGTATGGAGTGAGAGATGGAGGGAGAAGTGAGATAGAGAGAAGGAGAGAAAAAGGGGGAGGGACAGAGATATATGAGGGTTGAGGATCCAATTTATAGGGTAAAGGGTTGAGAATTGAGGGTATATATTTGAGGACCTATAGGGTTGATGGTTTAGGGTATTGGGTTGGGGGCATATAAGGTTGAGGGATTAGGGTTGAGGGTAGAGGGTGGAAGGTTTAAGAGTTTAGGGTTTAAGGGTTTAGGGTTGATGGTTAAGGGTTAAGGGTAGAGTGTTTAGGGTATAGGTTTGAGGGTATATGGTTGAAGGATTAGGGTTGAGGGTCCAATGTATAGGGTAGAGGGTATAGGGGTTGAGGGATTAGGGTTTAAGGGTTGAGGGTTGAGGGTTTAAGGGTTAAGGGATTAGGGTAGAGATTTTACTTGGGTTGAGGGTATAGGGTTGAGGGTAGAAGGTTTAAGGGTTTAGGGTTTAGGGTTTAGGGTTTAAGGTTGATGGTTAAGGGTTAAGGGTTGAGGGTAGAGCGTTTAGGCCGATATAGGTTTGAGGGTATATGGTTGAAGGATTAGGGTTGGGGGTCCAATGTATAGGGTAGAGGGTATAGGGGTTGAGGGTTTAGGGTTTAAGGTTGAGGGTTGAGGGATTAGGTTTGAGGGTTGAGGGATCTTTTGATGCAAGTGAAATGTAGGCAAGCAATTGAAGGCTAGTGAATATTGGGGAAGGATTTTTTTTCTAACACCCCTAATCCCTTAACCCTTAATCCCTGCTAGATCATAACAATTAGGCACTAAATTAGGTGCTAATCTAGCGCTAAATCCGATGCTAAATCTGATGCTAAATCTGTCGTTAAACTCGACACTAAATCTGGTGCTAAACCCGACACCAAATCCAGTGCTATAAACCCAATGCTAAACCTAGAGCTAAACCCAGTGCTAAATTTGGTGCTAAATCTATTGCTAATTAGTGCCTACTTGTTCTGATTAGCGCAAAAAACACCAAAAATGGTGCCAATCCGATAAATAGCATCGAATTTTAAAAAAAATTGGAGAAAAATACATTAAAATAGTGGGTGGAAGCAAAAAAATAGAGCAAAAAAGGGAGCTAATCATAGGGATTTGTTGTAGTGAACATACCATAAGATGACACATATTGAAAGAAATAATTTATAAATAGTATATTACTTAATATATAAAATACTCAAACTTATCATTTAATAATTTCATATGATACTTTTAAGGGAAGAGTTATGTAACCATGAGAATATAAGTATCCAAATTTAATGTAAAATCCATAATTTGATAATAGTCTACATCCTCCATATTTATGGAATTCATTCAAAAGGATATTGGTGAGTATGTGTAATTTGAAGTTTATGTTGTAAAAAATAGATTTACACATACTAATTTTATTTTCTTGAAAGTTTGAAAAGAAATTCAACAAAATCATTCTATGTCTATCCCAAAATTATGGATTTTTATGAGACAACGTTTCTTTGAGGTGTTTTATTAAATAATATGCATGTCTTTTCTATACTTCCACATCTTGTATACATTTCTACCATGGCGATTACAATTATAACATCTAATGAAATTCCTCTATCCTTTATACTTTTGATTGATGACAAAAACCATTCAAATAAGGACATGTATTCAATTTTTTAATGAGCATTGCCTACACAATAATACCATAAGAAGGCTAAAAAACACAAGGAAAATACATAACATACCTTCACTCAAGTCTCTTTGATACACCAAGCCATGGTGGAAGTGTTCAAGGATGTGATATTGGATATGATAGTACATAGGTGCTCACAAGGGTAACATAACTTTACCATTCAAGATTGTGTTGCAAATGACTTGTGATGTGAAGTATTTATACATATTTGAGGATGTAAATTGAAGGCTAGGATGTATTTGGAAGGTCAAGGGATCACATTCTTTGAGAATCTTGGAGACATGAGAAGCCTCTAGGTGGCATGTGGAGAGTGGAGGTCAAAGAGGGCTCATAGGTCTAAGAGAAATCAAGGAAGAGGAATGTACATTGGAGAGAGTGGAGGGAAAAGATCCAAAAATTTATTTTTGTAAAGAAGTGGAAATCTCCTCCATAGCTCAAATACCTCATATTTATAAATGATGTAGCAAGGGTATCCACATGGGGACCTGGGGTAATAAATTCTTTGATTAATCATTGATAACATGTGCAAATAATTAAGGAACCTAATTGATTTGATTAGTTGACTTAATGGAATGTGCACAAAATAGGAAAATTAAATAAATATGAAATTTATTTATTTTTTAGGATGGGGTGGGATAGGCTTAGGTAAATAAATATTTAGATTCATTTATCTAAGGTGTGCTATAGAAGAAAGAAGAAATATAGATTATGTGACAGAAATAGAGTTGAATGAATAATTATTTCACTAATTAAATAGTAATAAACTATTATTCAATTAATTTTGGAAGGAAAATTGAATAAACAATCAAATGTAATTGATTAATTATAGAAGAAATAATGAGTGATAAGTTGAAATGATGATGTGTCAAATTTAGATGTCTACAAACATTACTTCAAATAAGATAATTTAAAATTCTAGGTAGGACTCTATTCAAAATTCCATATTTTACATATTGTGTCTAATAAAATTTATATATCCTCTATGCTCTAATGGATGACCAAAAAATCTAATGAAATAATGATATGTTAAAAAAATTAATGAGAAAATAAGATAATCCCTTATTCAAAATAGCCAAGTTAGATAAAAAATACCAAATTTTGAAGATGGTTCTCTACTCCTTTTATAATCAACAACATTTATGGTAATATTTAAGTATTGAAAAATAGTATGCATAAACACATTATGTTTGTGTTAATATTACAAAAACATAAAAGAATGAAACTATAGTCCAAATCAGTAGCTAGGATATCCAACTAATCATGTGCTTTTAAAATTTTAACATTTATAATACTAGGTAATAGCATCCTAAATTAATTACATTCATGTTTACATAGGTTTAAAGGGTTTGTATCCCCTATATCATCTCATATAAGAAATGCACCCAATCATAAGAAATCCAAGGAGAGACTAAGTTCTAGGTTGCACACCAAGTGTATCTTGAACTATAATGGTTATCGAGTATGTTCAATGCAATGATATCACAAAATTCTTGTGATTGTTTCATCAAATTTATAAAGATACGAAAATTCATACAAGCTATTATTTTAGTTTGTGTAGATTATTGGGACAAAGTTTTGGTATGGCTACCTTATAACTACATAAGAATTTTAATTCTCATGTTATTAAATTGCTACTTGAGTGATATCTTTTAGTAAGCTATGTAATTGTTGATCTGTATGACTTGTAATGGTTGTGGATATGAAAGCAAGTCAGGTGTATGGAAGTAGCTTCCTTCACTAATATAAGTAGGATATATTTGCACTAATTTCTTTAAACCCTCAAACTATTACAACTAAAAATTTTGATGCACATTCAAAATATTAAAAATAGATAAACAATGCAATAACATAACACCGTGATTATGTGGGAAAAATCTTTTGGGAAAAAACCTACATTCTAAACACACTATTCAATTGTATTATTCAACAAGAGTTACAATATAATAGCATAAGATGACTACAAAATCAATTTCAAGGCCCCACATCAAGGACCTGTATGCCCCTAGGCATCTATGTCCTCCTTCGCATACCAAATCCAACTTTTTATGGCAGTTGTATAATCTCTAGTACTTCTTAGATCTGCTTGCAGTTTAGAATTTCAGTCTGTGTGCTTCTGAAATATTGCATTTATCATATTAGGTCATATAGTTCAACTAGGTTAATTATTCCAAATCATTTCCAATCCACTTTAATCAAGGCTCTAAAAAATGAGATCCAAGTCTGATTGGCTCACCTTCATGGTTGTTAGTCAATCTATTCATCTTGTTGATCTCCATTCTAATGTATCTTTGAAAAGGGAAGATATTAACCCTAGGTTTCACATATTAAACTTAGGGTTCCAGTTTTCTTATATTAAATTTTGGTGAACTCAACATTTTGACATCATAGATCTAAAATTGTATTCATTCACCCTAGATCTAGGTGTTGCATAATATTATCTTGCATTTCTCAATTAGGGTTTCATATTTGCATCATAAAATGTCATAAAAATCCAAAAATATTGCATCATAGCTTGCATCATCACTTGTATTAGGGTTTTTTCAATCATTAAGATCATATTTGCACTCAAATTGCTTTCAAAAATGTGATTTGTTGTTCAAACATTGTCATACACTTGCATTTCTCTTTAAGAAATTCTGGAAAAATAATCACTATGAAACCACTTTGCAAATAGAAATAGAAACCCTAAGCAATAACTTAAACATTCAGTTTCTCAATTTTTAAACCTCCTACCAAGGACTTCGATTCCCTTGGGCGACTCTGTCCTTGTACAAGTGCATCAACAAAAAAATTTTACATTTATCTATCTTAGTCTACTCATTTTGTAGGTACTTGTAGATCTCTATTTTGGAATCAATAATTGCATGTTTTTAGGCATATTGCATATAGTTCATAAAAGTGAAAGAAAGTGCATTGTTTGTGTTTTAAAATTACATCAAAATCATCATTCCTAGGTATTTGCATTTTAGAATTAGTCAATTATTGAATTTTAAATCTAAAATTTGCATTCATAACTTATTTAAACATCTTCAACATTCTTGTATATTTGCATTTTACATCAAATTGGCATAAATTAAGCAAATTCTGGGAAATTATTTACTGTTACAACTATTTGCAAGTAGAATCATAATCCTTAAGTAGTTTAACACATAGTCGGATTTTTAATTTCTAGAATCCATGACCATGACTCAAATGCCCTTGGGCACCCTTGTCCTACTATTATTGGCCAGACAATGTTTTTCCCAGGCCTCTATTATGTTTCTTGTTTGCTTCTACTATCTAATTTATGTTTCTAACTATTTTACTATGTTTGTTTGTCAGTTTAGTGTTCATATTGGATACACTCAAGTGTTTTGGAACTTTTATGAGTTTCACGACCTGGTGTCCTATTTCCAATACTTTAGTGAGATGTAGTTCTAGACTTATGGTATCCCACACTCGTTTCACATCTGCTATGGATCGTGAGTCTTCTAACTCTTTCATGACAAGTGTTGTCAATACTCAACCCATTTTGGACTCTATTCTTGATGTAACCATACCAATGACAACTTGACAAACACCTATCTTTACAGATGTTGAGACTATGGTTTCCCATGTTCCCGAAGACAAACTAAAAAAACTAGGCAAGGGCTTAGAAAAAATTCAAGACTTTGTGAGTACTAAATACTTTGTTGGTACAGTGGTTCCTATAATTGACAACATGAGGAAACTGGTTAATGATGATCATGGATTAAAGGTTTTGTGTAGCCTAGCCCATATATTTGATGATAATGTGCCTACAATGGATAGTTTTCTCAAGCTTTAGGATATACTCAAAGTTAAGGATGAAATAAAGTTTCCCTCCCTACAACTATAGCCTCTATTCCTACATACAAAAATCCAACTATTGCTTCAAAAACACAACAAAGCATTGGCATAACTCCAACTATAGGTCTTTCCACTAGAAATCCTTATGGTTTTGGACCTTCACATGTCACACCTCAAGTTTCATCCCCACTCATAAATTTGCAACATAGTAGCCCACCAAGCACATACATAATTCCACCATATTCACCACATTCCCAAAACATGGCAACCAATGATTCCATCATCAATCAACTTTTATAAAATGTAAGCTCACTTCAACAATAAATATCAACTTTGAACCATAACCAAAATGGACAGTCATCACAGTATGACAAAAGGAGCCCATTGTCATTTTAAATATTGAAAGCGCAAATGCCACAAAACATAGAGATACCCTAATTTGACAAGTAAAATGGTAAAGGGGACCCTAGCAATCATATATCGGCATATACAACCTTGTGTAGTGACTTTATTTTTTAGGTTAAGCTCTTGGCTAAACTATTTCCTAGGTAATTGAAAGACATGGCTTTGGAATAGTTTTTTCCATTGTTGAATAATTCAATTCACTTATTTAATGATCTTGTTGATGCTTTTATCAATCATTTCCAAGTAAACATTGGTCCTAAGATTAACATAATTGATTTAATGTGATGTAAACAAAAGAGAGGAGAAAAGGTCACAAATTTTATAAGTTGTTATTAGTTTCTTTTATCACAAATCAATCTAACTCTTCCTGATGTGGATATCCAAAGAGTGTCCATTGGAAACTTGCAAATTGACATAAGGGATAGAATCTTATTAATAAAATTTCCATCTTTCATGAATTTATGTATGACTCTTCATGACTATCAGAATTCAGTCAATCAGTATGAAGAAGCATCTTCATTCGCTCATACTGAGAAATCTGAATCCATACCCCAAAATAACTATCAACCATTTAAAAAGAAAAACAAGAATTTTATCAAGTTTCATACAATTCAAACAACCAATCACATTGAACCTCAAGTTGCTGCTATAATTCCAATTCCATACCAATTTAGACCAAAAGATAGGAAATTCACTCAGTTACCTAACACTCTCCATTTGATCATGTTACAAATTTTGAGTAAGAACCTAATCCGATTGCCTCCTGTAAAAATTGTGGACACAACCAAACCTTTACCTCCAAACTTCAATCCAAATGCCTTTTATCAATATCACCACACAAGATGCATGTGTCTTAAACATCAAGTTCAAGACCTCATTGATTATAATCACATCCAGCTGGGTGGTGTTAATGATCAAGAGAATAAATATGTTGCCCCACCTTGAAAATTTTTACCAATCCAATTCCCAACCATTCATCCAAATTTGTGCAAGATTATGATGTTAAGAATGATGAGATGAATGTTGATAAGACTGATGAAATGAATGATGGCAGTAATCAAGAGAAGAAATTAGATCACAATGATTGGTCTAATAGATGTTCAGCCTCGTAAGGGTCAAACCATTATGTTACCTGACATTACTTTCACCCACAGTGACACACCTAAACATGCACCTGATGGTCCTCTCTACATTTTTTATCGTATCAATAAAAAACTTGTACAAGGAATACTCATTGATCCTATGTGTGTAGAGAATGTGATCATCGAGGAGTTATTTTTTATGTAAGAGCTTTATCACGATTCTTATGAACAATCAAAATCATGGATAAAAACTCATGATGGTTTTCTCACCCTATGATTGGTTCCATAACTATTACTCTTAAAGTTGGACAAAATCAATTATATGTCGCATTCACCATCATCCCATCGTTGGACCAATTTCGTGTGAAGCTAGGATTTCCATGGCTATGCTCCATGAATTTCGTCCCATCAATTATTCACAAGTGCATAAATTTCCCCTTTGAAATGAGATATTTACAGTACATCATAGTGGGTTTAATCCTTTGTCTTCCCATGGGAATTTTTCATTGATTTTCTTTTGGCCTCAAACTATGAAACATATAAATCCTCGTGTAGATTACATTTTCAAGTCATACCAAAAGTTTAAGGAAAAGCACATAGCAGAGTTATCTCTTACCAATATTCCTGAGAATGATAGGTCCATGCTTGTTCCTTCTTCCCCACCCATTATGGATGAACATATGCCTCAAGCCAAGACCCTTCCAATTATTCAAGGTAAATATATTGCAATCCCTCCACCCATCTCCTATAAGAGACCAAGAGACAATAAAATGATCCCTTTTGTGCCACCAAAGATTAAAAAACAAGTGTATACACCTAAAGAGACAATAGTTTCCCAACCCCCAATGGTTCCTTTAGTTCCTCCCTTAAGGGAAGAAAAGAAACCAATGGTTGACGAACCCACTCCTACCCCATCACAAATTAAAAATTATGCAAGAATAAAATGAAATGATAAATATTGTAGGCGCAAACGTCGTGTTATTGCTTTCTAATTGGAAGAAAAGAAAAAAAATAGTGCATGATAATCTAACACGTATGGAAACAACTCAAGAATCATTACAAATTTCACCAAAACAAGATATGGAACCAAAAGATGAGATGAAACAAGAAAATTCAATTGTGGTTTTCATAAAACCTCTCATTGTGATAAATTTGGATGATGAAGAGCAAATCACTAAAATTGATGAGGAGGTGCATAATGAGGTTAATGTTTTATTTTCAAAGCAAATGAATTTAGATAGGGGCAACCATGATGATCCTCCTAATGAGAGTGACCCACCACATGTTGAACCTGGAGATGATCCTAGTACAGAACTTGTCGTAGTCTCTTTAGATAGTTGTCCACCTTCCCTATATGATGAGCAAGATTGGGATGCAGATGACCTAGTTTAGGTCGGATCACATGTGTGATACTCTTTTATGTTTATCTTATGTGTTATTTGTGTTTTCTTGCATGAGATGTGATCTCTCGTGTTGTGTTGCTTGGTATGTCTTTATGTTTGTGAGTTTTCTTTGGATGACTCTTGTTTCTCTGTTGGTGCAAGGATACAAAGAAAACAAACCTGTCATAATATTCTTCTATTTGTATCTTCATTATTCTATATTTTGCCAACTTTGTATTTTTTTTATCTTGTGTTTTCTTTTTGGGGATGACGCAAGGAATTAAGACATTTAGGTATCTTCTATGTTGACCTAAAATTTTATTCGTCTTCTCTCTCTATGTGTCATTCCTCCATTGTGTTGTTGTTCCATGAGTATTTGGGGAATGACGTTAGTTTTGAGCTCTATTATGTCACTATAGAAAAGACCTATACTAACCCCAGATCTGTGGATCCCTTAGTGTTCTTTTCTATGTTGTTTGTCACATTATATTTTGGGGATATCCCCTTATCATGATGTAGCTATATTTTGAAACATATCACTTGCATAGGGCTTTACAAATAAGCTCTTGTGATCCTTTTATCACTTGGCCTTTATCATTTTTCTATTTTAAAGTAATTGCTCAAAGCAAGGTGTTTTGTAATTTCTTTAAAGTGGGGGCATACGTTTTCATTATTTTGCTTCGCTTTGTTCATAGGGGTTGGACTTAATGGTGCATTAACATTGACATTTTTTTGCTTCACTTTTTTTCACAGGCGTTGAACTTATTATTGTGTTGGCATAGCATTTTGATTATTTTGTAGCACCTTATCAAGGTTATCAGGGAGTATAAATCTTGGTATGGTTGGTTATGGGTTAACACCTAGTGAAAAATGGTGCTCACTAGACCTTATGTGTTTCTCACTTTGCTACCCTATCTTGGGGGCTCACCTAGTGAAAAATGATCCTCACTAGCCCATGTGCCTTCATGTTTATGATTCACCTAGTTATGAGTCATGAACACCTTTTTTTTGGATCTTGGCATAATACAACTTGTTAGTTTTTACCCTCTTTTTTCATTTCATATTGACATTATATGTTAGTGTATGTTGTCTTGATGCATATCATACACTTGTGTGTTCCTTTGTGCCTGTGTTGGTTTTCCATGGGATCTTAGATCTCAGGGGCTTGGCCATCTCCCTTGATTCTTTATCATCCCATCTCTTCAACATTCAGACAATTGGACCCCTCTTGACATATTTTTCTATTTTAGTGCGAGTTTGAGCATAAGTTCATACTCTCACTAAAGTGGGGGCTAAATATAGTGTCGATAATTGTCACCCTTAATAATTTACATTATGTTTTATCCCCCTTAATTTATTGGACCTAATTACGTTCCTAATTTCCTAAATTATGCATTCTAAGGCCTTATTTTATCACTTTCCAAAGGATTGCAAGAATTGAATAAATGCAAAGAATTAATGCTTTGATCCCAACACAAAGTCTTGGAAGATAGGGTTAGAACCCATGGGTGTATGGGTTCCCCTATCTTTTCAGGGACCAATTTTTAATATGATGTTATCGGTATTTTAACATTAAAATTTCAAAATTTCAAGTGTTGGCTTTTGGGGTCTAATTTTTGGAAAATTAGCACAATTCCATATAAATACCTAATTATTGCATCATTTCAAAAATAACAAGAAATCTATTGGAAAACTTATGATCAAGAGAATATTGAGCAAGTCAAGAGTAGAATTTCAAAGCATTATTTCAGAAATTCAAGATCCAACATCATGTCAAATTTTATGTGTGTTCATGTTCATGTTTTTTTAAGGCTGGCCCTTGTTGTAGGTCTCCAAAGCATTCAAGAATTCAAGAAATCAAGACCCAAATCCTTGAGGTGATGCACATGAATTAAGTCCTTCAAGGAATCCATTGAAGGGTGGTGAGTTGTAGCACTTTTTTATTTCATCATTCTTTCCTTTCAATTATCATTCCTATCCTTGACATTGCCATTGTGGAAGTGGAAAAACTTACATAGGGTTTGACTGAGGCAAGACCCTAAATGGACCAAAAAATTCTGTCTTTGAATATGTATCTTACAAGTTTGAAGAGGATCAAAGAAGGATTGAAGTAAAATTGTCAATCGTTGTATTCAAAGCCCTAAAATTTGTCAAGCCACATAAACTCAACTACAGAATTACCTAACAACATTCTGAAAAAATCTGCAACTGAAAAATAGAAGGCTAGATCCAACATCAAAGGATTATAAAATTATTTATAGGACCCCTAGGCATCTGTTTCCTCCTCTGCATGCCAGATCCAACTTATTATGACAAGTGCACAATCTCCAATACTTCTCAAATCCACCTGCAGTTTACTGTGTCAATCTATGTGATTCTAGAATATTGCATTTATTATATTATGCCATATAGTTCATTTAGCTTAATCATTTCAAATCATTTCCAATCCACTTTCAAGGCCCTAAGAAAGGATATCCAAGTATGATTGGCTCACCTTCATGGTTGTTAGTCAATGTATTCATCTTGTTGATCTCCATTCTAATGTATCTTTGAAAAGGGAAGATATTAACCCTAGGTTTCACATATTAAACTTAGGGCTACCTTTTTCTTATATTACAAGTGCACATAAAATTAATTAATTGCTTTGTAGGAAAAGTTAATCCTAGGTTTTTTCCTAGGGCTAGCTACTTCTCCCACATGACATTGGAATTTTGTTGTGTTTGGCTATGATAAGGGTATAAGATTAACTTGAAACCTAAAATTTGGGTCACTCATCCCTTGGTTTGTGATTTTTAGAGGTTGGAAATGATTTTTTGATGAAAATGCAATGATGAAACTAAATGACTATGCAAATGTACTATTTTGAGATGAAAATAAAAAAACTAGAAAATGATAACTAAAATTGAAGACCAAAAATGAGCAAAGTAGAGGTTGGTGCACCTTTGGTTTGAATCTAAGTCCAATTTGGGTGGAAAAGGGTGCCAAGGGTGCCCTAGACTACGGATATGAAACCAAAATCTGAATTCACATGCCTCAGGTCCCTAGCCTATGGCTTCTTCCTTTCAGATCTTGTTGTCGAATATTTTTTCTATTATTGAGATAATTGAGTTTTTGTATCTTGTCAAGTTGTAGGGCTTGAATGCATAAATGAGAAAATTATCTTCAATATTCTTCCAATCCTCTTTAGATCTGCAACATGCACACACAAAACAAAAGGAAGGGTTGTGTCATATAGGGGCTTGCATTAGTCAAACCCTGTGTTGGTATTTCTACCTCCACAATGGAAAAATTGATGATAAAGATGACTTATCCTTTTAAGGAACAAAGGCTAAATGATAAATGAATGATGAATCAACAAATCATTGTAACTCACCACTCAGATCTGATCTCCTTGACGAACTCAAGTCATGCTCATCACCTTCAAGTCTTGATTGCAATTTGGCTTAATTTGATTTCAATACCTACATGCATTAGTACTTACAAATAAAATGCATGCATAAACATGAAAAAACTCACATAAAACTTGATATGGTGCTTGAATGATGAAATGTTGCAATAATTCTGCAAATCCTACTCTTGATTTCTTTTAGGACACTTTATTTGCTTAGTTGAATTCTCAATAATTTCCTCCTTTTTCTTGTTAATTAAAATTGTGAAAATACTATGTATTTATATATAATTGATTTAATTTCTTGAAAATTAAATCCCAATGGTCATCATTTAGGATTTGAATTTCAAATAATAAATTAACGACATTGATATATTTAAATTTGGGGTCATTCTAAGAGGACAAGGGCACAAGGCATCCTTGACCAGATCCCACTTTTTTTGAGATCCAAAGTCTCAGGGACAAATATTAAATGCATATGTTGGTTTTCCATATTTTATTTCTTGATAAATGATAGAATGGGCCATGAAATGTATAATTTAGGAAATTGGATGCACAATTAGGTCCAAGCACATAGGGGGAGAAAAATATAATGTGAATTTTTCAAAGGTAATAATTTATGATGCTACATTAATATAGGAAAATAAAACATAGGATAAAATAAATAAATAATACCAAATAAATGGTAGGACTCCAAAGGTTAAGACACCTTAATCCCAACATTATCCCACTTCTTGAAGACATGTCAAGAGTCAACTATATTCAACTACTCAAGGCCCTAAGGCCCATAGAATCAAAACACCATTTAAAATTTTCAGTGCCCATTGGCTTTGTCAATGAATCTACAACATTCTCAAAATTTTCTACCTTCTCCAACTTCACCTTCCCATCTTTCACCAAATCACTAACAAAGTGAAATTGTACTTCAATGTGCTTTGTTCTTACATGGAAATTAGGATTCTTTTCTAAGAAAACTATACTCTGACTATCACAATAGGTAGTAATTTTCCTTGCATCAAAACCAATATCAAAACATAAACTCTTAATCCAAAGGATTCCTTTCAATCATGAGTAGCTTATATGTACTTTACTTCTATAGTGGACAAAGCAACTACAAATCATCGCTTACTCATCCAATTGATAGCACCACCAAACATTGTGAACACATAGCCACTGGTGGATTTTCTATTGTCTATGTCACCTATCCAATCTGAATCCTCATATCCATACTGAGATTTAGTAGGATAACCATGAAAACATAAGGAATACTCAAAAGTACCCAACAAATATCTAAACACTTTCTTAATTGTATCCCAATACACCTATTCAGGATTACCCAAAAACCAACTAAGAACTCCTACTGCTTGGTAAATGTATAACCGTGTACAAACCATAACATACATAAGACTTCCAACAACACTCACATATGATACCTAGTCATGTCCTCCATCTTTGTAGGATATTTTGGACAATCCTCCATAGAAAGATTCATTCTCTGTAACACGAGAAAAATTAATTGTCTACAAGTTGTCATGTTGAATCTCTTTGACACTGAGTTCACATACTTACTTTGGCTTAAAAAAATATTTATGTTGGCTATGTCTCTTCTAATCTTCATCCTAATGATATTCCTTATTGCACCTAGATCCTTCATCTCAAATTATGCTAACAATTGACACTTGAAATCTGAAAGATCGTACTCTTACCATTCCCAATGAACAACATATGATCTACGTACAAAAATATTATGATGATGTGACCATTATCAAATTTTTAATACACACAATGGTGGGATATAAATCTTAAAAATCAAAAATACAATACAGAGGTATTAAATTTTTGGTACCAAATTCTAGGAGATTGCTTAAGACCATACAAATACTTTTTCAACTTGCATACTAGATGTTCTTTATCTTTAACCACAAAAAAATTTGGTTGTGATAATTAAATTTTTCCTCCAAGTCACTATGAAGGAATATTTTCTTCACATCCATCTATTCCACTTCTATATCATACGTTGCTAAAAGTGCTAATAGAAATTAAATAGATGTTAGCTTCACAACATGAGAGAATATCTCACCATAGTCAATTCCCTCCACCTGAGAATACCCCTTAGCAACCAATTGTGCCTTGTTGTTTTCAACACTACCATCAAGACCAAATTTCCTATTGACCACCCATGTACAACCAATGGGATTTTGTGCTTCAAGAAAGGGTATCATATCCCATGTATTATTTTTTTTAAATAGCCATTTATTCATCCATAGATTTCATCTAGGAATTTTCATCACTCATTCCCATAGCCTCTCTAACAATCATAAGCTCATTAGTGTGAGCAATCAAAGAAAATATGCAAGTAGAATCCAACAAAGAATATCCAAAACTTTCAAGTGCATATCTAAACCTATCAGGTTGTCAACTATCTCTCATAGAACTCCTCAATTGTTGAGGTTGAGGTTATTATTCTTATTTATAAATTTCAAATCTGGTAGAGCTCTCCTCATCATCAAGTCCTAATAGGAGTGCATAATTCACCTTTCATCAGAGTAGGTTGAATCTACACTACTCCTTATATTTCTCCTCTTTCTCTAGCTACAACTCAATAATATAAGGTTTCATCTCTAAAAAAACACGTTTACTACAAAGAACCTTTTGGGCCATTAGATCCCAAACTTTTACCCCTTCACACCAACACCATAACTGATGAAGATATATTTGACTACCTTGTTCCCCAACTTAGACCTCTTTTCACTCAGCACATGATTATATGCTTCACAACTAAATACTCTAAGATGTCTCATCAAGGTATTTTTACTAGACCATGCCTTCATGGGTGTCCTATCAATAAGAGTTAATATATGAGATATTTTGATCAAATAAATTGTACACCTGAATAATTCAATTTACTTATAAAAAGTATATTTTGTTTCAAACCCAAGATATGCAAGACACCATTAATCCCCTTGACTCTACCATCAAGGAATTTGATCTTAAATCTTTTGTGACAAACAATCTTCATATGAGAATCATCGCCTAGATACACCTTCCCACCTTCATATTCCTCATACATTAAAAATCAACCCTTGTGCAAGGTCGTGTGGAAATAAGTGATTGATTCTATCAACCATACATATTTTAATGCATGTGTTTCTAAGGATGCAACAAAGGAATTCACATCATCTTGAGAGGATTTATCAAAGTCAAAATAAAATAAATTATTTTTACCTTTCTTTTTGTTCTCCTCCTTGCACTCTTTATGGAAATTACTAGTTTTACCATAGTTCCAACACTTCGCCTTGGAATTTCCAAGAGACTTATATCTCCCTAAAGATTTGGATTTACACTTGATGTATTTTTTCTTGCCCTTCTCTTAAGATTTTCGAAAAACAACAAGGGCCTTCTTATCCATCTTGTAATATTTCCCCCACATCTCTTTAGAAAAATGTGTTGCAACCACCTCATCAATCTTGAACTTGGTGGTGGTACTCCCAATAACCATCACCAATTGATCCCACAAGTCTGACAAAGAACATAACAAAATCATTCAATGATTCGCCTCATCTATTTTGTCACCAACAGAACCCAACTAATAAATAAGCATTTAGGTTATCTACAACAGACCCTCCATCTTCTAATGATACAATCTCTTCTACATGAATAACTTGTTCACCAAGGATTTAGCCTGATAAACATCTTCAAGTTTCTTCCAAATAAATTTCACAATCTTCTCTTCATGGATATTATCGAGCATGGAATCAGTCAAACAAAGTCTTGTCAAACCCTTGGCTTTCTGATCCATCAAATCCCTATATTCTTGGGTCATGTTGGCTAGTTTTGTACCAAATATTACAACCTAGAGATCTTTATCCACAAAAATATCCTCCATTTTCAACTTCCATAACTCAAAGTTACCCCCATTAAACTTCTCCCTTTTGATTCTACTGGATGTGCTTTCCATCTTTTTCCTACAACAAGGTTATGAAATATTCTTCTACAAAAATCCCATTAAAACTAAGATTATTACAAAAAATCCTTCAATCCAACAATGAAACAAAGTTGGCCAAGCTCCGATACCAACTCAAAGGAAGTCGGGTGTGTGGAAGCATATTGCTACACCAATATAAGTAGGAGAGAATTGCAAAAAAATCTTTAAACCCTTAAACTATCACATTTACAAATTTAGATGCATATACATTGAAACTAGATAAACAATGCAATACCATAACACCATGATTACATGAGAAAACCCTTTTAATAAAAATACACACTCTAAACGTATTGCTCAATTATATTATTTAGCAACAAATAGTTACAATATAATAATAGAGCTAATTATCTTCAAGAGTTCTCACATAACAACAAAATCCTAAAGTAATTAATGTAGCATAATGATGTCTCAAAAAATATTCAACCTGTCATACAAAATACACTAACATAGCCTATATTTATAGAAAACCAAGATAAGTGCGAAAGAATACCATGTGTCACTCCACATTCACTACATGCATACAAGTGCAAAAGGAAGAACATGCACAAGTCTAAATTGTCACTTGCTATGTTAGTTTTAGTCTTCTCAACATGCAAGGCACATGCAAAATTCAAACTGAAACATTGCATGTAATGCACCTACTTGAAAAATTCCACCTATCTTAGCAACTTCCAAAATTGATTCTTGCTTGAAAATAGATTTTTTCACTAATAACTAACAATTCAAAATGAGTTAACTATCACTAATGAATTTAGTCAACTCATACAAAGTGGGATTTATCCTTTTAACTTCTTCTTATTTTGGCTTTATTATACCAAGGGAGTGTTCCTTGAAGTCTTAAGATAGGATGTCTATAGAGAAACGAATAATTAGGCATAAGGCCCAAACAACCATACCTAAGGTGAGCTATGGATTCCAAATGTTTTTCATTCGATTCTTAAAATTAGTGGCTACAAATATACCTATAAGACCTCCAACAAGTAGATAACAACATGATTTCGCATGTTAAAAAATATAACAATAATATTATATCTCCATATAAGTAAATCCCCATAATTAGGTATACACATTTTCAAGGTGGAAACACACTATTATACTCCTCTAATTATTTATTAGCATGAACCTACTTGAGATGTGGCATCAGTTGCACTAATGGATCATAAATTGTATATAGAAACATAATCTACTGATATACTAATAAGAGAGATGTGATTCTACTAGAAATTATTTCGCCTCTTTCTTCCCAATAAAATCAATGCCTACTCCAATTTACAACTAGGCCAAATCTTGCAAGTAGGAAGGGGGAAAACCTAAAACCATCAATAGAACTAGACTTTCATGTATACAAATCAAAATAAAGGATAATTGAAGCTAAAAATACTTTAATAATCTATTTTGTAACTATAACAACCCACATGTAACAAGAAGAAACCATTATGAGATAGCTTGCAATGCATTTAAAAAAAATCAAACATTAATCAACTTCCTATTATATCAAGCTAACAAATGTTGCAAGAGAACACTAGTCGAAGGTTTCCATAAATTATTACAAGTTTCTATGGAGACATTCAATTACAAATAAGAGTAACCTCCTCTAGTTAAAAAAATGTGTTCTCATTACAAAACATGGCATGCTTCATTTAATACCCTAGAATAATCCTAAGACCTACACAAGACAAGATATTAGCTTGAGGATCAACATTCTCTACATATAACAAACCTACATAAATAACATTCATAACACAAATAGCCCCATGGGCATAAAAATTCAGTCTCATCAAGCCCAATTCACCTTGATACAACAACACAACCATCTATTATAATCATCCCATAATTTTATAAATAGGATATTGTAATTAGAATCATGGAAAATCCACCTTGGATCATCAAAATACTACTTAAAATAGGGGAGGAGATCTATTAACAATTATACAAGTCAATCAAATTCCAATCAATAGTAAAAATCTACACATATGAAATACATTCAATAATTTAGCTCCTATATCCCTATAGTAGAGAAAGATAACACCAACCACTTATAGATATGGCAATGAAGTATATATAAGAAAGAAAAATTTCCACCATGTATACACATAGCTTTAATATTGTCCTTGTGATTAAATACAACCACCCATAGCATGTAAATGACCCATTGAGCCTCAATAAGAATAAATATACTACTACATACCAAGGAAAAGTGTTTACATTATCAAATTTATATTACAACTAGACAAATAAAAAATCCCCCAATTCATGGCTCTTAAGACAACCGAACATGTTCACACAAGTAGCCTTGAAAATTATAAAATGAAACTCTGAGGGTGTGAGATATTCATTGGTAAAATATAACAATAAAGTGCAAGGAGGCTTTGGTAGATAAGGTAATAAAAATATAGTGACTAAGATATTATGAACTAGACATGAGTAGTGATAAGGATCCACATGTGACACCACCAATAAGGTGGATAAAATTAACCCCAAGAGTGATAAGGTCAACCCAATGGATCTTATTTGGTTTACCATCATTATACCATGAAAGACAATAATCCACATAGACCACTTAAAATACAACACATACAAATATAACCTCAATTAAGACCAATGCCTAGAATCGAACCCCAACCATACACATAATTGAAACATTGACATAAGTTGTCTCTTATTTTTACTTGACATAGGGCCAAAAATGTATGGAGGCATTTTGAATTACCAATATTGAAAATCATTCCATAATTGTGTAAGCAAAAACACCTCTTCCCTTCACATACATCTATAGTTAAATAGAACCTACTCAATTTTTCAAATCCTCACAAATTGATGCAAGAGCATCTAGGGTGTATGATAAATCTTACATCAAACCAAAAAATTATTTGGATTTTATTTGTTTTGATTTCTTTTTTAGATTTATAAATGTTATTTGTAATATCTATCAAGTTTGCAACACCACGGTTAGTACTTTGATGGAACGACATGTGAGGACAGTGTGGGGCAGGTCTATGCAGGGCCGCGGCCTATGAATGGTCACGGCTTGCATGCCTTTATCCTCCTTTGCATGCATTTTTCATAGCATATTTGCATTTGGATGATTCAGGGTATCATGGGGTGGGGTTTTTCTATTTGCAGGGGTATGATTTTTAGTTGCGACCGTGTGTTTGATGTTGGTTGACGGGGGTGTTGTTTGGTGTGGGGGTAAGTTTTTCAAGGGGGAAGCATTTTTTTATCTGGTTTGTTGCCGATGTTTTGTGCTCATTATTTTATTTGTTTGTTGGTGCTTGGTTTGGGAAGAAATTCATATTTTTCCTTCATTGCTATGGCTCAGAGAGAGGCAACGGGGGTTAAATCCCCTTTGGATTTTTGTGTTGTATTTGGGGTGACATATCCAAATCATTTAATGATGGTTTTTGATAATGGAGGATTTGTTCTATCTGGAGGTCTATGCATTTTGAGAGTCAATGGTTGCCTAGAACGATACAAGGATAGACCGGTGTTGGTAATTCAACTAGAATTGATTGCGGTGGATATTGAGTATTTCTCAAAGCATGTGTTGCTTTGAAAATTCTTTGGAATGAGGGTTTCAATCCAATTTTTGGAGTTGTGGGCTCATCAAACCTGGTCTTCAGAGGGTGAGATGGAAATTATGTTGTTGGAAAACAATTCCTTCATACTGAATTTTAATTGCATGGTAGATCACAATAGAGTTTTTGAAGGTGGGCCTTATTTCCACAATCAGATTGGTTTATTTATTAAACCTTGGCATGTAGGTTTTGATCATTCGGAGGAGATCTTGAACCAGGTTCAAGTGTGGGTGTGTCTCCCTATATTTCCAGTTGAATGTTGGCACAATGATATATTGCATAGGGTTGCTTTCTTGTTGGGGAAACTAGTGGGTCCTTCTCAATAGACTCGAGATAGAAGGTAATGAAATTTTCTCACATTTGTGTTGAGATGGACTTAAATAACCTTCTTCAAGATTCTTTGGAAATTCATGCAAGTTCATATTCTTGGGTGCAACAGCTAGATTATGAGACATTGCCTTTTTGGTGTCGTCTATGTCATGAATATGGCCATTTGCAAAGAAGATGTCGAAAGTCTAAATCTTTTGAGTCATAGACTACTCAGCCTCCCCTCAACCCTCCTAAGTTTGATAAAGGAAAGGACCCCATTCCTATTTTGGTTGCTAGAGGATTTTATGCCTATTAAGGCTCATAATAGGAACAAGGGTCAAAAGAGGACTCTAAAGGAGCGTTTGGAAGGTGATAACTTTAATAGGTCTGAGGTTCTAGATGATCTTAGTTAGTAGGAGGTGAATCCAAGTATGATGATTTTAGATTAGGGTGCTTTGGAAGTGGTTTAGGAGGGAATTATTCCAGAGTACAACTAGACTTCTCAGGAGGCTGATGCTTTAAAAATGGAAATAGATCTTAGTTTAGTGCTTCATGGGAGGTCTAAGACTATTGAAGATGCAAAAATGAGGGAGGGGGAGATCTCTACTCCATTGGTGAAAGTGGGATTTAATTCAGTAAAAGGCAGCAAGGCCTCTCCTTCATTGGGACTTCTTCAAAAAGACCAAAAGAAAGGGGTTCTTGAGAAGTCTTCCAAAGTTGTGAGAAAGAAGTATTTAGGAAAGATAAAGATAATGGGGGAGACATTGGTGGAGTCTAGATCTGTTAAGACCCTAGATTCCTATTTTTCTAACCCTTTGAAATGATTGTCCTCTCTTGTAATGTAAGGGGCTTGAACAGTGGCCCTCAAAAAAAAAAAATTCATGAATTGGTGAGAATTCATTCTCCTAATGTTCTTTTGTTACAGGAGACTAAGTTATCTATTGAAAGTATGATTGGTTTGTTGCCTAATCTATGGGGGCGGGATGACTTCCAGTGTATTGGGGCTCAAGGTAATGTAAGGTATGTGGCTTTTTTGTCGAATACATTGAAGATTCATCCTCTTTATTGGGTTTCCTCCAAGTCTTCTATCTTTGTGGTTGCTTCAAGTTTGGAGTTGAGGGAACTGTTCTTTCAAACATCTATGTGCCTACTAATTTTCTTGGTAATCAGTTATTATGGTATCATATTAATTTTATTCGAAACCTTTCTCCTTTTTTCCCTTGGATTATTGTGGGTGATTTCAATGCCATTATTGATTTGGATGAGAAGAAAATTGGTACTGCGAGGTTGGAACCTTTTTTCCTCTTTGTGATAACATATCTACCTTGAATCTGATCAACATTAAGCCCTGTAATGGTCAGTTTACTTGGAGCAATAGGAAAATGAGAGAGAATTGTATAGCAGAGAGACTTGATCATTTTTTGGTTTCCTATTCTTGGATTGGTGGATTGTGGTCTACTTGCTCTGAGATTTTGGACTGGTGGAGCTCAAATCATTGTCCTATTAAGTTACATGCTACTTTGGCTCATGTTTCTCGGTACTCATCTTTTAAGTTCCATATTATGTGGTTAATATATTCTTCTTTGTAGGTGCATATGGTTGAAGGTGGAGGATGGGAAGACCTACTCATGGAACTGTTATGTATACTTTTTCCAAACTTACAATATGTGAAATTTTAGCTCAAGCGATGGATCAAGCAGTGTTTTGGAAATATTTTTCATGCTAAGGTTGTTGTTCAAGCTAAATTGGATGTCATCACTTAGGAGATAAGGGAGTTTAGTCTTTTAGAGTATTTACTCAGGGAGGAGGCAAGGGCTTTGAAAGCTTTGGAGGAGTGCAAGTTGCATGAGGAAATTTATTGGAAACAAAAGGCTCAAGTAGAGTGGTTAGAGGAGGGAGACATAAACACTACTTTCTTCTTCAATTCGTTGAAATCTAGGAGACATGGTAATTCTATGCCTTTTCTTGTAAATTGTAGGGGTGAGCATTTGTCTTCTTGGTAGCACATGTCTAGAAAAGCTTCACAGTTCTTTGCTTCTTTATTTAGAGAGGATTCTCAAGATGGTTTGGCGAAAGAAAACCAGGTTTTGTCTTGCATCCCTGGTCACTAGGGAAATGAATGAGAATATTTTGGGTGATATCTTGTTGAAGGAATAGGAGTACTATTTTCCAGATGAAGAAAGGGAAAGCCTTGAGTTCTGATGGCTTCTCGATTGAGTTTTATCTAGAATTTTGGTATATCATTAAGTTGGACCTTTTGGAAGTGGTTTGTGAGTCTCAGAGGAATAAACTGATTTTGCGAGCTTTGAAATCTACCTTCCTTGCTCTCATTTCCAAATGTGAGGGGGTGGATTGGTTGAGTCAATTTTGACCTATATCCATTTGTAATGTAGTTTATAAAATCATCTCCAAGTTGATTGTTGAAAGGATGAAGTGATGGATTAGATAGCTTATCTCCGAGGAACAGATTGGTTTTATGGAAGGTCAAAATTTTTTGGACGGGGTGGTCATTGCTACTGAAACCATCCATTATATGGCTGCCTTGAAATAAAAGGCTATGTTCATCAAGCTAGATATGGAAAAGGCCTATGATAGAGTTAAGTGGTCCTTCTTGCAAATAATTCTTATTGCATTTGGTTTTGCTGAAGAGTGGGTCTAGTGGGTTATGTCCTATGTTACTTCCACTTCTTTCTTGGTTTTGATAAATGATAAGACTTCTTCTCATTTTTATGCTTCTAGAGGCCTTCATCAAGGAGACCCTCTCTCTCCTTATTTATTTATTCTTCTTGCTGAAGGTCTGGGGAGATTGATGAAACATAATGTTGATTTGGGTTTTATTCAAGGTTGGGTGTGAGGAAATAGTTTTCCTCCTCATTTTCACTTGCAATTTATGGATGATATTGCTTTGATGGGTATGGTTAAGATCAAAGAAGCCACAAATTTGTGCAAGACTTTAAATATTTATCTGATTGCTTATGGTCAAATGATTAATGAAGATAAATATTCAATATTTTTCTTCAATACTCTATGGCTTATTCAATAAAGGATTGCTCATATCTTGAGGTTTTAGATTGGGTCACTCCCTTTAATTTATCTTGGCATTCTTATCTCTCCTAGTAGCCTCCCTAGGGATTCATGGAAAAATATTTTGGACAAGTTTCGTACAAAGGTTAATCATTGGACTCATAGATGGTTGTCCTTTGTTGGGCGTGTGCAGCTACTTAAATCAGTGGTGCAGGCTCTCCCTATTTATAGGTGTATGCTCTAGATGGCTCTGATTGGTTTGTGAAGGATTTAGATTCTTTAGATAGATAATTCTTATGGGTGGGTAACTTGTCCTCTGTCAAGTGGATCCTGGTGAAGTGGGATATTGTGTGTAGCCCGAAGTAGTTTGGGGGCCTTAGATTATGGCAGTCAACTTGGTCTGGGTTGGAGTTGGCTGCAAATCTTTATTGGAGGTGGTGTGTCGAGCAAGACCATATCCGGGCCAAGATTTTATCTCACAAGTACCTTCCTAGGGTTCTGCAGGAGGAGATTCCTAGGTATCCTCTGGTGGGGAAAGGTTATATGATTTGGGGAACGCTTAAGAAAGGGGTTTCTCTAATCAAGTAAGGCTTGTTCTGGATATGTTATAGGGTAGTTGAGGCCCTCTTTTGGTCAGATTCTTAGGACGGTTTCCCGCCCATTTTGCACCAATATCCTAATTTGATAAATCTTTGCCAATGCTTTTAGGAGGCTGGTTGGTCAAGGGTAATTGATTTTAAGACTGTTTATCCTTGTGGATAAATGGAGGTGGCTAGGTGGAAGGATCCTTGCGATTGGCCTATGGTTGAGTTGGAGGAGGACTATGTTGAGCTTCAATATATCTTAGCTAGTAGACAATGCAACTCCCTTAGGGATAAGGATTTACTTGCTTGGAGCCCAAATCCTAAGGGTGTTTTCACTGTGGCTAGAGGATATCAGGAGTTGCTAGCTCATAATTTTGGTGGGGTGGAGGTCCCTTGGTGGAAATATGTGTGGAACAAATTTTCATGGCCAAAGTGTAATTTTTTTGTGTGGAATCTAGCTTAGAATAGATGTTTGACTTGGGATAATCTTTGGAAGCGTGGATTCCAAGGTTGGGCTCTATTTGTGTTATGTGCGGCTACAGTGAGGAGGATTCTTCCCACCTATTTTTCCAATGTTCTTTTTCTATGTTGCTTTGGAATTTATGGTGGGATGTATGGAAACTTTCATGTGTTCATGCTTCTTCCCTTGTTGAGTTTTGTAGCAGCCTAGGAAGACCTCTTTCCTCCAGATTGTGTGGTGCATTAGTCCTACTTTCATCCTTTGGTAAATTTGGTTGGAAAGGAATTGTAGGATATTTCATTGGGATAGGCTGATAGTTCATTAGGTTTGGCATAGGATTGTTGGTATGATCCAAGAGATGGTGGAAGCCAAATGTGTGTTGAATTTTCCTTTGGAAAGGAGTGATGATGAGATTGTGAATATATTGGGCTTATAGGGGTTGACCCTTGTCTCTACTTGTGTCAGAAGAGGTAGGCAAGCTAAAAAGAAGGTTCAAATGGTTGGAAGATGGTTGCCTCCTCTGATGGATGTTTAGAAGATCAATACAGATGGCTCGTCTAGGGGTAACCTTGGGCCTGTTGGGATTGATGGAATTGGAGGAGATGATTTTGGCTCGGTTATTTTCTTTTTCTCCATTCACAAAGGGCAGCATTCTAACAACCTTATGGAGGGGTTGACGATTCTCAGGGATATTGAGTGTGCTTGTGCTTTGGGTTGGTGTAGGATTATCTGTGAATCAGACTCATAGGTTATTGTTAATATGTTGCACGAGCAGAAGATGGTTGAGGTTAATTGGCAACTTGCCTTGGTGGTTCGTCATATTTTATAGATATGCTCTATGTTGGAAGTGGTGTATTTTTCCCACATTCCACATGAATGGAATAGGGTTGCTGACTGTTTGGCTAAGTGGGCTTCAGAGCATGTTGAGGATTGGAATATCGAGGAGTGGGGATAGTTATCCCTTGATTATTGTCATGATTTAGAGAGGGTCATTGTTGATGATATGGATGGATAAGGTGTTTGTGTTGGGTGGATGGTGGTTGTTGTCTTGGTTGGGTGTTTCTATACTTTCTTTCTTGGAAGCTTATGGGTTCCATGATTCCTTTGTACTAGTTCTTTTTTATTTCAATAAAGTTTTTACCCCTTATTAAAAAAAAAGTTT